>JAODTK010000642.1:0-13538 GCA_026419785.1 Sclerodactyla briareus | reverse complement strand
TGTTGGTAAACGCAGCAGAATCACATCAGAATACATATGTTGTGGTAAGCAAGAGTTGCTGCACGAATGAAATTACACAATATTACGGATTGTATGAAGTTCAATGTCACTGCCACACAGTTAGAGTGACGCTTATTTTTCCGGGGTTATAGCCGTTTTATCACGCAATATGATACACAACTACGGTTGGTGTTACCACAAAATACTGGGGCACGTATTTACGTGCAAACAAAAAATTCAATACACTGTCACAGTGACAATATCACAGGCATGTGCAGGCGGGTAAAACGCCGAAGTTGTACATACCCAGCAGCAGCAACCTCGTTTAGAGGAAGCACATCAAATTATGACCTCCAGTGAATTTGAAATGCTCTACCTGCTGTTCAGGACAATGTAGTCCCCATGCCCAAGTTTCGTTCAAAATCGACAAAGTTAGAAAAATGCGAAAAAAATCAACAAAATCCTGACCTGGAATCAAACGTCATGTTTTTGGACCAACTCACCAACTTGTCCAGCTTCACCCACCGGGGGAGGTTTTTCGTGTAATCGGATAAACTCAGTATTTTAGTGTGAAAAACTGCAAAAATAGCGGCAGCACGCCGCCGCAGCAGGACATGCAGTGATGTCCACTTCGAACTCATCCGAGATTTAAACTATGACGGTCATGGCTGTTTGAAGTTTCAGATCAATCGGATGAAGTTTTCAAGAGTTACGAATTGCGCCGCTAACGGCCTACATTTTCTGACAGAGACGGCGGCGGCGAACAGGGGTTCCAAAAACCATAAGATCCCCGAACACTCACAGTGTTGCGATGGGCGTCGACCTGCATGGGGAAACAGGGGGACCCACGTCCCCCCCAATTTCGACCGGGGGGGGGGGACATCCTATCAAATCCCATCACCCCCCCCCACAACTTTTTTATCCTCGATGATGAAGACGAAACGAAATTCAGTGTCCGTTTACACAGTATTTGTTAAGGGTCTGATTATGGATGAAAAATATTGAGAAAGCAGCCTGCACAAAGACTCAGTAGCCTTTACTACGCAACTGATTGTCCAAAATTTCTGCCCCGAAGATATGTAAACTGACAATTGCAAAAATTATCAGAACATTAAAGTGTTCCTATAGTGTCGTGAGCAATGAATTTTGAAGGCAATTCTGGCCATTATGAAGGCTTTCACGCACGTTTTATCACTCAGAAACATAATCGATGTCCAAGAATATGCAAAAAATCGTCCCTTTCGGTATCCTGATGTTGTTTCGTTGTCGGTTGTAGAACCACGTGCACGATAGCTATAGATCCGTGCAATTTTTAGTGCAATTTATAATTATTGGCTATATTCACAATAGCTTCCAATGGCCATGCATTTCAGCAAGTGAAGCATCGATACGATGCACTCCAATGTGAACAAGTGTACTCAGTTTCAACACGTCGTGCTGCGCCCATGGTATGAAACGAGACACAAAAAAATTGTGTTGCGCGGCGAAGATTCCCCTTACTTATAATATGCTCATATAGGAATTAATATGTTAGTTAAAACCGGCAAGAAATGTGTCATTCTAGCAAAGCTGAGAGGATATTTTTTAATCAAAGGCTATACCAGTAAACAGTGCGAAACTATAGCACCTTTGCGACTTTCGTGTGTTCTACCCCAGATAACAGTGAGAATGGGCGGCCCGCCGGTGGTCCACAGGTCAACAATCGCGTCCACTGGTGGCACCCTCACGGACCGCCTTATGTTACTCGGTGGCTCGCTGGCGGTCCACTGACGCTAGTCCGCCATCTCTGCCACCGAGCAGTCCACCATCCGATCCCCTGATCCTATATAGACAATCTTGTGTTTATAATTTTGAATTTCGTTGCCACCAGTGCCCTCCTCTGGCCACACTTTGCCACTGGGACCGGGCCGCCGAGGTTTGCTATCTGGGAGAGAACTCAGGAACTGAGAGTGTCTAATTTACCTTGCTGATATGCACACGTAATCTTATTATTGGGGAATATTAAATTACATTTTCTCATTTACTATTTAGATACCTGTAAGTATAGTCATTCGATGTTTGAATGTTTTTTATGTGTAAGTGTTGTGCATAGAGGCTCAGAGGATAAAATTGGAAAGATATTATTTATTATTATTATCATTATTATTATTATTGCCGGTCCATCGACTCCGGTGCTGTTAGTGAATGGATAACGTGTTGAGTCAACCTAAGTTGAATATAATTTGGATTCCTTGCCGAAGTCGGAGGAATTGCAGTCAATGCCCAGTGTGTGTGTGTTGTGTATTGTGTATTTGTGTAGTTGTGTGACGCTGGCTTGTGAACACAATAACTCGACCCCACCTGGATGGATGAAGCTATACTTGGTATGTGTGGTTTGCCATGATGAGTCATGACCCCTATTTTTTGGGGGCAGGTCATAGGTCACCAGAGGTCAAAGTCTGAAAACCTTGTGAACACGATAAGTCCAGAATGGTTGGTCTGATCGGGTTCAAAAAATCGGTGTTAGCTTTCTTATGGGAGTACAGACACCCTATTGTTTTTGGTATAGGTCGGGTGAAGTTTGGACAAATGGAACATTTGAAAAGTCATTAATTTTGGCCAATGTTGGCTTGTGCAGCACGATAATTCTCGACCCCCCTAGATGATAGCTCATACTCTTTGTTATTGTTTTCCCCTGAGAGTACATACCCTATTGTTTTGGGGACAGGTCAGAGGTCATCTGAGGTCCCACGAGTCAAGTCTGAAACCTTTTTAACACGAACGTCCAGATGGTTGGTCGATCGGGTTCCAATTTGGTGTTAGCTTTCTTTTCGGAGTACAGAAATCCTAGTGTTTTTGGTATAGGTCGTGGGTGAAATTTTTAGTAAAAAATAAGGAATGAGTGAAAAGTCAATAATGTTGGGCCAATTTTGGTTGTGTGAACACGATAAACTGAACTGCCCCCACCTGGATGGAATGAAGTTCACTCTTGGTATTTTGTGTTCCCCATGATGATACATGAACCCGATTGTTTTTGTGTTCAGTCAAGGTCCCATCTGAGGTCACCAGAGGTCAATGTCTGAAAACCTTGTGAACACTCTTAAGTCCAGAATGATTGGTCTTATCAGGTTCAAACTTGGTTTGTAACTTTCCTATGGGGAGTACAGGAACCACTATTGGTTTTGGTAATAGTTCGTGGTGAATTCTGGTCAAAAAATAGAAAATTCCGTGAAAAGTCAATCATTTGGCCAATTTTGGCTTGTTGAACACGATACCCTACACCACCTGGATGGATTAAACGACTCATACTTTGTATGGTGTTCCTCATGGATGAAGTAAATGAACCCTATTGTTTGGGACCTGTCAAGTGTCAATTCTGAGGTCACCAGAGGTCGAACTGAAAACCTTGTGACACGATAATTCCAGAATGTTTTGGTCTGATCGGGTTCAAATTGGTGTTAGGCCTTTATTATGGGTAGTACAGACCCTATTGGTTTTTGGTATGAGTCGGGGTGCATTTTGGTAAAAAAAGGAAATTTGTGAAAAGCTAATTTGGCCCCAATTCTGGCTTGTGACACGATAACTCACCCCACCTGGGTGGTGATGAAGCTCATACTTGTTTGTCTGTTTCCACTATGAGTGCATGAACCCTCTTGTTTTGGGGGTCATGTCATAGGTCATCCTGAGGTCACCCGAGGTCAAAGTCTGAAAACCTTGTTGAACACATACGTCCAGAATGGTTGATCTGATCGGTTTCAATTTGGTGTGTAGCTTTCTTATGGGGAGTACAGACACCCTATTGTTTTTGGTATAGGTCGGGGGTTGAGTTTTTTGTAAAAAATGGAACATTTGAAAAGCAATATTTTGGCCAATTTTGGCTTGTGAACACGATGGATTCTACCCCACCTGGGGAGTGAAGCTCATACTTGGTATGGCGTGTGTTCCTCGTGGTGAGTACTTGAACCCCATTGTTTGGGTCAAGTCAGAGGTCATCTGAGGTCACCAGGGCAGGTCGAAGTCTGAACTTGTTGGACACTATAAGTCCAGAATGTTGATCTGATCGGGTTCAAATGTGGTGTGTAAGATTTCTTATGGGATGGGGAGTAACAGACCCCACCCTATTGTTTTGTTAGGTTCGGGGTGAGTTTTGGTAAAAAATGAACTTTTGAAAAGTCAATAATTTGGCCCAATTTGCTTTGTGAACACGATGATTCGACCCCAGCTGGATGGATGAAGCTCATACTTGGTATGTGTGTTTCCCGTGATGAGTACATGACCCTATTGTTTTTGGGGTCAAGTCAGAGGTCCATCTGAGGTCACCAAGGTCGGAAGTCTGAAAACTGTGAACACGATAAGTCCATCACGGTTGATCCTGATTCGTGTTCAAATTTGGGGTGTAGCTTTCTATGGGGAGTACCGAAACCCCTATGGTTTTTGGTATAGGTCCGGTGAAATTTGGCAAAAACCAGAAAAATTGTGAAAAGTCAATAATTGGCCAATTTTTGCTCGTGTGCACACAAAACCGCCCACTTGGATGGATGAAGCTCATACTGGTATTGGTGTGTTTCCCCCATGATAGTACATGAACCCAACCATTTTGGGGTTAGGTCGAGTCCTCTAGGTCACCAGGAATTCAAAGTCTGAATCCTTGTCATTGTGTGTACTATCATGTGGGAAAAAATGGGGAAATTTGTCCGACTTAGTTTTCCCCACAATGAGCGGTACCTCTCCCATTTGTCCTTGAGTCTGGCTAGAGGTTTGTCAAGAAAAGTCAAGGAATCACTAAGTCCATTCTTTTGGCTTTCTGTTTCTGGTTTCTATTGGCAAAAGGGATAGAAGATGTCTGAAATAAAATAGCTTCACAGTTTGACTTCCCTCCACCGAGTAAAGGTTTACACACATTCGTTTCTTTGTAATCTGGTCGATACAAGGCTAAAATTACTTTTTTGTGGCGAGGAGTGGAAGGAAGATCTCGAACCACCTGTTTTGGGATGTGCAATGAAAGTTTATTTGGCGAAGCTTTGAACGACTTTACTTTATTCAAAATCGATGGTACAGGTGAATTATAAAGAGGTATGCTTTTGTTATTGTGATCCCGATCTGCAACTTGGTATAATTCTGTTTTTTTTTTTCATGTCATTACTTAATTTTAGTTCACTAATTAAATAAATAAATAAAATCTTAAATATTACTTTTATAATAGCGCCAAAATTCAAAGGAATCCAATGCTCGGTGGCGCTAGTGCTCAAAATGTATGCCTAGCAATAAATTATGTCTTAAGTTTGCTTTTAAAAATGTTAACGTTGGCTGCCGACTTGAGTTGGTAGAGGGAGCTCGTTCCAGGTCGGAGCGGCAACCGAGAATGACCGGCGAACCGAAGGATCTGAGAATTCCAATCGCGTAACGTTAGAGAAGCTGTGAGGATCGAAGTGTATGCCCGTCCATCACTTCGCAGTTGATCATAACTACGGATATACTGAGGTGCCACATGAAGAGCCTTGTAATATACGCAGAAAACAATTTTCCTGACTTGACTTTGACTTTGAAGTCTTATCCCATTTTACTGTCCAACATATATTCCTTCAAAGAAAGAAGTATAGCCCGATAGGCAAGAGATTGGGCGGCCCGCCGGTGGTCCACAGGTGGGCAACATCCGGCGTTCTGTGACGCGGTGGGCTCGCTAGCGGTCCCTGACGCTAGCCGCCTCTCCACCAGCAGTCCCCCATGTGCCGTTCAAATTCAACTAGGAGGACCTTCAGTCATTGGCCCGCCAGTGGCATCCCCGCTGCCAACCAGTGCCCTCCGCTGGCCACAACTTTGCCACCGGCGGGCCGCCGAGGTTTGCTATCTGGGACCTGCATGGATTTCCACAAATCGAAAACTTTGTGATATTCAGTCAAACGTTTCCGTCGGAAGAAACGGGAAGAACGGGTTTCTCCCTAGACCCCAATGAGGACATAAGGCGGTCCCATGGAAGATAGGATTCAGACCAATAACCAAAAGGAGATAACTTACTAGCTCTTGGTGCAGCACATTTCGGGACCAGAAAATCACATCTTAGAGCATGGATTTGCACATAAAGCCGAAAACTTTTCAAAGGGGACAGGTAAACCCGGAGACCCCTCTCACAGGTCCCTAATATTTGTTAGCCCCTCGCCTAGTCAAAATGTCTTACGTCACTGCTGCCGACAGAATGAAACATAAAAGTGAAACTATATAAATCCTCAGTGACAGATTCTAAGTTTTACTTTCTTGGAACATGAAATGACATGACACTTTTATTTCCGGCATGGCAAAAATACCTCTACACATAACTCATTTTGAGTTAACGAGACGGAAACAACAAGACAAACGACGCCCCAGTCTGGACAAGAGTAACTAGGCTACATAAATTGTTCACAGTTTACTCTTATGATCCAAACTGCTTTGATTCTTTCTCATACTTACCAAAGCTTTCTAAGAGGAGAATTCGGCAAACAATCCAGAATTCGGGGAACTGCGACAGAAAAAAGGCAAAAGTGAAAGAGATGCCCAAAATGTCTGCTGACTGGCCTTAATTTGCAGTCAAATGCCCGAAAACATGCAATTTTTTCACGCGCTCGCGCGCGAGGCTGCTTTCCTGTCGTTCTATTTGGGCAAAACATTTCCTGCCCTAAATTAGAAGGGGCCCGTACGCCTATGCAAACTCATTTCGGCATGTGAGGCTTTTCACCACAGTATGGTTACCGATGTAAATCTAGTAAGATGGTACAGTACATCACACGCGTACAGAACCATGTACAACAACTGCAGGGTCGGGGTTGGTTTTTGGAAAATTTAAAGTGAAAACACAACGAAAAATACCCAAATTCGGAGAAATGATGGAAGAATATGGGCAAAAAACGAGAAAAGTATAATTATTATTTGTTGGCCCGAAATTCGCTACTTTATTTATTCCAAAACACACCAAGAAAAAAAAATCGCGCGCCATAAATTTTCCCTAATTAAATATTCCAAACACACATACACACACGAAATAGAATCGCGCTGCATTAGAACTGTTTAAGTCGGTGTTGTGCTTATGAACTGCAATGAATCCCATAACCTCTTTGAGTCTGGCCAGTGTAAGCCTGTTTTGTCCGCATCTACTGAACACTGTGACGTGTACCGTGTACCAGGTCATTTTATTATAAGCGATTATCAGCGTGTCGGTGGTTCACAGTGATTATCATAATTTTGATGCTCGTCTGTATTGTCTTCAGTCCACTAATTCCAGGAGCGGATCCCAGGTGAAGATCTTGACCCCACTATTGCACTAGTCGAAGGATCACCCATGTTCTTACTGAGTTCTCGAATTGTCAAATCGAATAGCCAAAAGTGCATCTGATACTTTTCAAGCGTTTCGTGCGCAATGGCGGTTTTTCCTACCAGGCGTTTGTAAATATGCATGGATGCTTCGCATTCATTTTGTTCACTTCATAATTCGAAGCTTTGGGCAGACTGTCTCCCCCCCCCCCCCCATTTCTGAGATGAAAATTCGGGCAAGATTACATGAAATTGGGAAAAACAGGCATAGTGTATGAATGCCTGAATTTCAAAAAAAAAAAAAATTCGCAGCGCTTCGCGGCACTGGTACTTTCCATGACGGATTTTTCTGCCCCCAACTTGGAATGGTTCCGTACGCCTATGGCAACGGAGTGTTCTAAATCGAAAATCCATTGGATTCTCGGTCGATAAACGCCAGATTCTCGGTCTTAATCCGATTTATCGTCGAAAATCCAAGATTATCGACGAGAATCCAAGATTCTCGGTCGAGAATCCAAGAGTAACCAAATCAACTTGGACTTTCATCATATAATCCAAGATTCAGCACTTGAAACTTGTTTTCCTCGACCGATATTGCTGGATTGTCGAGTTTTTCGATAGACCTAATTCGAGAATCCAAGATTATCGGTTGAGAATCCAAGATTATCGTGGAGCACCAAGATTTCGGGCGAGAATCCAAGATTATCGGTCGATAATCCCGAGATTTCGGCCGAGATCCGAGAATCCAAGATATCAGTCGGAATCCAAGATATCGCAAAAATAAATTGAGAAACCTGGGTTATCGGTCGAGAATCCAGATGTATCAGTCGATGATCAAGATTCCGGTCGGATAATCCATCGATTATCGGAAAAAATATTTCGATAAACCTGGTTTATCGGTTCGATAATCCAAGATTATCAAAACCAGATTGCCATATTGCATCAATTGTTTAGCATAATCTTGTGTGCGATTCCGGTTTTGTCAGAGGTCTACGCCGTACTCTCATGTGTTAATTGACATATCAAATTTTTAGATAATTTAAATATAGTGTAGGCCTAAAGTTACTGGCTTGTTAGAATCAGATGGTTTTATTCGACGAAAATCTGCTTTTGTAGGATAATGTTATGTCGCTGAGCGAAATATAATATTCATCTCGTTGGTAATTGTTCAAACAAAACCGGCACCAGTGCATGATGTGCCACTGGCGCTGCAGAGCTCTAGCCTTCCCGTCGCAGTGTACAGTATGCATGTCGCGCGCTCACTACATGCTGTGCTGGCACATAGTCATGCCATAATGCTCAGGTAACATCGCACGTGAATACGGTTTCCATTTTCTCCAACTATGGCCTCATGATCCCTCATTATAGAGCGTCATATAGCCTAGAGCCTCTACTTCTCTTTGGGCCTCATTGATTTCAGAAAGAGACCGTATTATGCACAACTGTCGAAATGCGCCGGACACAATATCGTTGCATTTTAAATTGTTATTTGTTCATAGGCTTTATTATTATTATTCTGTTTAAAAGGTTTGTACTGTAGGGTAGCCGACACGTTTGTAGGCTTGGAATCGTGATTAGAATGGAAAACCCACATTCCTATTTTCGACAATCTTGATTACGTTTGATAAACCAGGTTTGTCAGGTCGAGAATCCAAGATTATCGAAAATATTTCGATAAACCTGGTTTATCGGCCGAGAATCCAAGATTATCGGTCGATAATCTTGGATTATCGATCGAGAATCTTGGATTATCTGTTGAGAATCCAAGATTATCGAAAATATTTCGATAAACCTGGTTTATCGGCCGAAAGCCAAGATCTCGAATTCACTTTGGGCGATAAACCAGGTTTTTATTCAGGTGATAATCTTTGATTATCGCTCGAAAATCCAGATTATTGACCAATTGCGGGATTTCGGCCGAGAATCCAAGATTTTCGGCGATAAACCAGTTTTATCAGTTGATAATCTTGGATTCTCAACAGAAAAACCAGGTTTATCACCGATAATCTTGGATTCTCTGCCGAGATCTTGGATTCTCGCCGATAATCTTGGATTTGCGACCGATAATCTTGGATTATCGATCGAGAATCTTGGATTCTTCGGTCCTGAGAATCCTGGATTTTCGATTTATTGCAAACTTCCGCTGCCATATAACGCCTGTGGCTTTTCCCTTTGGATCCCACCAGGGTCCGTTCGATAGACCCCTGGATCCCACGCAAACAAAGCCAGAGTAGAAAATGGTATGAAAGTCACCATGTGTGATATGCGAATAGATCATATTAGTATGCACCATACCAATTTTTCTGTTTGTCTTTTACTCAAGTCACAAATGTAGATGGGTGCTATCGAGCCTGGCATGATCTAAAGGATTGAAAAGCTACAATTTCCCTTTCCTCCCACTCTTCGCGCCAACCGCTGGTGGCGCTTCGCTCAGATGGTCCATTTGCATCCGATGTTCCCCCCCCCCCCACTTTTCAAGAACGATCGATGACGCCCCATGGTGCTGGCGGAGATATAATGATAAGCTGGCGATAGATTGTTTCTTCTGGCATGTGGGGAGGGGATGACTGGGCGGAAACCACTTAAGCGCTGTTCACACTTGTCGATACGATACATAGATCCATTCACAGATGGGAGTGTTCACACTCGATTAAAATGTCGTACTATAATTTCATCGGACGTCTCGGCGCCTAAAATAAGGAGAAAATGGGGGATTTAGGTGGGAAAAGCCCAAGTTTTCCCATTTTGCGCTTCAGGCAGTAGGAAAGCATGGTCGGCAGAATTTTTGAATACCAAGAATTGAAATTTCAAAACAATTCGAACTTGTGGGTTTTTTCAGTACTTGAAGGAGCCTGAGTCGGTTAAATGTGTTATTAACCAGTTTAACCCCCCCCCCCACGCAAACAACACAGTTACAGCCTTTCCCTAGTTGTTGAGATATCACGAGCAAATAGGGCACTGATAAAACCGTTTCTTCACAATACTGAGCTGCATCACATACATAAATTTTCTCACGATTCATTCTGCCCAAAAACACTTAATCAAGGGCATGGGAGCGCATGCCTGGAAGGCACCGGCTGCATCCACCCGTCGCTTCCAATCAACCAGCCTCCTCTGAGCAAGTGAGCCAGGTGCCCCACCGAGCCTGTCCATTCCCCCTAACTCTCTGAGGTACCTGCGCAGCGGCGACAAACCATGAGCTACTTGGCCGCCCCGGCGGACCGGCACTAATCAAGGCGTCTCGGGGAGACAGAATCGCGGTGGGACGGGAGGGGCACCTGGGAAGCGCGCCCCACAAAGAACGCATTGACGATCACGAATCAGGCAGAGACCACCATCCCAGCTACCTTTCTCGTTGGAAACCCAGCCTAAAGTAGCATTGGATATCCAAGAATATACGGCGAAGTGATGTTGCCAAGAAAGCATTCAGTAAATTGGGTCAATTCAGTCAAGGAGCTGAACAAATTGGAGCTTGGGTATTATGCCTCAGAACAAGCTTGTAAAAATAATGCCTACGGCTCATACATGCTATACCTAGTACTTTCCTTACTGACCTACAAGACATCATTAATTTGGCATTAGATCGACATTATAACCCCCCCCCCCTTCCCCAAAACTTATTTTCCGTTGCCTTCTTCGTATCTTTCCCCGCCTGTTTCCCTACATGAAGGTAGGGGAAGTTCCCAGTCAGGACGTCAGGCATGTGGATCGACCCCCTCTTGGAAACTCTCAACTGCATTACATATAATGGTTTCGAGTATGTCCCATGCATGCATGGCGGCGAATAGGCCGACGAATTGAGCTCAGTCACAGGCCAATGTCTTCTTGCTTACGTCACTACTCCAATCCATTCATCAAACCCCCCGATTTTATCACTAAACCCCTTTTCACGACAGCCAAACTTCTCCCATTCCTGTTTGCGTTCCATACTATTTGCAATATTGCGCAAGTTTATCACGTCATTGCGCAATTTATCGCATCCGATAAATTTATTTTGCGATCCTGACTTGACGTCCGATAAAAAAAATGTATCGTATCGTGTCGCACAAGTGCGAACACTCCTAATGATAATAACACTTTAACTCGACGTCCAATAAATATATCGTACGATCCGTCCCGTGGGAACAGCCCTTTTGGACTTTAGCTATAGCGCCTACTGTCCCACCATTAAATGATGCCATTCCCCAGAGAGCAGGAAACTCTGATTCGCAGTTACCTGGAGATAACTGCGTTTGAAAATCCAAGAGTCTGGTCAGCCTGGCGCCTGGCTAGCCTACTGCAGTTCCAAAGCGTGCGTGGGTCGAGGGAGGAGGAAACGTGCCGGAGGCTGAAGGGTGTAGTTCTAGAAAAAGATGTTTGACTGTAAATTTCAAGTTCATGAGAATGTGGTTGTTGTATAGTTTCACACCTTCACATATATGACTAAAGCTAGGGGGCCAATTATGCAGACATTTCGATAGAGGTGCGGAGAAGGGAGAGCAACAGGACGAAATCCACCGCCAGTACCACTGCGATGCCCGAAATTTGTTCACTTTTCATGTGGCATTCAAGGCGGATGTGGCACCATTTCTGCATTTTCTTGTGATATATTTTGTTTTGTTTTGTCTCGATCTATTCAAAGTGGTGTAAAAATCTCGAAA
Organism: Sclerodactyla briareus; assembly: GCA_026419785.1. Lineage (NCBI taxonomy): Eukaryota > Metazoa > Echinodermata > Holothuroidea > Dendrochirotida > Sclerodactylidae > Sclerodactyla > Sclerodactyla briareus. Next base: position 1,635 of record JAODTK010000642.1, on the reverse strand, counting down.
TCACATATCGCATTTTTTTAGGGGAGGGGGGGGGCACGCGGGGCAAAAGGTTTTCGAGCGGGAAGTACCCCCTGCCCCCTTCGCTTCCCTTGGCGAACGCACTGGGTTACAACACCCTTTTTGCAACCGTTTACGTTTATAACAATATAATACATTATTGAACCGTTGGAAGCAGGTTACGCCTCTCCCATCGAAACGGTCATGAAATGGTTCAATAGACCCCATTTAACTGTTATAAACCGTTTTAGAAGTGCTCTCCAAATAGGCCGTTCTGTGTTGCTGGGAGTAAATCTCTCTAACCCAGTTTTGGGGGCTCTAGATCTTACATTATCTTTAGCTTGAGGGGACACAGAGGACGCATTAATAGCCTCTCTTTCATAACCAAACAAGTGCATCACCATGGAAAATGACAGCTTATATGTTAACATACTCATGATCTAAAAACGCGTGGGTCTCGCACCGCGCGGCAGGTCCCGAAGGCACTTTATCCTCAATCGCCAGGCTTTCACTCAGAGAAAGCATGAAACCGTGACAGAATTGGTTCTGGTTTCGCCTAGGCTATACCACCCTCGGGGTTCCTCGAAAGAGCGTGCCTGGCACGCTCTATCGAGGACTATAGGTGGAAATGCTTTCGCTAGTCGGAGGCAACCACACTGACTTAGCAACATCGCTAGTCAAAATCGATCGCTGTCTACTGCCTAGTTTTGTAGCTAGTCATACTCTATCGGTGACACAGACAGTGTCTAATACTAGACGGTAACTCACCCGCTAGCGTAGTGTAGTACTGCTAGTCGGTAGCGAAACTTGTGCTAGTCAGTTGTGCTAGTCAGTCCCCACCTGACTAGTGGTTAAACATCTGTGATTACGGGTTCTGGAGTACGTTTCTATAGTCGGGGTGGAGGCACCATCCTGACTAGCGTTTTACCATCAGTAGACTACTTTAGTTTTCAGGTGTGGGCAGCTTTCTATGTGTATTGGGTCATGTATTGTAAAGCAACTTTGAAACAGTCCACTGCCTATACATGAACTTACATTGTCCATTCGTCAATATGTACATGCAGCACAAACAAGATCAACCGCGTCTGTCCTGTCAGACTGTCAATCTTCAGGCCGCCATTTCAATAGCGCCGCTAGACGATACCGGTCTTATAAGCTTTGCACGTTTACTTCGCTATCAACGCAGTGACGTGTTCACTATTGAACAACACTGGATTATTCTGACCTGAGGATAACAATATGGGTTCAATTTTGAGGAATATAAATGAAAAACATAATAATATATGGCGCTAAAAAACGATTAAACAACCAAAGTTTGATAAAAAAGGCTGATAAATGAAATTTTGAATAAATACTTACCCGTAATTCGTTCGCCGTCGAATGGCCTACGCTCCAATTGAATGACTATGTGTTTTTGTATATGAACACAGATAAAACGGTAATGAATACCATCATATAATACTGAATACCATTCCTGATTAAACGTGGTCACAAAGAAACTCGCGTATGAACTTTCATAATTATTCATCTTGAAGTGAGCAGGTTATATATTTCTCAAGTACATACATGTGTACAAACAATTATAGTACAGCTATCATATCTGTATTTATACGGCCTGCATCCACTATAGAACCTGTG
>JAODTK010000641.1:0-21905 GCA_026419785.1 Sclerodactyla briareus | reverse complement strand
AATGGCCGGTTTAGCTCCGACACCGTTGTCGACACCCCTACACTTTGTATGCATAGTCTGTTAGAGGGCCGGTGTTGGTGTCGGGACTCTTGGTTGTCGTGCACACCCTGGTACATAGGTCACACGTGGGTATTTACGAATATACGATAACGATCAAACAACCACCGTAGCGGTTAACACGTAGCGTTTAGGTCTGGAATCCATAGATACTATTCCGTGTCCGGGGTGGATTTAAATCCACATCTTCACAAAACTAGTTTTGTTTAGGGAAGAGAACCACACTATGAGTTATGCGGAAGCCAAAAATATGCAGGCACAGCCCATGCCTAGGCTAACTCTGTCGTTAATTGATAGCTTTTTGAGGAGATATTCCAAAGAATTAATTTACGGTGATACGCAATCGTCTCGCATTGGTACGTGTTGCTTATGGGATTGCTAATTCAGTGTTGGTTTGCTATCCTTTTGTGACTTTTTTTGCCTCTGTGGAACAAATTCTATCTCTGCAAACTGAATAGGACATATTCAGAACACTGACCCATCTCATCTCACGTAAATATACGGGATGTTTTCACATGCGTACCGGACCCCCGCGTCACATCTATAATCCTAGCCTGAAAAACCCGATCGTAAGCGGTTGGGAATCCTGAATAAAGGCGCACTCAAACTGTACGACGACGATAACAACAACAATGATTTTTTTTTTTCGTTATGTGTACAGCTAGGAGCTCGCGCCCTAAGTGTACGATAACTATACAAACGGTAACAGAATCAAATGGACGTCACATGCCTGAAAGCCCGCGATTACACGGCTCGGAGCTGAATAATGGGGGGGGGTTAATACAATCGGATTTGACCGCTTTTTGTCGTTAGGCTAGGAATCCATGCATAGATGCGGATGTCGGTATTGTTCATGCACGTAGGGGGGTGGTGTGAAAGGCGGACCCCTATTTAAAGTACTGGGCACGAAATCTTGTCGGGCGGGCAGTTTTAGAAACAGGGGTCGAGTACTCGGGGGTAGGCAGGTGAGGAGGGGAAGGAAGCAAGAGGGGAGAAGAGGGGAGGGGAGAGTGATGGGATCTCCGTCCCACGGACCCTGCGCTAATGGGTTTGTGTTCGAGCGAATAATTTTATCGTCATTGTTTTCGTTACGGTCCGTTGGCCGTTGGGGACCGGGTCAAGGGGGGGGAAGGGGGCGTGGGGGAGCCTTAAGCAGTGAGCAATCCTGAGTTAACCCTTGCCGGGTGTCGTGGAGGACGCATGCGTTTCGAGTCCGGGGTCGCCGGCGGTAGAAAATAGTGGACGTGAAGGAGCATTAGATGTGAATGAAGAAGCCGTGGTGGAGCAACAATAGAATGATTGGCGTGTCTTGATAATAAGGCAGTGGTTGGTGCGTGGCGCAGGGGGGGAAAAAAATGGGGGGGAAAAACGTTTTAGGTGTGTGTGTGAATAAGATGAACGGGTGACCAACAATACAAAAGCGGTCGGGTCTGGGTTACACGTCCCTAAAAAATCGTCCGGGGGGGAAGCGAACACGCACTAAGATGAATCGATCATTTTCGCAGATGTATGGTATCCAAATACTATCCATAAAGTTGAGACTCATGCAAAAATAGTGATTCAATAGTTCAAAAGTTCATTCACACATCAGCACGTACGTATAGTGTTTTGCACGTTTTCTTAAGTAAATGAACAAAACCTTTCCTTCATGTTACTTTATAGGCGAGGAAACACCGTGTACCTATTCTATTACCTCTATTCACCTAGGAGGAATTCATTGATACAAACGTCATAACGAGGTTCAAAGCAGTTGATACCCACTGGTTTCAATTAGTGGCACCAGTTGCTGATGGCACCCAGAACTGATAACACAGTCCACCCGGTCCTAAAGTTTCTCTTGGAAAGGATTTTCGAAACCCTGAGGTAAAGTTCCTGAGCGGCCAAGGACACCACTCAGGAGCATAGTTGAACACTGAGCTGCAGTAGAGTCTCTGTTGTAGATGTCAGAAGGTTTGTTATTTTTATTTATAATTTTTTATATATATGTTTGATTTGAATTGTACGGGGGGGTTCAGGGGCCAAAAAAGGCTCATCAGGAACCCTGGCCGTATTGATCGTAGATGACACTGGTCTAACTTTGCCTTTTCCTTGACTAGTGCTCCGATGATATCGAGGCAGAGGTATAACCAATCCCGACCGGCTCCCTGGGCGCATTTTACGTCCCTCCGATAGGACGATCAGTAAATTCCAGAACTCGAACTCGAACCACTTGAGAACCTGGCGGAGGGGAAGATGCTCACACGCCGACCGACGGCGCAAATTGTCCCTTACCAACCCCATGCAACAACCCCCAGAATATCCACCATTACAGCGCGCCCTAATGAATGGGGCCAAACCTCGCCCTCGCAACTGTAAGTGCGCCACCTAAGGAGAAACGTTTGGTGCTGCTGGAATCGAACCCGGTGAAGTTTGTTTGCAATTTTCAGACAAACCAGCTGCAGCTATTTTTTTTTTCTTCAGAGAAGCCTAAACGTAGGCTAGCATAAACCATTACATCCAAACATGTCATTCAGCACGGACTATGAACTAATTGGGTGTTATGAGGAGGATATCCATAGAATCCATTGCATAGAAGCGCGTCAATACATTATGCACTAGTTATTTCCACCTATTCGTGTGGGTTGGTATAATTTGAAATATTTGGTGCTTGTATGGAACATATACATATTACTGCGAGCGAATATTAGGCCTATTTAGACACCTTTCCTGTATGCGCGCAGGTGAATTCAGACCCAGGTGAAATTTGGATTTCATCGAGCATACCCATCCCGCTGCCGCACCAGTGGAGCTAGCCTTAGACAACCCGGAAGTATCGCGTGTCATTCGTGTCAAAGGGTAAAAGGGTTAAAATAAAGTGCGGATGCTGGGTACGGTTTTGAAATGTAAAATAGAACGAATAAAGAAGTCAAATACAGGTATAATGAAGCAAACCCCGCCGAATTGCCGCAGTTCATTTTACCTGTATAACGTACGGGCGTTGACTGGCTTCATGGGAAAAACATTCGATAGAAACATTTTTTGTCGATCTGGCGGCATTCGACGGCATTGGTACATGTGGTAATTTTTGCGTGAATTGGCAATTTACTGCGGTCTTGTTCGCACCCCTATCACAGTTATGGAATCCTAATAGGCTCAGACCGGGATGCGTAAGCTACCTTGCAATTCGGATTCATTCGAGACCAGAACTATAATAATGTGTACGAATAAGCCTATTAATGGTTTGGCAGATCTGAAGATGGATTCCTAGCTTCCGAAAAAAAAAAAAAAAATCCAAATCATATGGGACGAGTACGAGCAGGCAATATTACACGTGTTTTCATGTGTTCCATGGCCGAATTAAGGAGGGGGAGGCTCACGCAAAAATACAAATCGGTCGTGAAAATTTCAATAATTGTGATTTTCTACATATTTAGATTTCAAAATATCTGGGAATAACTTTCTTACTCGCTAGCAACTCCATTAGAGCTCCATTTTGTATATACATCTTGTACAGAACAGTGATACGCGCACTGTATATATGCTCTATACTTTTCACTTGTCAATTTGACTGAAAATGGTCACATTTCACTTTTGGAAGTTGTATACCAGCCTACACAAGGGCCATCACCACTCTTAAAATTTTGAACAGGATGTGTAAATTTCTGAAGCTCCGGGGACTGTTCGAAGCAAAATTTCAAATATTTTATTGTAGCACGAAAAAATATTCGGCAATCTTTGAAAATTGCATAATTTAATTAATTGATTCACATTCACCAAGTATTGTTCACATAATATCCCATATCAGATCAGTGAGCAACTATATTGTCATTCTGTTTCGAGCAAGTCTCTCACAGAGACCTACTACCCATTTGATGTATCACACATTTTCATTCGGCGTTCATAACCTGAAGAATCGCATTTCCAATTATCTGAAAATTACGAAAATGTAGCTAATTAATCACGCTAATTATGCCGTAATTATGCGAATGAGCCATTAATAAAAAGCACCCATTTTTTCTGTGTTCCCCACTGGTTACCGGCTGTTATTCTTATGTGGTTTGATTCCAAACAAACATTGGCTACCAAAAAGTGCATCAAAGGGGTGTTAAAGGCAGGTCGCAACATCCATCACTTTGGAGCTGGAAAACGAGGTGTAGGCCACTTTGGCAATTTGCCGTGTGCGTGTGATAACTACCAACTACCCACCACCACATTCAAGGATCTCCAATGAGGCAATTCCTCATTCCCGTTTATCAGGGTTCGGATCGCAGCTGATAATAAGGCACGGCATCCAAGTACTAAGCCTGCACCCTCGCTGGACCAATCGGACGCTAATAGGTTTGATCCCCTGCTCGGCAGTTATCCCATAAATGAACGAATACATTAGGAGGAGCTTTTTGCCCGTCTGAAATCTCCTTCTTTTCTTCACAAAATTCGCGAGTATGTGTGTCGACTGGTAAATCACTTTGAGTTATCAATCGATTGTTTGGGATAAATCCATCAATCCAATAATGTTGAAATCATTCAAATACTCTAAATCAAATCAGGTAACACTAAGCCACGCCTGTGCCTTCAATCATTTTTGTGATGGAACGATATTTGATTAAACTCAAAACCACGATGCATATGTCGAGTACGGCGACTGGTTTATCAACCTGATGTTTTTTTACTAATCGATGTTGGGATAAATTCAATCAATCCACTTGAAACAAACAAAACAATCATTCCCCCTTAATTTGTTAAATCACGTACACTATGCCACGCCGTGCCTTGCAACTCGGTTGATCGGAACGATATCCATTGCCCATTGACCTCAAGGGATGAGTAAGAGTTACTTATATCGCTGAATGAAAAAATAAACAACCCTGCTTCGAATACATTTTCGTTTTTTTTTCTGATAACATTTAGCTATAGGTAAAGGTTTTTAGTGGAACTTGAAAACAAACAAACAGCCGCAAAACTATTCACCCCCGGCTCTATCAACCGCCCCCTTAACACCAGCTTCCACAGCCCGCCGCCGTTTATGTACAAACGTTCCCGTTGGTCTAGTCCGCAAGAACAATAGCCACACTGCCAATTATTCTCACCGTAGGAGCTGATACCACGGCCATTAACCACTATCAAAGTGATAAGCTTCCGTGTATATTAACGCCATCTTCACTCTGCTGGGGCCTCATAGGGCCCTCTCAGAATACGGTGAACGGCCCTTGTCCTTAGCTCGAACCGCTATATCTTCATCCACTACCTATCCATTCATCCTACCCGACTATTTTAAGTCCTTTATCCTTTCACCTTCATTGGTCTCAAAGGTTCGCATTTGGACATTGGCTCCCATGCATAGCGAAACTACATGCCGTTCGCCTGAACGAAAAACTTCTCATTACCAACATCCCTCTAAAAGTTTTTTTGAAAGATTGTCAATGTCAAACGCAAATTTAGCACCTTCAGTTTTCCGAAGCCGTCTTGACCCTTTCATACACGTGCGTTTTCCTTTGAGAAGCTCGTGAAGGAGTGTTGTATTACATTAGTTCTAAACTCACTTGTGTTTGTCTCAACAAAACGAATCTGTCATCAAAAAAATTAGAGCCTCACTGTCACCAGGTCAAATTAAGTGTCATAGGTCCAATGAGGTAAATATGTACCATATGTTAGTTCGCCGCCCAACGGACAAAATTTTCCATAACGCCAACACCCCAAAATGTTCCGTTTTGCCAAGATATATCGGAGTGTCGATGGTGACCCTTAAATAACGTTGACGGAACCCAACACCGCTAAAGACATAGGGGACCACCTCTCCATATGTGTGCCAACCCAACAGACCTCATTTGAAGTTTGATAGGACTACCCTTTTTGCGTTTGTTAGATATCGTTGTCGTGTTGGAAGGGGGTGTCACACATAGCACACACACCATACCACAGTGCGTGCCGCAATACGATCCTTTTGCAATCGGAAGAGAATGAAAACTATGCTGTTGGCTTTTTATTCCGTTGCGGAGGCGAAGGAATCTTGCACGTCACGTATGCTTTGTTTGCATGTTGGTGTTTGTGTGTGGTGATGGATTATGTAGAACCCTCCTTGTGAGCACTCGCCCATATCTAGAGAACGCAAAAATTCAAAGTTTCAAATTAGACATGTATGTTACAAGATAGGTCAGGCCACCTTTCTACTACAGAAGAGTTACTCTTTGAAACATACGCTTGATCGTAATGATAACTTCTCATACCTATCGAGCGTAAGATCGATCGTAACTCTTCTTGGAACGGCCCATGTCCTGAAGTTCACTTCACGGGTCAACAGAGGTCACGTCTGAAACGCTTGCTAGCACACTGACTTGTGCAACGAAAAAGTTGGGAGCTTACAACACGGGGCATGCGTACTGCATCCCCCAAGCTCAGAGTTGTAAATTTTGTACAAGAGGAGCTTCCAGTCACTTGTCAGTAACGAGTAACGCCAGCCCCTGCAAACGATTTTTATCCTGGGGGTGCTGAGCTTTCCTGCCAAAGACACGTCACCCTACCCCCTACAGGAAAACTTATATTTTCGCCATTTTCATTTTTCAGATTTTTGTCTTTTGCACTTGTTTATACTTTTTTTTATTTATTTTCAGCGAATAGCGTGAATTCCGATTTAGACGGTACATACACTCTGCAGTCGGTACATCACGTACCCCGCGGTAACGGTACCCTACTCTGTTAATTAGCAGCACGAGGCAAGGCGACCCAGGAGGCAAAAGCAAAATAACAGTGAACACGAGCGGGCGTAATAGCCAGTTTCTGGTGTAAGGGGAAAGTTAACTACTCCAGGGTCCCCCTAATATGGACGCGCCGTCATGAGGGTATACGGAAAGATGGTGTCTGCTTTCTCATATTATCACTTGATTATTACTTTCACCGTCTTTCAGTTGGGGTAATAATCGGGGCGGCGATCTGTGTTGATAATTGCAGGGACATATGAGGTAGCCCATCTCAAGCGGAGCGCCACCCTGGGGTGGCGCGTAGCGAACAAGGGGAATTTGCAGTTTTACATACCCCCCCCCGATTACAGGAAACGGCACTTTCTGGGGTCAATCAGCCAGTAAGCATGCAACAACCGTAAAATCGTCATGAATTCCCGAAATTTTGTATTTCAAGAAAGTTAACGTTCTTGAAGGAACTTAACAATGCTTATTCCGTCAATCAGGGACACGGTTGTTTGACGCGTAAGGGTCAAGAAATGTTCTTTTTGGTGTTACAGACCCCCCCCCCCCCCAGATTGGAGGAACCGCATTCCCCAAAAGGGATCGTGTGGCAGTAAGCAATGTCCGTATATTGGCAATACCTTTCAGAATTCATATTTCTCGAAACGTTCTTGATCTTGAGGGGGATAGTGGCCAACATCCCGTGGGAACCAAGCGGTCAGGATAGGTTGTGCATGCGTAAACAAACAGCATTACTCATGATTAGCTGCAAGATGAACTCCTGACCTGCCGCTTGGACTTTTCGCTATCGTTGAGTGCACTGTAGCTTCAGGTAGATATGTTCCAATCTCCTGAACATTCCTCGGGAAGAAGGACACCTTACTACCGCCGCTCTTCTAAATTTGCTGCTATTGTTGAACGTTCAGTCGAGCTTCTTTAGTGTTGGTGTGTCCGATCGGAGGGTCGATACAGATCTGTCGTGACGAATATGGACTAATTGGAACGAAAGGTGACATTGTGATTGCCTATAAAAATAGTGAGCCCTCGAACACGACGCCTGGTTGGCAAGAGGCTGCCATTCCAACTCCATCATAATATTGGCAAAGGCCGGGGGACCTAGATTTGAAGTCGTTCAAGCAGATCTAGCAGCCCTATACGTTGAACAGATCTCAAGGGTTTAGATACGTATCTCGAGTATGTAGGGTGGCTCTATCTCTTCCATGTTCCTCGGCAATCGTCAGAATTCTCCCACATGTCGTCCGTGCATTGTGGCTCACCTACCCTATTTTCGCATGCGGGGTGAGGGGGGAGGGGTGTGTGCGCACTCGTCAGTGGTGTGTCAAAAATAAATGTGGAAACGAATAATCATCACAACATTCATAATAAAGCAAGAGTGTGATTCGCCGTGGCAGCGATTTTGGTTTACATGATCATTCAAGAAGAATACGGAGTCAGGGTATCACAGCAAGTAGGAGTGTGCTCTTTCTATTTGCAGAAGGAAGTTCCCTGTGCTTATGTAAAAACATCTTGGCATTTCCAGCATGGGTAAGACGCAAAACAAACACTTCCTAGCATTGAAAGCTCTCTGCCATTTATTTTGTGGCCAGCTTAAGTAGCGTGTTAAGATCCTCGTGGAGGTTATATGTGATCACCAGTGTTTAATGATTCTCTGTCCACACACAGGTCCTCGGCAAATAATCTAGTTCTAGAAGTAACTGATCTGTGTGTAATCCTTACAATTCAGCCACCGCACCATCGGGATGCGTAGGGTACAGGGGAAATATTTCGTTTTATAGCCCCTCAGTTGCAGGAACGCCATTCCCGCATTGTATGGGCAGTGGCAACGGCCTACCAATTGGCCAAAATTTTCAGAAATTTGTATTTTAGAGAAACGTTCTTGGAGGAACTAATTGATGTTTAGTCCTTACAATTGAGGCGCATTGGGCAATCATCAGTGGTCTCGTATAGGTACAAAAGGAAAGGTTTGAGCCTTTGAATCCCCCCGATTGCCGGAGACGTGCTTCCCATGTTTTTGGCAGTAAGCAACATCCCCAAAATTGACAATAAAATGGTCGAAATGTATATCTCAAGAAACCACTCTTGCAGAACTGATCTACGTCTATCTTCCATTCGGCCACCATCAGTTGACGCTACCGTAAATAAAATAGTCTTACAGACAACCCCCCCCCCCCCCCATCAAGATTGCAGGGACGGCACTTTCCCGGCACTTATGGCAGTATTCCATCACTGAAATCGACGTCTAAATTTCCGAAACTGATTGGTGTTAATCCTTACATTTCTGGTGTCCATTCCTACCATACCGATGTCTTAGAGATATTCATCGAGGACCCTTCCACTGAATTGGGTTGGAGGCTGCAGTAGATTGAAAATTTGCTCGAACATGACTGTCATGGAAACATGGTTTGCATTTTTCGGGCAATTTGATGAAAGGAATTGAAGTCCAGTCGCAGACAATTTGGGTCAATTTTTCAGATTAGTATCCGCTTAAAATTTTCGTCCATTTCACATGTCTCAGATTGTCTCGCCCCGCTCTGCTCCTGTATAGTTCCATACGTCATCACGTAAACCTCCATACTATTTGGCACGATCCCGCCCTTCTGTTGTCGGTACATATCGCTTTCATCCTCTAAATTTAAAAAAACAGCACGTCAAGCTGGCAAAACCAATCTGAACATACCGATCAGAAGTAGACTAAACTGAGTGCAGCGTTAAGAAAATCGCAGTTGGTTCCGGCATTGTAGTTTTGGGAGGGGGGGTGCAACCTGAATCAGTTCTAACCAAATCTCTCGGGGCCCTACCTATATGTTCACCAAAACACTTGAGATGACACGTATGGACAAAATCCTATTTGCCATAATCTGACACGTTTATTTTCAGTGGCCCCCTGTATATACATGTAACGGAACAGATAGGATACAGCGCGCCGCAGCGCGATTTTTTTTTTTTTTTTTTTGGCATTTCGAGACCTGCTCACACACAATTTAAACAATCTTATAAGAAATAGAGTTTAGACATCAAGTACACCGTGAATAACAACTTACGCAGCCACGGATCGAAAAACCGGATACCAAATTTCGTGCAAATAAATTATCCATGACCGCCTTTAACTCAAAAATCGCTAGGTGCTGGACAAAATGACCTGAAATCGGTAGGGGTGCTCCGCACCCCATCAGAATAATCGAGGGGTCTGGCAGCATTCCCCAGCACCCCCCTTGCAGGGGCCTTTTAAAAGCGTAACCTCTACACAACTGCTGTGCACCACACCTGGAATTCGCCCCCCAGCCTGGAATACAGGGACATGACCCACGAGAAACCCTAACAGAGTGCCGTCATAGAGAGCAGCCAGGTTGTTATTATGGAATTCGCTCGACATCCTCAAGTGACGGAGATGTGTCGAAGGATTTTATATGAGAGGCACAGCCATCTACGTGCTCTGTGCAACTCCTCATAATGACCCAGACCTAAACCCAGCCTCTTCTGCTACTAAGCTATAAAACCAACTGGACCTGAACGATATACATAATAGTTCAACTCCACTCCTCAACCTCGCGTCTCCAGTATTTTTGGACAAATTCGCGGAATTCATTCTTCTCAAACATCTCAAGTCCTCAAAATTCAATCAGTTCCTCCTAGCTGGCACATCTCGTCAAGTGAAGCAACGAAGAAACGACCAAAACGCAGTGCACCGCATGTATACTCTCTTAACCGAATACTTACTGCATTTACTCCGTCTGAAAATTTTTATATTAATGGGAGTTTCTAAAATGCTTAACCAAGAGTTACCAAATATGTCGCATTCTGCTATTTGTCTAATAGTATGCCGATTGTATATAAAAACATCGAAACCGAACTACAGCTGGGGTTGCCGCCGTGATTCACACCTTGTGTGAACCACCCATCTGCGAAATTCCTCTATTTGCCGATCCAGTGACATGACAGTGTCGCTGTTTATTGTCTGCCAATGCATACCGTGAACATATTGAAAGCGCCATTATGAGCTGATCGATAACATTGTCCTCCTTCAAAAGAATGCCTTATAGTAAAACTTATGCGACGCCTCAAATTAAATAGTGACGATTCAAGTGAATACAAGTATCTTGTGGTTCCCACGTTTTACTGCCCTAGTGAACGGCAGACTAGATCAGATTTCAATTGGGGCTACAACGTGTTGGAATTCGCCTAGCATAGAACCCCTCACCCCGTCGACATTGCTACCTCAGCTAACCGTCCGGAATTCTGTCGATTCCTATCTATACTTCGGGCTTTGTGAAAAGCGTGTCGTTAATTAACCAATAATCAGACGAGACCTAGTTTGGGACCCGTGAGGCGTATTATATTCACTTGTCGATCGGACAAATAGTTTTATATGGTACTTGATGCAGTAACTTTCTATTGCGCATACATAGCTATGCAGGTCTAAGGTGTGTTTGTAGAAAACGGCATTCCTATGTGATGTGTCATTTGGGACTGAGATAAGAAAATTACGCAGGTCCGTGTTGCCTTTTACTGGCTGTGTGTCAAGCCTTATGTTGATCGCTTTTGCAACTGTTTATATGAGCCTGCGGGGAATTTGCTTTGTCCAGCCCATGATATAACCTGTCCTGTGGGAGTTTTCGAGCCTTATGTCACCATCATCCCCTATGCCTACCGGATTATGTATTGATTCATAACAGTAGTCCCAGATCGTATTGGCCAACCGTATAATATCTTAGGTAACATTAAAAATTCTAAACACCGAAGAGGCTGGAGCTTACTTAGGGAGCAATTGCTGAGTCTTGGACAGGGCTGTGTGTTGCAGCTATCGTGTTTATTTTCACGTACAGTACCGTGGAGGTCTAGGAACTGGCATAGCCGATTGTTCGACAGTGACTGGATTTCACTATAGGCTAATGAACATCGTGGTGCACGTGAGGCATACTGTACTGCCGTTTCGATCGATAAGAATTTTTGGTCCTTTCAAACGTTACAGTTGTTTTTTCATTACTGCGTGAAGATGTCGGATTCCGAACTGGAGGACTTTGGTTCACGGACTTCGCTACCGGGGAGCGGAAGATCAGGTTAGATTCAAGAAAACACCGACAAGCGAGTCGTGCACAGTATCACGTCCATGGTAAATAATTTGCTCTATAGCGGGTATAGACTAATCACCATAACCATCGTCCCTCTCGTCCATCAGTGATAAGTAGTAGTAATAATAATAATAATAATAATATATTGATTCATAATAATAAAAAATAACAATACAAAATCAATTATGATAATTAATCATGACTCATTCATTCTTAATGTAATATATTGATGATAGGAATAAAGTAATTAATATGAATAGGCCTCGTTAATCACAGAAATGATATTGATAATGATGAATGAAAATTGATACCGATAATAATTAATCCACAGTCAGTCAGTCCTGTTTGCTCTTTACTAAGTTCATCCGTGTGGCATCTCCTTGCTTAGTTGATACTAGTACACAGGGGGCATTAATTCACCATGCCACGATCGCCGGGGGGGGGATCAGAAACAACTCTAATCTGATGAGTGAAGAGGATTCAGTCAAAGAGTGGAGGGGTTAGAAGTTCGACGTGTAGCCATATGACCGTCAGTATGTACCATATGTTGCAAAGTGGTGGGGGGATGGGAGTCTGGATTTCCCATGGCCTGCAATGGTAACCCAGCTATGCCCAGATTTGGTTGATTGAAAACCGAAAAAACAATTGTATCTACGTCTATAATGTATGTACTATAACTAATCGACACGTCAATTAGTTTTTGCGGTCGGTCATAGGTTCTGAGGTCAAAGTCTGAAAATGAGAGTTGTAAACACGAAAGTTCAAACGATGGTTGGTATATCAGGTTGAAATTTGTGTGTGTAACCGCTTATGGAAAGTACAGGAACCCGTGTAAACACGTAACTCGGACCCCAACTGGGATGGATGGGGCTCATATGTATGGAGGTCCCCATAATGGATACATGGACCCTATTGTTTTTGGGTCAGGTTAGCGGAAGAATGAGTGGATAGCATGACATTTACAACCAAAATATTACGGGTTCGAATTCCGCAGTCACCGGACGAGTTCCTGGGTGGTGGGCTTGCTGCTGTGAACTTTCCAGTGCGATGGGCGAGGTCTCGGTACGTCTTCACTTCGCTCTGATGCAGTGGATTTGGGTTACTGGGTGTGTTACGGGATATGGGCAATACGTCTCGTTTGTCGGCTGGTAAGCAGCAGTTCTCACATTGAACTTGGAACTTCCGCTCCTCCGGGTTCCGAGAAATTGGTCGGGTCCTGGAGTTTTCTGATAGTCCTTAGGATGGGACCCGCGTAAAACGGCGTTGGGGTCACAGGGAGAAGGTCTGCGATTGGGTACACCCCGGCTCGTTAAACATGCGCACTAGTCGAGAAGGAAAAGGCGAGCTACGCCGGTTTGCTCATCCACGATCAAACGGACAGGGTTCCTAGATGAGCCTCATTGGCTCCTGAACCCATATAAATCAATCAAGGTCATCTGAGGTCCAACAGAGATCCACAGTCCGGAAAATCAGGTTAAATTTGGAGGGTAGCCTCTTTATGGGGACTAACAGACCCTATTGTGTTTTTGGTGTCTTTTAACGAAAATAGGAATTTGGTGAAAATGTAAGCAATACTCGACCTTAATCGATGAAGCTCATACCTTGGTATGCCTGTTCATCATGATAGCACATGAATCCTACGGTTTGGGTTCAGGTCCTAACCAGAAGGTCACCGTAGTCAAAGCAGAAAATCCTTGTGCCCCTCAAAAGTATGCTTGGTCCGATCTGGTTGGGAATGGGTGTGGTGGCTTCCTATCACAAGAGCAAAAGTACCTAAACGGCTCATAAAGTGCTATTCTAGCCGATTTCAGCTTGTAAACATAATAACGTGACCCCACCTGAATGATGAAAGCTCATACTCGGTGTGTTCACTATGATGACTTTCTTCTTCCCGTTATTTCAACGTCAGTGAGAGTCAACAGAGAAACTCCTTGTTTAAAAAAAAAGTGGAAAGTTCGTGTTTTAGTCCTGATTAGTTGCAATTATTGTGGTAACTTTCTTATCAGAGTACAGGAACATCCTTTTTAGAAATTGAAAATTTGGTCAGACGTGTCATATTGTTACCAATAATGCGCTAAATTGGCCATTTGCCATAGGTTGTCAGAAATGATCAAGGCATCAACTAAGCCACTTGGCCTCTAGGTCGCTTCGTTGCTATGGTACCTGTATCGACCAATCAAATTTCATTCCGCCATTATCGCCATATCACCAATCGTTAAAAATGATGACATTTACATTGACTTCCATGCAGAACACTGTTTTGTTCCATTACAAAGTTTCAATTAATACACCAGATTACTGACGAATCCAAATCTTTGTGCGGGAGGAGACATTTCATGAGGTTCCCCGGAATGGCGGTTCGCCATAATAAGCTATAGTTAGGTTGTTTATATAGTTTCGTTTAGTGAAAAAGGGTCGGAAGGACAAAATCCTCATTAGAGACCCCGGAGCCACAACGTCCCAAAAAGAGAATAACAAACGCCCCCAACGTGCTCAAAGATCCCCCAACGATTCTTAATAAAAAAATTGAAAAAAAAAAACCAAGACTGGTTCTTGCATGCAGTCACACTCTTAGACAGAACAACATCTTCAGGAAGGCTAGTCCACTCCTTAACACTCTCTGGGAGAAGAAATATTTCGGAATGTCTCAATCTACAGCGTTTGCCACGAGAAGCTTGATACGATGACCCCTAGTCGGTGTATCTGTGAACGATGACAGTTGATCCTAAACTTTCACCAACACTCAATATATAGCATTGGTCAATATACATTTTTGAAAAAATCTTGCATATGTCATAGTTCATCCTTGGATTAAACTGTGACAGAAGAATCATTTTTCATGTTTTGTCAATGTTACTCTCTAGAGGTTATGCCTTTACTGTATTTCTAAGAATACTCTGTCAGCATCACATCTTCAGCATACAATCGTGAGTCATGGAAAACTAGCCTCCCACTATCAGCTCCATTTGGAGTTTGCAGCGATTGTAGTTTAAGTGTCGCAAACTTTGACCTCTGGTTGTCGACCTCCTGTTGTTTGGACTTAAAGACTAGGCTATCACGCATCTACCGAATACGTATATCATCCCCAGCTTTGAATGTCCGGGATTTTTTTTCTTCCTGCAAGTCAATGTTTCGCTGACAGAAATAATACGTTACTGTTGACAAAATGACACTTGACTATTATGTTACTCCGGTCACAATTCAGTTTCAGCAGACAATGACTTATAAGCAGGTATGCGCTCCATTGCATTGTACTCCGAAACAAGAGATTTTTGGAATTTCTACACCGTACCTGTGTAACTCTGCTTCTACCCAACATGCTGAGGTATTCCCGAATTGGAGTGTATAATCAGTTGGAAGTAGTAATTCGCTTCGAATTCGAAATCGTAATTGCTGACCAGCCGATCAGATGACAACATTGCAAAAAAAAAAAACACCGTAATAGTGATAATTAACTTAAGTCAAAAGATTACTAACAAAAGCAAGTCAACATACTGATATTAGATATATATATCTATTATAAATATATATATATATATATATATATATATATATATATAGATATATAGATATATAAATATATATATATATATATCTATGTATATATATATATTTCTCAGGAAATTATTAGATATACTTTTCGGATTAAGAAGATGAGTATTAATTCAAAGGACGATAGTAGTTGAAAAATTTATCATTGCGCCTACTTGTTGACACCAGCTACTTCGTTAGCTGATGAATATTGATAGAGAAATGTTTCATCCTCCAGAACCCCTCGGGCTAGCTGTCGGGTGACAATACACCACTTGTCTGAAATCACATAACCATGTGTGTGATGAGTTGGACATCAAATGGGTATTATTTTTTACAAACTCGGAACAAGTGCGCATGTGCACGGGGTCTATGTGATTTTTACACAGTCAGGCTTTTTAGACGTGAGTTCTCTCACTGTGATACGGAGTTTACAAAAAAAATCAGGTGATCACGGCACACGTAATTAATAAACAACAACCTCCATCCACTTAAACATCACTGTATAACGAAGTAGAAGGGAGAAGTAAGTAAAGTAGTGACAATTCCCCATATGTCCCTTGCGGTTTCAGGAGATAGGTACCAACAGGTATTAAGCGTGTGATATTCTGCAGTCTGTGGGGCATCTGCTGAATGAGGGTTGTTTTTGGCACCAAGCATTAATTCTTCATGCGCTTATATCATTCGATGACGTAGAAACAGAGGAATGCCAGGGTATTTCGCTCTCCGCACAAGGTCGTCGATCGAACTGAGAAAAAAGATCGGGATTGACAGATGTAGGGATTCACCTAGTGCGTATCTTCGTTAAGAGTTTGAACGTTTGAACGGAAAGTTGGAACGTCGCATATTATATTAGTCGCTACACGTTTGAGCGGATTCCCTCCGTCTTCCCTCGTGTTTATTTACTCATTTCTAGTGCCCTCTTGTCCGGTGTTGTTTGGTCGGTTTCATTTAATAATGTTATCTCGTACTGGTTTAACGGATTCTCTCCGTCTTTTAGTGTTCGTTATACATATATCCCATTCTCTTTTTCCAGTTGTGTTCGGTTCATTTATTTTTTTCCTATTCTCTTTGTCCACTGACGTTATACATTCGTCTTATTTTGGCAGCAAGTACAGGCGTAAATTAAGTTATCGGACCGAGAAGTGGACGATTCAAACATGAATAGCGTTTTGGGCCATCAGATAACAAGGCAGAGCCGCAGACTCAATGAGATAAATCCGCTCTACGTACAGGGGGTAACACCAGTGGGCCCACACCCTCAAGGGACGTTCGGTTCAACCCCAATACGATGGGCCTCAGACGTCCCACCGGTACGTTGTTTACCTCCCCTGTTTAGAATTCCACAACGTCAATATAGTTGCCGCAACGTACGGTCACTTAGTCCAGAGTTGTAAACATTCTGCTTCCTGCTTCCGCCCAGACAACTACTGTACCACCCGGCCGGCACCTAATGTGGTTGGTCCTAAGCCCGAATAATGTCAATAATTACATCCCCGCAACACTGAGTGTCCGAAAAATTAGTATTCTGGGGTGTAGCGCCGCCGTCTCCGCCGCTGCTCCGCCTCTCCGCCGCCGCCTGAAACTCTCTCCGCCGTTAGCGTCAAATACTGCCTAACCTTTATCTGATTGTATCTGAAACTTGGTACACTGTCTGCCCTTATGAATTTCGGGTGAGTTCGAAGAGTGGGCATCACTGCATGGTCTGCTGCCCTCTATTTTGCAGGTTTTTACCACGAAAATACGGATTTTCCGTCCGCTTTTACACGAAGCTTGGTGGGTGGGGCAAGCGATGGTCCCGGATAACGTGACGGTGATTCAAGTCCCGCAGTGTCAAATTTGTGTTTTTCACGATTTTTCGGGCTTTGTCGTACTTAACTGAAACTCATGGAATGTGGAATATAGGGTCGTTCCGACAACAGGTAGTACATATTTAAATCACCATAGGTTCAATGACAGATTAATGTGCTTTCTTCTAACAGGTCCATGCAGTCGGTTTCGTCTGCGGGGATATCCACACGGTGGCGGTTTACCCGCCTGCACATGTATGATATTATAATTTATTATAGATTAATTTCCCGGACCCTGATCGATGGTTTATTCCTCACAATTCTTCATCGCGGCCTTCATTCCTACAATAATTAATACCCACCCCCCCTTTTTTCTATAGGTCTTCCGCTGCTCAATGCTCATAGAGGATCTTCTAATTGGGTTAGAGGTTGCCCGCATCTTGAAAATTTGCCTTAAACTTCACTGTCTTGGAAAATGGGTGTGCGTTTGTTCGATCACTATATTAAAAAAATCGATCAGTTAATAAAAAAAAAAAGTTCGGACTTTTCTTCAGATTTTGTTTCCGTTTAAATTTTCTTGTCCAAAATTTCCATGTCTCAGAATTGTCTGCCCCCCCTTCGCGCCATATAGTGCCATGATAGCTCATCGCGTAAACCTCCATACAATTTACGCGAATCCCCCGCCCCTTGTTCCCGTTGCATAGAGCTTTCATCTTTCATCAAGAAACAACACGTCAGCTCTAGGCTGGCGACACGCATCTTGTTTAATTAATAAAAAAATCTAGTAGACTAAACCAGAGCTATTTGGATATGTGTATTGTTAGGAATGGCAGTTTGGGACTTCATAATCGTGGTCCCAAACCCCCTGAAATTATCCGTGTGTCCTCCCATAGTCACCGCACTTGGATGAAACACATATGGAGAACAAAATATTGCCATCAATTCTGAGGAAGTTAATTGTGCATTGGCCTCCTGGTCTTATGCATTAGCAGAAGACAAAATACGCGCGAAAATGTTTTGCATTTTGGCCTTCTGAGCATAAATTTTGTAAAAAGGCAATCTGATCATAATTACTGTGCTGGGCTGTCATGGCCGTTATACTGTAACTTTTGATCGTAGGATCTTTTTCACCAGTCCGCACAATTTTGTTTTTTTTTGGGGGGGGGGGGGGCATAGTCGTCATCCTGGGGAACGGGGGGACGTTTCCCCCACAATTTTGAGGATAATCCCATTGATTTTCATTTTTCACACAGTATTTTTTTTTGGCGGGGAGGTCACGTCCCCCACTTTGGTATCCCCCCCCCCCACTTCTGAATATGGATTGACGCCTGTGGGGTGGGGGTGTATTTTATATATGTCACCCACAATATCGGTGAAGGTTGTACGCTACAGGGAGACTTGTTTACATCCATAGCGTATTAGACGCACTAAGGTGGAAATGCCTTTAAGGGCCTCGCGATCGTCCAAGCAACAGTTTGACGTCTCCAATTTTCTCTCATTTCTCGTCATTTCCATGTATTGAGGTTTAACCTCAATACAGTGTCGTTTGCCGCTTCCCAGGCATCTAGGGCATATAGAGTCGTTTCTCTCCACAAGATACCAATGCGACTTAATTAACCGGCATCCTAGGTATAGATCAACCAACGGTCCTTATGCCATGGACTGTAGCATATGTTTTTTTCTTCTGTTGCACAACAAGAATCCACGAGGAGGGGGGTGGGGGTGTCGATATTGTCAATAAAATCGTACAATGCCGTTAGTAGTGCGGACCGCCCAGAATATAAATCATTTATCGTTTTGTTGTTGTCTTTATCCCTCCACACACAGCTACTCAAAGACAAAGAAACCTGACGACACCGTAGAGGAGCCTACAATCCTATACAACGACAACTTCAAACTCAAACCAAGATTCGCCTCCAAACAAACCGAAAGTCGTGAGTACTGGAGCTGAGGATCTATATCTCACCGGGCCAAATTGAATTCTTTTATTAGCACCAAAAAACTGTTTTTCGTATGTGTATGTATGGCCCACGCAAGGTTGCACAAAGAGACAGGCCGCGGAAACGAGTCAATGGTCTGTTTCGTCAGCGTACCGCATTTCAAGGTGGGGGGGGGGGGGGGGGGTCCACACTGATATGCGAATCGCCCAGGGCGTCGAGACCATTTTGAAAAGTGGGGAGGGGGGGACAATCAGAAAGCAAATTACCATCTGGAGCGGAGCGCACATCGGTTGCGCGAAGCGTAGCAAGAAAATCAGTTTCATACCCCCAGATCGACGGAAACAGCACATGCCAGGCGCAATAACACCCATCTGTATGTGTGATTTGAGTAAAAGACAGACAAAAGTTGTCATTGTGCCTAATAAGATGATTTACCGAATATCGCACATGGTCTTTTTGTAGTACTCTGTCTAATCGGCTTGTTTGCCGTGGGCATCAGGATTCTACCGAAGAGTCTCTGGTGGGATCGAAGGAAAAGCCATAGGCGTACGGGAAAACTCCAATTGGAGCAGAAAATTTGTATCGAATGTTACAGTCAGTCATGGAAACTACCGGCGCGCGCGGAAAAAATTGCATGTTTGTCGGGCATTTTATCGAAAAAGTCTGCAAAAACCAATTCAGGCATTTGTTCCAATCTGCCTTCTCCTTCAACATTTTCTACGAATTTCGCCGGAATTTTTCATCTCAGAAAAATGGGGTGGGGGGCAGTTGCCCCCAAGGCGTCTGAATGAAATCAATCGAGTGAACAAAATGATTCGAACCATAACATCGCATTTTTAGCCAAAAACGCCTGGAAGAAAACGTCATTGCGCGAGAAACACATTAAAAATTATGTAATTCTGGCTATTCGATTTAAAATGCGAGAACTCGGTATGAAACATGGGTAATACTTCAACTTCGGCCCTAGTCGGGTCCAGATCTACACGTGGGTCGCACCTGGGAGTAGTGTGGACTTAAGGACAATTTCCAACGCGATTTGTGTTTGGTTAAAAAAAAATTTAATCAGTTTTAGAGTGATACAAAATCGGGCATGTGCCGATTATTTTTATACGGTCCGGGAAGTGGGGGGGGGTGCACTTCGATAGATATCCCCCCACTTTTGAAAGTGAGGGGCATGTCCCCCCCCCGTCCCCCACTGTTGGGACGCCCATGGAGAATCCGCCCAGTCATCAAAGGGAGTTGTTGGGAAGAGGTTACTTCCACTTTCTCGAAGGTACATGGTAGATCTTAAAACCTTCCGACACTGGATTATAAGAGCCACGTGCGATTGTTTTTTTCCCCCCTGAGGGAGGGGGACGGGTGCTGTGATAAACTTGTGCCTGGCTTCTGAGGCAAAGGGCCAGAGTATTATCATTGCAAGGTGCGCGGCGCCGGGTTTGGATTGGGGCCCAGCACTGAGAGGAAAATAAGCTCAGATTATCATTGGCCAAAGGTGGGGCGTTGCCGGGGATTGTATTTCGAAAAGTCCCAACATGCCCAATGCAAGTGTAGTAGTGTACGCTGGGATCATTCCTGCCGGAGTGATCAATTCCGCTAAACTGAAAGATCAGTTTTGCATCAAGCGAGTTTCAGCAATCCAGGCCTATATACAGGCCTAGGCCTACACTACAGTAACATATACAAACAGGTTTCGCGTACTAACCCTAGTCTGTCTGTTCACGATCAGTATACTAAGTGTTCTTCAGTCGTATTTAGTTGTTGTTAACCACCCTGATCTTAGTTCTCTCTGATAGGTTTGTTCGTGTTAGCGGGGGAATTAGTATCGGCTGTTAAAAGGCGGTGGGTAAAAGAGATGGTCTTTGTATTATGACTGTGGTTTGCCCAGCAGCTCGCGTTATACATATATTCTGGCACAATAGGGGACTCACACTCTTAAGTTATTTGGATGAAAAGTGGCCATGCCTTGGCAAATGGATATCAAAGTATGGCTCCTTGACCTTAATTCATCGGAATTGAATGGCCTTGCTCTAACTTTCTGCGCGGCGACGATGCCTATAGCAAACGCTTATTTCAGGGGCATTGGCCGTCATTGATTTCAAGCCATTGTACATTGATAATTGCAACCGACATTCCCACGTGTTCAAGTGCGATCAGCGGGTGAAGGTACATTGCTTAAGAGGTCTTGCTCGCATAGGTGGGGGAGAGGGAGGAATGACCCCCACACTTTTTGACAATCTCCCATTGACTCTAACACTTCCATTTGCAAATCAGTGGTTTTTTTGTTTCTGTTCAATTCATGTGGCCACCACACCCCTCCCTACATTTTTGAGAAAGTGGTGGCGCTCGTTCTGTTTGTAGTGACATGATTCTGGCGCAGCGTTGGCTGCTGCCAAAAAGTAAAACCAAGGGAACGTGCACTCATTCTTTTCTGTCTGCCAGGGAAATTCGGGGAATCATACCAGCTCGAGTGAAAGGAGTAAGTACGAGTACTCTGTTGTAGTTTTAAGGAGCCCCTATACGCTTCGGGCGCAAATGGCAGTTATACGAGAGAAGTAAAAACAATTGCCCGAATGGCCTAGAATTATCCATGAATGGTCTCAAATACTTTCAAATGCAAACAATGTTCGAAATTTATTCTATTTTGATCTATTGAAATTGTCAGAATTTCCTGCCCCAAACTTAGTGTCTCGTACGCCGATGCATAAGAACTGATAAGACTCTATACTAAAATAAAAAACTAAATTCGACAAGATTGCGAAAAGAAACCATTAGTAGTAAAATTCTTGATGTCATTCGAGATTACATGGATCAGATAAGTAGAACACTTCAAGCAAAAAACAT
>JAODTK010000640.1:0-14983 GCA_026419785.1 Sclerodactyla briareus | reverse complement strand
ACGCAGACAATTAGACGCCGATTCCGTGGTGGAGCGGTTATCACGTCTGTATCACACACCGGCGGCCCGGTTCGATCGGGCGGATTCAGTCCTGGCGCGATTCTTGGTAAGCTACTGTATTCCGTTAGCGAATCGCTCATGCCCGACCGAATTGTAACCGGCTCGTCTATGGGATCAGTGGGCGAAGAATGCTGAGCCACTTGCATTTAACACGCGTCAGGAAAACACTAATCAGGTAGTAGTTCTGTGATTGTACACATTCAAACCACGCAAAGATTGATTATAATGCTCGACCGATGTAGACTCCTTTGCGCTTTCGTGGTATACACTTCGTCCGCGTTCAGTATTAGTTCAGGTTAATCGCTGAGTTAAAAACTTCAGATTTAGCGTAATGGTTAATTTTCCCTCCAAAAGAGCATATAGGTAATCCCGAGGGGTTCCATGTTGTAGCGGTTATCACGTCTGTTTAACACAGACGTCCCGGTTCGATCCCGGGTGGAGCACGCGCACTGATTTTTGAAAACTTCAACAATATCACGCCGTATCTTTATTACGAACCGCGTCCAAATTCCTGTGGTCTTTGAGTCCGGTTGTGGTGGATCCCCGTGTGTAGCGGTTATCACGCTGGCTCACACAACAGGCAAATATGCTTATAATGCTCAAACCGATGTAGACTACTTTTGCGCTATTCGATTGTTTAAACTTCGTCCGCGTTCAGTATTAGTTCAGATCGATTGCCCGTACTCGCATGAATTCGCAACTAGAATTTAGGTAATGGTTAATTTTCCCTCCCAAGAGCCTATAGGTAATCCCGAGCGGGTTCCATTGGTAGCGGTTATCACGTATGTCTTACACACAGACGGTCCCCGATTCGATCTCGGGTGGAGCCACGCGGTCACTGATTTTTTTAAACCTTCAACAATATCATGCCAATATTTATTACGGTGCGCGTCCAAATTCACTGTGGTCTTCGACTCCCGTTTGGTGGATCGGTGTATGGTTAGCCGCCTATTTCACACACGGGGCCCCCCGGGTTGATTCCGGGCGGACGGAAATCACCTGACGAAGTTTTAATGCTTATTGAAAGAATGTGGTCGAGCCGTTTCATTCAGGGGGCTAGTGATCACGCAGACAATTAGACGCGATCCGTGGTGTAGCGGTTATAACGTCTGTCTAACACTCAGGTATCGGTTCACGGTATGATCCCGGGGCTGAATCAGTCCTGGCGCCGGAAGTGGTAAGCACTGTATTCGTTAGCGAACGCTCATGCTCGAACGTTACACAATCGGGGAATACTGACAATTAAGGACGATGCGAACGAATTGTAATCCGGCTTGATCTATGGGTCGTGGAGGAAGAAAGCATGGCGGAGCACGTTTCATACCGGTTCAGGAACATCTAAGCAGATGTTCTGTGATGGTACACATTCAAACCACGCAAAATGCTTATAATGCTCGAACCGATGTAGAATCCTTTTGCGCTATTCGATGTTTACATTTTGTCGCGTTCAGTATTAGTTTTTCAGATTGATTTGCCGTACTCGCTTGACTTCAAACTCAGAATTTAGAGTAATGGTTAATTTTCCCTCCCAGAGACGCCTATAGGTATTCCCCGTAGCGGGTGCCTTGTTTGTAGCGCGTTATTCAGTCTGTCTTACAACAGACGGTTCCCCGATTCGATATCGGGTGGAGCCACGCGCGCTGAATTTTGAAACCTTCAACAATATCATGTCTATATTATTTCGATGCGTCCAATCAACTGTGGGTTTCGCTCCGTTGTGGTGGATCCGGTGTGTATCGGTTATCACGCTATTTCACCACACAGGCGGCCGCCGGTTCGATCCCGGGAGGAATCACCTGGACCGAAGTTTTATGCTTATTGAAAGAATTTGGTCGAGCGTTAATCAGGGTGCTGGTGATCATACGAAGACAATTAGACGCCGATTTCGTGTTATAAGAGGTTATCACGTCGCTAACACACAGAGGTCCCTGGTTCGATCCGGGGCGGAATAAGTCCGGGGCCGCGAATTTGGTAAAACGACCTGTATTTCGTTAGCGAATCGCTCATGCGCGACGATTACACCAAGCGGGGAATACTGAAATAAAGGACGATAACACATAGGTAACCGGGCTGATCTAGGGACAGTGGAGAAGCATGGCCGGCGCCACGTTTCAGTACACTGGTCAGGAAATCTAAGCAGATAGTTCTCTACAATTGTACACAATTAAACCACGCACAGATGCTTTAATGCTCGAACCGATGTAGACTAATTGAGACTGATTTTTGAAAACTTCAACAATATCCACGCCGTATATTTATTTCGATGCGCGTCCAAATTCAATGTGATCTTTCGAGTTCCGGTGTGGTGGATTCCGGTGGTGTAGCGGTTATCCACGCCTGTCTCCATTACCACAGTCAGTCCCGGTTGATCGGGGGAAATCACTGACGAGGTTTTAAGCTTATCGAAAGAATTTGGGCGAAGAGTCATTCAAGAGTGCTAGGGGTCACGCAGACATAGGCGACGGATTTCGTGGTGTAGCGGGTATCACGTCTGTCAAACACACAGACGGTCCCGGTTCGATCTCGGGGGGATTTCAGTCTGGCGGCGAATTTGGTAAGTACTGAATTTATTAGCGAATCGCTCTTGCTCCGACGATTCACCAAAGCTGGGAAATACTGACAATAAAGGACGATGAGTCGATTCTTTTTTTTTTTTTTTTGCCTTTTCCTTTATTCCACGAATTGTAACCGCTTCTGGATCTATGGGAACAGTGGAGAAGCATGGCTGGAGCCCCGTTTCTTACACGGTCAGGAACATCTAAGCGATTGTTTTTTGTTTCTTTTTTGTGGGGGGGGGATTGTACACATGACAAACCACGCAAAGTGATTATAATGCCGAACGATTAGGACTCCTTTGCGCCTATCGATTTTTAAATTTTGTCCGCGTTCAGTATTAGTTCAGAGTTGATTTGCCCGTACTCAGCATTCGATTTCTGGTGAGCCACGCGCGATGATGTTTGGGACCTTCAACAAGATCTGTCACTATTATTTCGATGCGCGTCCGAATTCACTGTGGTCTTTTCGTAGTCCCGTTGTGTTAGATCCGGGGTGTAATCGGTTATCACTGCACGCCTATTTCAACACACAGGCGGCCCCCGGTCGATCCGGGCGGAATCACCTGACCAAAGTTTGTATTCTTATCGAAAGAATTTGGCCGACATTTTCAGTCAAGATTGCTAGTGGTCACGCAGACACGTCTGTCTTACACACAGACGGTCCCCGATGTCGATCGCGGTGAGCCACTCGCACTGATTTCCGAACCTTCAACAAATATCATGCCATATATTTATTTCGATTCGCCGTCAATTCCCCT
The DNA here is from genome assembly GCA_026419785.1 of Sclerodactyla briareus. NCBI lineage: Eukaryota > Metazoa > Echinodermata > Holothuroidea > Dendrochirotida > Sclerodactylidae > Sclerodactyla > Sclerodactyla briareus. Next base: position 11,610 of record JAODTK010000640.1, on the reverse strand, counting down.
GTGGGTCCTTCTACTCCGTTGTGGTGATTCCGTGGTGTAATGGTTATCACGCCTATTTCAACACACAGTCGGCCCCCCGGTGTTGGACCCGGGGCGGATCTCCTGACCGAATTTTAATTGCTTATTGAAAGAATTTGGTCGAGGCATTCATTCAAGGGTGCCAGTGATCACACAGACCATTTGTGACCCGAGTCCGTGGTGGTAGGGTTATCACGTCTGTCTAACACCAGACGGTCCCCGGTTCGATTCCGGCGGCTCAGTCCTGCGCCGAATTTTGGTAGCTACTGTATTTGCGTTAGCGATCGCTCATGCTCGACATTTCCATCCATCCACCAAGCGGGGAATACTGACAATAAAGACATGCCACGATTTGTAACCTGCTTGATCTATGGGACCAGTGGAGAAGCATGGCTGAAGCCAACGTTTCAGTACACGGTCATGAAATCTAAAGCAGATGTTCTCTAATTGTACACAATTAAACCACGCACAGATGCTTATTAATGCTCGTAACCGCTGTAGACTAATTTTTGCGCTATTCTATGTTTACATTTGTCCAGCGTTCAGTATTAGTTCAGATTAATTTGCCCTACTCGCACTGACTTCCAAACTCAGATTTAGCGTAATGGGTTAATTTTTTCCTCCAGAGAGCGCTATAGGTAATCCCCGGCGGGTTCCCTTGTTTAATCGGTTATCACGTCATGTCTCACACAAAGACGGTCCCCTGTTCGATCCCGCGGAGCACGCGCACTGATTTTTGAAACCTTCAACATACCACGACGCCGTATATTTATTACTATGCGCGTCCAAATTCCCTTTGGTCTTCGAGTCCCGTTGTGGTGGATTCCGTGTGTAGCGTTATCACGTCCTGTCCCGGTTCCGCCCAACCCACGCCCGATATATATGAACGGACAGTGTGAAATTTTATCGACAACGGCGATAACGCTATTGATATACTAACGCTATTTAGAAGGAGATCGTTAAGGACAATATCAAGGTTGTGTGAGACTAACTGACAGGATTAATCACCTGGCGTGCCAGTAGGAGTTTGAATCTTTTGCAAGCAACTGGACTTAAAGTGGGAAATTCCTTTGTGCATATCATTGGAGTGACAAAGAGGCTACTAACGGTGAGTGTATTCGGTGTACCGTCATATATACTGATTACTAGATATTTCATCGCAGTTGGGAGTATGTGTAAAATGATGAGTACGTGGGTCCATAACTGTTTATAAAGATTCCAGGAAACAGAGAACGGAACGAGGTATGTTCGATGGAATGCCCAGCCCATGCTAAGTCGCTGCCGTATGCTATTGTAATTGATGACGCCCATTTACAACTGAAGCCACAATGGACAACTACTGGTGTTTAACCGGTGTCTGTCAATGGAGCACATAAGATTGCCCCCATTACACGTGTAGATTGTGTGAGAAACAAGGTTCATCGTACAGAGGCGGTGTCCTGAGCCAAAGTCGTCATGTTCACATGTCACAAGAAGGACACAAGAGTTTTCCGTGCCCCGAGGGTATCTCCCGTGGAAGTCCTGTGGCTCCTGCTGGAGAGAAGGCAGAGGCGGTATCACAATGCAGACTGACATCACTCCGAACAAAGTGTATACTAGGGACACCCCTACCGGACCAAGGCAACCTCTATCTCGCAGACCCAGGATGCATAACTCTGGTCAACGTTAGTCTGAGGAGCCGACCGGTGATATTCCTCTCGTACTTCGGTTCAGAGCCAGAGACGCCAAACCCCTGTTTGAAGCCACCCAGCCTCTAAAGTGTCCACCCCACCCTGCTGCGCAACCGAGGAACAGCCTGAGGCACTTCCGGAGAGACCCCGTCCGGCCTCACCCGATACACAGCCTGAAGACCGCCTCATGAGACTCATCCTGACCTCTCGGAGACGACCCGCCTGAGCCCTCCGAGTGTCACCTGGAACATGCACCTCACCTGAACCTGGGGCACAATCTGCGAGTCAACACCAAACCCAGTCGGGGGCGTCCGCGAAAAGAAGAAGGAAACATCAATGGAGCAAGAGTCTCGGATTGAGCAGGACTTGCAAGATTGCTCTTCCCCGCCTTGGGCAAGTAAGGAGAACCTCTTTTCCCAAACTGGTGGTACACTGCCTATGGATTCAACTTCAGCTGAAGAAACGGTCTCCAGCGATGAGGAACTGCACTACAGACCCACGCAGGTATCCTTCAGCCCACCCTAGCAGGACTACTAACCTTAGTGGTGGCAAAATATTTCAAACCGAAGTATGGGAAGAAATAAACTTCGTCCGCTTAGTCAGCCCTCACTTTAAGGACTCAGGGACCATGATAAGAATTAGCCCTGTTCAACTTTAGAACAGAGGAAATTCCGATTTCATATTTCGCTCCGGAGCTTCGGGACGAAGATATTATGGGTGTTGTAAATGTGAGTGGAATGGCGAAATGTTGTCATCCTTTATTCTGAAAGGCGCAGGGAGGAGTCGCTATTTTTTAGGAGGGATGTGATATCGAGGTTTGTAATTTTTCAGCTGATCTTTGTGACGATATCTAGGACGGTTTTATTCAAGATTCACAAAGGTTCACCTGTATTAACATATATGCTCCGAATGATTTTTGGAAAGGAAAATTTTTTTGCCGGAACTTCATGTGAACATATCTCAATGTAGCTAGCCCCTTATCGTTGCCGCGATTTCAACAATTTATTACACTTTACTTGGACAATACCGCTGTACGGTACTCCCCAATATTTCACGAAAGACATTAGTTGACCTTATGACTTCCTCAGATCTAATGCATATATGTGGCGATTAAACCATCCTCATGATCTTTCTTTTTCCTGCTCACTAATTGCATTAATTATACTAGTTTCTTCCACAGAATTGACCGTTCTCTTAATTCAAAGGATGTGAGAGCAATGTGTCCTCTTCCAGCTTCTTACCCTATCCCTACTCCGATCGAACTTTGTTGAATTATCCCTGGATTATCCTCTTTACCGAGGGTTGGATGGATATTGGATATTCAATAATGATTATGAATGAGAGAGTAATTGGTAACAGAAATGAGGACATGTTAAGAGCCCAAAAAGGGAGCCAATTGTTTGCAGATTATATCGTTAATAATATGGTATGAATCGCTCAGATAGAAATAAATATTTAATCAAATTAGTAAAAAAAAGGAAGGACAAGGAAACAAATAAATCGGCTGTCAAAAGAAATTAAATACAGAAACATTAACAAGCTCAAAAATATCCTGATTATTATATTACCAGATTGAATACTCTAGAAGAGAGCTCAATGACATAACAAGAATTGAGATGAAAGGTTCTGCCTTAAGGGCAAAATCCAATTTTTTGGAGTACAAGAACCCCAAAGTTCTTTCTGGTTTACAAAAAGCAGTAGGCATAACGAAAGTTAGAATTCGACAATTAGTGGACGATCAGGGTCAAATCATGACGAATCAGAAAGATCTTAAATCAACATGTCCAATTTTATGGAGAATTATACACTGAAAAACCTACTAACGAGCAAGCAAAACCAGCAGGCTTTAAATATCTATCTAAGTGTTTGCCTGAAACATGTTTAAGAATGTGAGCAAGAACTTTCCACAGCAGAGCTGAAAGCGGCCCTAGCTACAGTGAAGTCAAACTAGCCCCTGGTCTTGATGGGTTAACTACTCAATTTTTCAATTATTTCTGGCAAGACTTTGACACAATAATTTCATTTCCTCTTGAAAAATGATTGATTGTTAGTGACTATGTCAGTCTAAAAACAAAAAAAAAAAAAAAAAAAAAAAAAAAAAAAAAAAAAAAAACATATGAAACCACAGGCGTGCTTTCATTAGATCCCAAAGAAGGGGATTTAACAAGGCTTACAAATTGGAGACCTATAAGTCTCCTCCACACAGATTATAAGATTATTAGCCAAGCCCTCGCAAATAGGATTTCGAAGGTAATATACTTATTGGTTGTCTGGAGATCAAACCTGTTGTATTCTTCCTTGGAGGGATATTAGTGAAATGTGAGGATATTAACCTCCTTATCGACTACCTTACGGAAAATAACTTGAGTGGTCTGATCCTTAAGATCGATCAGTCGAAGGGCTTTTGATTGTGTTAACAATGCGTAATCTTTTTAATTGTTTTGAGAAAATGGTTTTGGCACTTACTTTTTAAGTGTATTGAGGTTTTTGGTACAAAATATTTTTTCCTGTATAAAGCACAATGGCTTAATTTCCGACACGTTTTCGGTTACCATAGGGGTGAGACAAGGGATGCCCATTGTTAGCAATTTTATATGTTCTTAGTATCGAACCCTTTCATGAACTATTATACTAATAATTCTCCAGTTTCGGGTATTAAATTGGGACGTTGAGGCCAAAATTTTTCAGCATGCAGATGAACAAACTTTTTTTTTTTCTGATGTTAAAAGTATTAGACAATAATCCTCTGTATAACTAGCATCTGGTTCAAATTCATTTGATAATCTGACCTAGTGAAAATTGCTGTACTTTATATATCCCAACATATTTGGGCCAATTTCAATAAGGAGATTTTATTACGTGCGGGTGGTTTTCAATCGGGAATTCGCAGAGGCAATTCGAAACATGAAAGCTGGCAGGTAAAACTTGAAAACTGGTGTCTCTCTTGCATAGATGGAACGGTCGTAATTTATCGATTAAGGGAAGGTTCTAGTGGTTGACTCTCTGATCGTTTCTCGACTAGTTTATCCATACTATTTTGACTGTGCTTCTTGGGGTAAGAAATGACTTCAACCATGCAATCATTATTTCATATGGCAATGTAAAAAACCATTGATTAGTTAACAGTCTCTGAGTCTCCCAACTGAAGGGGGGGTTAAAATTATGTAACTTAGAAGTTAAAAGGAACTCACGAGGTTAATTAGCGAATAAATTGTTGAATGGAGATTTGAATCCGACTTAGAAGCGCGTTTAAGTACTTTTTTTCATAAGTAGGAAACAATGAAAATTGGTTTAGGTTTTTTTCCAGTTAATCCCAGAGACAAATACTTAAAGGTCCGTACAATCCTTTTTGGCAGGAGAAATCTTGGAGGCATGGTGTGAAAATACTCGTGTAACTATGCTCGCCCCTTATCTCGAGATGAATGCTTAATGCCACCGTTTATTTCCATAACCCTCATATTACAAGGACAATGGTTATCCTTTTTTTTAATCAGTCCTTTATTGATGGGGATGTGTTTTGGTCGGTGACCTCATGTATGATATTTCCCCAAACCACTACCAGGAGTGTCTATTCATGAGTATTTAACTTTGCCTAATCCGGATAATACTATCTCGTGCTGAGGTAAATGTCAATTACTTCTTACTTCTGCGATCCTCGATTCAATACCCCAAGAATGGCTAAACGAAATATCTTCAAATGATAGAATTGTAACTACACCAGAGGAATTCGAATATCTAGCTAGCTAAGGTCTCTGTTTGTGGAAGGCTATTTTTGGTACTAGATTATCTGTAACAAGGCAAACGACCTCTATCGCTCGAAAGTTGGATAACTGTACTCCCAAAGTGCAGATCGTTGGGAACAAACCTTTACTGCTACCAAATTCGATCAACGGTGGGAAAATGTTTTTCAGACAACACGCTAAAATTAATACGACTCAGAAGAGATTTCCAAAATATGCATAATTTCTGTTTACCAACGAAAAATTGTATAAATGTAATAAGGGGGGGGGGAGGGTTACTCGCCCCTGGTGCACTTTTTTTTGTGGTGGGGGTTGAAACATTGCAAACATCGTCATTTTTGTACAAGATTTCTTGTCCGTGGAAAACATAATTTAAAAAGTTGAAATCAATTTATCCTCTACCAAATCAAGATTGGTGATATGTACCCGTTTGGGATAAGGTCGTAAAAGGAAGAACTTGACAGAGTTCTTGTAGAATTATTTATAATACTCCAAATGCTTATTCTGGAGAAGTAACTTATGAAGCTGGAAACATGGCGTACAATTACTTTTAAGATTTTTCATAATTCCGTTGGTGAAGAAACTAGACCTCCTCTATGCAGATTTTAAGAATAGAAACGAGTTGGATAAGTTTTTTTTACATCCTAATACTACGCAACCAGGAATCCTGGACGCCTTTCAGCCTTGGGAGACTATACCTACAGGTACAACTCGACAACACTGGTGAACACTTTCGAATAACCTCGATGTTTGTTTAGCTATTTGCTGATCATGACTTCATTACCCCACTACTTTTATTGTTACACACGAAGATTCACTTCCATTCAGGACATTCATAATAATATTATTAAAACTATTTCGTTAAAGTTTTGAGAATCAGGGAGAGATTATGTGGTCACGTGGGAAGTAAGTCGTCATCAATTAACATTGCATGACTGATAATTTATTTGTCCACAACAATTTCCTTGTATATTTTCACATTCTGTACATACAGTTTTTGTCTTTTTCCAATAGGTGGCCGGTGGTCCCATCTCTCCATACAAGAGAAAAAAATCACGCCTTCTCCCAAACAGGCATCCCCCGGTTCTATCCCGCGGAATCACCTGACCGAAGTTTTAATGCTATCGAAAGAAGTGTGCGCGGCAGTTCATTTCATTCAGAGTGCTAGTGGTCACGCACGTGGTCCGATTCCGTGGTGTAGCGGTTATCCGTCTGTCTACCCAACCCGCCTGTCCCCCGGTCGATCTCGGGCGGGCGTCCTCGCGCCGATTTTGGTCAGCTTCTGTATTTCGTTAGCGAATCGTTCATGCTGCCGATTCACCAAGATGGGAATAATTGCCTGAAGTGGAACGGCGTTCCTATTTTGTGGCAGCGGGTCAAATATAGTTTGGTATTTCTGGTTGGGGTCGTGCTTAAAACTCATGAGTCCGGAGTTCATTTAGATTCAACTATTATAGCTATGGGTATTGTTACAGATACTTCTATGAACTCTTTGGCGTTCGATGAATGTGGTCATTGTTGCAGTTAAGGTCATCATTGGAAGTCTAGATGCTTATTCGTGTTTGAAAGTCAACGTATTACTCCTTCTCAATGATTGTCAACATCGGAAAGGAAAGTAGAGCTTAGAGTTTGTATGGATAGGTATCGTTTTTTTTATTAGGTAAGTTTAACAGTTTGTGGATTGAGGTGACTCTTTTGTTACGATCAGTAACGATAAACTGAAGTTGTGATGCTAGGTGACCAGTCGCATAATTCGTCTGGTTATATGAGTATTTGTTTGATGCCGTATCATTATATCCCACTCTTTTAGCCATAATTTAATTGCATGGATTAATAGTTAATGTATATATGTTGAAATGATGCCCTAAATGCAGAAAAAAAAAAGCTGGGATACGACAATAAAAGACGATGCGACGAATTGTAGCCGGCCTTGATCATGGGGTCCAGTGGAGAAGCTGGCAGGAGCCACGTTCATACAACGCGTTCAGGACATCTAAGCAGATAGTTCTGGGGATGGTACCATCAACACGAAAGATGCTTAATGCTCGAACCGATGTAGACTCCTTTTGCGCTATTCGATGTTTACATTTTGTCCGCGTTCGTATTAGTTCAGATGATTTGCCCGACTCGCTTGACTTCAAACTCAGAATTTAGCGTAATGGTTAATTTTCCCTCCCAGAGCGCCTATGGTTATCCCCGAGCGGGTTACATTGGTAGCGTATCACGTCTGTCTTACACACAGACGGTCCCCGATCGATCTCGGGTGGAGCCACGCGCACTTGATTTGAAACCTGCAACAATATCACGCCGTATATTCAATTCCGATGCGCGTCCCAATTCACTGTGGTCTTCGACTCCCGTTGTGGTGGATTCGTGGTGTACGGTACACGCCTATTTCACCACACAGGCGGCCCCCCGGTTTGTCCCGGAGGAATCACCTGACGAAGTTTAGTGCTATTGAAGAATTTGGCGAGCGCTCATTCAAGAGTGCTAGTGGGTTCACGCAGCAATTAGACGCCGATTCCGTGGTGAAGCGTTATCACGTCTGTATAACACACAGACGGTCCCCGGTTCGATCCGGCGAACAGTCCTGGCGCTGGAATTGTGGTAAGCTACTGTATTTCCTTAGGCGAATCGATCATGATCGACGTTTCCACAAAGCGGGGAATATGACAATAACGGACGATGCGACGATTTGTAACCGGCTTGACCTATGGGACCAGTGGAGAAGCATGGCTGGAGCAACGTTTTCCTGCACGGTCAGGAAAATATAAGAGATAGTTCTCTATTGTACACAATTGAACCACGCAGAGATGATTATAATGCTAGACCGAGTAGACTCCTTTTGCGCATTCTGTTGTTTTACATTTGTCGCGTTCAGTATTAGTTCAGATAATTTGCCCGTACTCGCATGACTTCAAACTCAGAATTTAGCGTAATGGTTTATTTTCCTCCCTGAGAGCCTATAGGTAATCCCAGAGCGGGTTCCATGGTGTGTTTTGTAGCTTGTTTTTGTAGCGGTTAGTCAGTTACTCAAGTCTCTAGGTAGCACACAGACTGGTCCCCGGTCGATCCCGGTTAGTGTGATTGCTAAGCGCACTGTGATGTTTGAAACCGTTCAACATATCACGCCGTATATCATTACGATGCGCGTCCAAATCCAATGTGGTCTTCAGAGCCGTTTGTGGTTGGATTGTCAGGTCTGTTTTGTTGTGAGCGGGTTATCACGCAGGTCTCACACACCGACAGTCCATGGTTCGCTTCCCGGGCGCGAAATCACATGACCGAAAGTTTTAGTGCTTATCGAAAGAATTTGGTCGAGCATTTCATTCAGGAGTAAGTAGTGGTCACGCAGACAATTAGACGCCGATCCGTGGTGTAGCGGTTATAACGTCTGTCTAACACACAAGACGGTCCCCGGTTCGATCCCGGGCGGAATCAGTCCTGGCGCTGAATTTGGTAAGCTACTGTATTTTGTTAGCGAATCGCTCATGCTCGACGATTACACCAAGCGGGGAATACTGACAATAACGGACGAGCGGACGAGTTGTAACGCTTGATCTATGGGACTAGTGGAGAAGCATGGCTGGAGCAACGTTTCACTGCACGGTCAGAAAATCTAGCAGATAGTTCTCTAATTGTACACATTGAACACGCAGAGATGATTATAATGCGCGAACCGATGTAAGGACTCCGTTTGCGTATCTGTGTTTACTTTGGTCCGCGCTCTCAGTAGTAGTCAGATTAGGTTGCCGTACTCGGCATGACTCCAAACTCAGAATTTAGCGTATGGTTTTATTTTTCCTCCCAGAGAAGCCTATAGGTAATCCCAGAGCGGGTTCCATGTTTGATTGTGTTCTTTGTTAGCGGTTATCACGTCGTCGTCACACAGACGGTCCCCGGTTCGATCCCGGGTGTAGCCACGCGCACTGATTTTCGAAACCTTAAAACAATATCACCGACGTATATTCATTACGATGCGCGTCCTAATTCACTGTGGTCTTCGAGTCCCTTTGTGGTGGATTTCGTGTGTTGTAGCGGGTTCACGCCTGTCTCACACACAGACAGGTCCCTGGTTCGATCCCGGGCGGACGGAATCACCCTGACCGAAGTCTTAGTGCTTATTGAAAGAATTTGGTCGAGCAGGTTCATTCAGGAGTAGTAGTGTCCGCAGACAGTAGACGCCGACGATTCCGTGGTGTTTGTAGCGGTTATCACTCTGTCTACCACACAGACGGTCCACGGTCGGCCCGGGCGGAATCAGTCCTGGATATTATCACTGTGCAAGATGGCGGACAAGTCGAACGCCGTGTGCTTGAGAATCTGTTTGTGTTCGTTTCGAACCTATCCGATCTGTAAAGTTGTTTTTTCATTTTGAAAGGAAAGTAGGGATCGACGTACCACCACACTGATTGCAGCTCAGGAGCTTCCCCGCTTCGCTTGGGTTTTAACGTGTAAGAATGTGGAAATGAAACCCGATCCATACATAAAATTGTCAAACGCGTGAAACGATACAACAACGTCACGATACAGTTCCACGACTGTGGTAACGATCTTACGTATTCCGCATGAGTACGATGACCAACATTGTGTGGCACAATTTGGGACGTTTTGGAAAGGGTGCAATCGAGCCGTTTTTTTAACTTTCAAGGAATTCCAGAGTTTTAACAGATTCGCGGTATTAATGAGTTGGACAAGGATGTGCCTTCTTCTTTGCGACTTGGGGAAGAGATTGTCAGTGAGATATCACGGTCAAACGAGAACTTGTTTAAATGCGATGAAAGTTGGTCACGAATGAAAAGATGTAAGCTGTGATGAAATGTAACAATTGCTTAGCTTTTGGTCACTCAACTAATGTGTGCCCCAACGAGATTAAGTGTACAACCTGTCTCAATCTGGACATGTCTTCAGGACTGTGACCTGGTTTGCAACAAAATAAGCCAAAGCCTGGGGTCTGGAACAGAGGAGGGGGTGTTGTTCGGCAGCCGGTTGTCAACGCCCCCAGTTCTGATGGTAATCCCAGCCCCCGTCCCCGCGTACGGAGGTTGGTGAACCAACAGGAGATGAGAGGCCATGCTAGGGCGGTGGATGCAACCTCTGGATCACCATCTGATGCATCTCTGAGGTAATCCAAGAAGGCACCAGTCTCCAACTGGTGCCCCCAACCTCGAACCACCGGGTCAAGGTCCCTCTCTCGCCGGGGGTGCGGATGTTGACAACCGTGACAATCGTTGACGATGGCCACCTAGCCCCTGCGGTTAGGACCCCGTGGTAATCCCCGACACGCAGGATACTACAGAGGATGCGCCCTTGATCCATTCGGGTGCGGAGGGCCCGTCCATCCAGAGGATTGTTCCTACTCTGCCAATGATTTGGGGAGATGATGCGTCACAAGGCCCCTGAACACAGCCAATGCTTGTGGACTCGTCCAAGCCGTTGACCTATGTTCACCCCTGAATCCAACCCGAGGAAAGGCGACAGTGCCCACACCAAAACGTGGAAAGTATTCCCAACCCAACCCGCCAAATAAAATATGTCAAGTCAACCCAGGCCAGGTCAAGATCCCGCATACGGTTCCTCCCGAAGATCCATTGACACTGTGAAGATTGCCCAAGATTTTCCTGCAAACGGAGCGCTGGCACTATGCTTACGTCAAGGATGCAAGGAGGAGTTTTCGGCAGTACAAGTCCAAGTTCTAAAGACGACAGTGTCACCTCTCATCACCCGACAATTCAGATTTCGGGGGGTACCCATTGTGCGCTGAAAAGAAGTCTTGCAAGTCCATCCTATTGAACCCCCAGGAACCCTCGATCCTCGGAGGAGGAACCTAATTTCTTCGGCGATTTTACACCTTTTTGCGCGATATTTTTGGGATCATGCAGTGCGCTAGTGTTCCCTCACCATCTATAATCTATAGAACACTAGTTAAGGACTTTTCGCGCCGGGAAATTTAATTTTTTTCCCTTCTCAGTTTCTGGGGGTGGTTTTGCGGCCGTTGTTGGATTTTGTTTTTCCAGCCTAGCCGTCCAGCCTGCCGTATCATCCCTAGCTGTCCAGCTTACCGTATCCTCGTATGCAGTGTGTTTCCATGTAGCTTCGATCGATGTCAAGTGTGCCCCTCTCCCTTTTTGAAATTGGAGACGATTCGTAACGGATAATCACTACTATATACTAACTATAAC
>JAODTK010000639.1:0-13737 GCA_026419785.1 Sclerodactyla briareus | reverse complement strand
AATGGACCGATACTAACCTATTTAAGTACATACCCCAATATTATGAAAAAACGCCCATTGACCACTCACTTCATCACAGAGTAATTTGATCCTATCCTCTCCAAATGTTTGACAAAATTTCCATGATATGCGAGAAGTTTTTCTCATATAAGGTTCCGAAGATTCACCTCAAAGGAAAATACGTCCTGCCATCTTTTGCCCTCGCGATTGGCTAGTGAATAAGCCTCTGTTTTGCTAAAAGAACTCATACATGTTGAGTACTATATGTGTAAACTACCTTCATTAACATACATATGCACACCTGTAAGAAAAATTTGTAGGATTGACAGTAACGCACTGTCAGCAGTGTTGCCAGTAATTCACTGTGAATGCTACTATACATTACAAATATCCAATAAAGCTCTGTGACATTTACAGTAAAATGAAATATATAATATATGATAATATCTGGTATATATAATCGTTCGAGGCTTGTCAGCTCCTACATCTTCTGAAACCACTGTTACCTGGGTCATTGAACCAGTCTAAACGTCCTTTGTTAAAAAGTACAGATCACAACCGGCAATTTCAATCCCACCTCTTTCTGGTCCTTGGCGGAGTCTGTCACTTTCCTAAAACTTCTGCCATTCTTCTTTTTTCCTACTGCGAGAATTCGGAACGGATCCTTTGTCAGCTACCCACATTCCCAAAGTCTGACACTTTGTTGAAATGTTTGCTCCTATTCTTTCTTGGAATGATGGCGGTAAAAAAGCCAATAGAGTATCCCGCTTGGTGACTTCCTCTGCCCTCCCCTCAAATTTCAGTCCGTAGGGTACGGAAAGTTCTTCGCGATTCTCAATCCTAGGAAGTCCTGGCGACCGACATGATTTCCTGCTATAGTTCTTACGAAAGCACATAGCGCCGAACTTGCCCCCCTCCGCCCACGATCTTTTCAAACTGTCCTACTCTTTCTTCTGGCAACTTTCCTTCTTCCTTGAAGCTAGCCCAGTTGTCCCTGTCCCCCAAGAAAGGGTGACAAGTCTATTCGCCTTCTAAACCTACCGAACTCCGACCGACAACTACCGACTTCTCACTTGTCCAAAGGTAAGGGAAGATAATCAAATCATCACCAAGCAACTTTTTACCTTCTTGGAACAACATTTTATCTTTTCCCACCACAGTTAAGGTTTTCGCAAGCGAGGTCACTGTTGGACCTCCTAGCTTATGCTACCATCTCTGTACACTTCTTGTACCTATCTGGTGGGAGTCGGCAATCGCTTTTGAGACATTTCTGAAGTATTTGATCGTGTCTGGCAACGTGAACTCATTGCCAACTTCCTAAATTTGGTATCCACCCTTCTCCGGATCCGCTGATCTCTTGACTTCTTTCTCTGTCATCACTTGCTGTTCAGTTGTCGATTTCCACTCCTCAATCATCCCATAATGAGGTGTGCCCCAAGGATCTGTCATCTTTCTAACGTTTGTTCCGCCTCGTCATCAGTCACCTTCTCGATGCCATCTCCTGCCCATTCTTCTCTTTTGCTGACGACACTAGCCTGTCAACTGCTTTCAATCAACAGCCTTCTAATGCCTCACAAAACCAGGTCAAAACTGCTGACCTGCTCAACCAAAACCTCTCTAATCGTAACACATGAGGTTGTGATATTCGTCAAGTTAATTCCAGGAGGACTGACATAGCTGTCATCATATCTAAGAAAGCGCAAAACTGTTTTCCCTACTTCAGAGTTCCGCTAGGATTCTGCAATTCTGTTCGGACTACAGTCCAAGCGATCGGACTTCTTAAAAGATGATTCTCTGACTTCTTCTCTGCAAAGTCCTGCACACCGTAGATGTGTCGCAGCTTCCTCCCTTTTCTATAGCTACATCTCTGGGCACTGCTCCTCCTAGTTGAGCATCTATATCCCCCCCCCCCCTCTGTCATTCCGATCTCGGGCAACTCGGCTGACAAGCATTCACCCTATATAAATACATATATATATATATATATATATATATATATAATATGATATATATATATAGTATATAAATATATAGCACTAGATAATATATATATAGATATATCTATATATATATTATATATATATATATATAGATAGATATATATATTATCTATATATTTCAGAGAACCCAACCTTTGGATACTAGGTCTCCAGACAGTTGTGCCTGTGACTTGGGAACGAAACACAATCAACTCTGTCTTCTCACAAATAAGTCTGAGCAATGATAATCAATCGTCTGATAACATCGGCAAGACAGCCTATTGGAGCTTCACTTTCATATCTTCCCATGAATCACTTGACTGATTACAAAAAAAGTTGGGAGTCATCGGCCGGAGCAGTGCCGTAAATAAATTTTTGTGTCTCTTGATATTTTCACTACAGGGCGTGTCGGACAACATAGAGTATGGTAGTCCTAAACTGATCCCTGTGGAAACCAGTGGTAGATCTTTACTACCTGACATAATATTAGCAACTTTTCGACTTGTGCGACTTTTAGTATGCCAAGTCACACGCGTGTCATTGTGAACTTTTGAGAGAGCACTCTCTGTCGTATGAAATAGAAGCTTGTTAACTTGTTAACGGCATTGATCTGTGTACATCTGCCAATGTATGGTAAGTTTGTGGGTATCGACCGCGAAATGTCCTAACCGCTACGCGCTAACCTGTGGTGACGTTACACTGAGATATGTGACAGGAGTGGAATTAGGACTGCATTGGACTGGTCGCTATGCAATTTGAAAAAAATGAATGTAGTCATCTGGGTTTTGGTGATGTAAAAGGTTTGCTACGCTTGCGCGCCAAGCTGGATCGCGCTGGGCATAATCGTCATATGCGCTCCACTGGGCGAAAGATGACGAATACGCGTCATGAAAATGGCGCTTGTCTGTGTTGGGGGTTGTGTCAATGTTCACCTAGGATCTGACCTACTCCATATCATATAGTAGAATCTGCAGGGAAAAAAACGTTGACAGATTGAATAAGCGATCATAGTTAGTGCCGGAACGAAAAAAGAAAGGATATAAAGCCTTCAACAAATGTAACAAACCCGAAAACGCTAAAACACACAAATAATATGTGAAGGAGACAAACGCACGGAAGAATGAGGAAACAAATAGAAAATCATAGGGAAATGTAAACCAATCTACAGGAGTCAATTAGGAAACTCAAAAATCAATAAAAAAGGACTGCTTTTTGAAAATTCGTCATCTGTCAACTTCGCGAGGATGCGCGAGCAAGCTGTTCCAGACATCGGGAGATGCTGCAGATTACGCACGTGCTGTGGGGAAGTGGTTCGCGTCAGTCTATCCATGTCTAAGGGGTCTGAGTGTCCTCGGTGGTCGGTGTCTCTTCATAGAGGTCACTCGGGTGAACATGGGAATTCACATAAAATAAATAATAATACTAATGAATTTCATGAACGACGGTGATTGGAATGGTATATGTTAGCCTCAACCAGACGGCTGGCTGATTTGTTTGGTGATGCACTAATTTAGTGCAGTGTACATCTGACTATAACGCCAGCCGGCGGCTATGCGGATTGTTTGTTGGCGAGTGGCGCATGCGCGTAGTGACCTGCACGCTATGCTAGTTTGTGAGGTTTTTGTCGAGTCAATGGGAGTGAGGAGTTTGGTTGCTAATTTCGTGGGATTTTGGGCTCTTGAGAGTGGTACAGATGTTCGGGCATGGGTTCATTCCTATGGTAGAATTTTTTATTGGGGAAATTTGTTGCGGTTTATTTCCACCTTGGGAATTTCGGCGGCTATAGAGGTGTCTTTTATAGTTTCCTTTCAAAATCAAGGTATTTTAGAGGAGATTGGTCCAGCTTGCCGTTCTAGCGAGGGAAACGAGTATCCCCTTTAGAGTTCAAATTTCATTTGATAGTTGCGCTCGCTAGGAACTGTCTTTTCGGTCACAGAAGTTTGCTTGCGTTTAAAATCTATTGCTGAATGTTCTAGTTGGCGATCTTAACTTGATAACGGGTTAAAAATTACGGACATTTTTCGACGTTTATGGGTGTGGCGAGGTATCCCCTCTCGGATTAACCAGGTCTCAGCTGAGGCAGTTAGTGGGGGGGGGGGGGTGTTCCGTTCGGAGGGCGTACGAGGAGTAGCCTAAGCGCAGGCTTGCTTGATGGCACGGGCCGGCTCTATCGGCAGGAATTTCGTCCAGGTCGCCAGCTGGTCGTTCTTATCCGTGGTCACTAGTTTATACGCTAGTGCGGTTGGCGGTGCCGTCCCCCGACCCGCCCCCCACCTCCCCCGTTGCTGCTACTTGTTTCTTTTTCTTCTGGACGGTAAGAGGTAAGCCTAAAGCGGGGTTTTCTTGTTGCTCTGCGCCTCCCCCTCCCCTGCCTCGGGTCGGAGATTTTTAAGGAAATGTTTCGGGCGGCGTTTGTTGTTTTGTGGTGTGGCCGCGAAGTGTTTTTGTTGTTGTAACAACGTTCTCACATAATTGTTCTTTCAGCCAGGTACGTATTAAAAAAAGGGAATGTTTTAGCTTGTGGAAACGTCGAGAAGCTGTTTCTGCAGGTGAAAAATTGTGAGGAACGTTTCTATTACACCAAATGTATTGTTGTGTTTTTTTATCGCCTAGCTTTTGGTATGAGTTGGGTCAAGGTCCATTCCCAGCCCTTGTATCAAAACTGGGGGTTCGGGCGGTTTTGAGGGCTGTGGGGGTATGTAGGAGGTGGGTGATCCTTTTGCTTGAGGTGTGAAGGGGTTGGGGGCTCTGGAAATGCATTGAGCCGGAGGAAGATGGTAGTAGCTGCATCCTCAGCTGTCCGTGTTCCGTGGTTTTTGTGCAGGCAATGGTGCTGGTGGAGCTAGGTTTTTTGTGTTGCATGGGGGGGGCAGGCCATTGGTCCCAGCCATTTGCTGGTTCGAATTCTTTGCTTCAGGCCCCCGCTTAGGTTTGTTCCAAACTTCGCAGCCAGGAGAATCGTTTGTTCGGCTTTTTTCTCATCAAGTTCCTGTGGGCGGCGGTTTACGCGAGGAGTGGGAACAGGTTTCAGAAAGGGACTCTTAGTAGGGTTGTGGAGTTGGCGCAGTGTGCGGGTGGTGAACCATGTTGCGGATGTCGGTCACCATGTTAGGGGGGGGGGGGTGGTGACTTTGGGCATTACCTTCTTGTAATTGGGGTGTCATTTCTTGTCCACTATTGATTGGCCCCGTGCTCAAAATGGGTGAGACAGCGTCCATTGCAAATTTTACTTTTTGAAGGGGTGATTGGAGGGCGGGGTTCCTTCCTAGCACTGCAGCGTGGCTGGGTGTTGTCGTGTAGCAGGTCGCTACAGCGAGGTTCGAGTTCCAGGCAATGTTGGATATTGTTAATGAGCCGGCTTTCTGTTACCCAGTTTGAATGGGTATAGTACGGCTCGTGGCTCGTCTGTGTTCAGGGGGGCCGGATCTTTTTCAGGCAGTGTAGCGTGAGTTTGCCTAGTATAGTTAATCGGTAGTGGTATTGATAGTGATACGCCGTCTCATTCCCCCATGGTGGGAGTGTGGGATTGATCGGGGGCTCAGGCGCTCGCGCCAAGCACAACCAGTGGTGTCGCCATGCCAACTAAGCCGAGAGTAGAGGTGGGTACCGGCTGGAGATGGTACTTGGGTATCGTATAAAAATAGACCTGGCTGCTAACTACAGGTAAGAGAGTCGGCTGTTTCGATGGTTAACCCCGGTTCTACGGGCCACCCCCATTTCACGGCTCTGGGAATATTGATGGGTTGTGCTTACATGTTGCCCCTCATGCAAATTCTTTAACACCATCTTGTTTCTTTCAGGGTTGATGGGATCATGGGTGATAGCACTGTTAAATGGGGCATGCTCTATCAGAGATATCCTGACCAGAGACATAGGGGTGGCCGTAGCAATTCTATGCCCAAGGCAGAGCTCAAGTCATGTCGCTCTCAGCGCGGTTGTCGGATATGGCCAGCACGACGCTGAAAGAGAGGTGACAGCAAATATGCAATAACTCGTTTTTCTGGAGTATCGGTAGCCAGTTCTACGCCGGCTACTCACAGGAAAATGTCCGACTGTTTGTGGTTACAATATATCCGCCCCCCTTTCCACGACTCTGGTGGCGTAAAATGGAGGATGTCGTACTTATTTCCTTCATAAACCGGTAATTTCTTCAACATGTTTTTCGAATTGTTCTTTCAGGTGTGCTGTGGATAACGAAGATAACATCGTTGGAGGCGCATTACCCCAGGTAGGTACCCGACTGTTGCCATTCGGTGGCCGAAGCGAGAGGGAAGCTCAATCATTCCGCCCCCCACGCTGAGGAGGGAGGGGTCTGTGACAACCGACAAATTGCCACTTGGGGACGCCCAAAAGCGCTGTTCACCCTAGGGGATAGATACGTACCATACGATAATTGCAATCGGATGGAGTTTATTCACGCTTAGTGGCGATGATTTAAAAATGCCCTGTGACGACGATTAAATTTATCGAAGTGTCGGTGCCATAACGGAGGAAAATAGTGGGAGTGCGTTCAGACAAAGTACTAGTTCCCATTTTTGTCGACCTCAGGCGGTTGAAATCGCTTGGATCAGCAAGAATTTTTTTTTTTTTTTTATCATCGAGAGTAATTCACAAAGCAATCGAAGCTGTGTCTCTCTCCAGTACTTGTAGAAGGCGTGGAATGGAATTAGTGTTACGGACCAAGGCGCGATTTTGGGTTGTCGCATGGAAGGACAGCAAATTTAAGGGAAGCGCACACCACAGGTTGGCGCGGAGGTACAAGATTTTTTTTTCTTTTGACAGAACCCCCCAAGATTCAGGAACCGGCACTTCTCGTGCCTTAAGGGACAGTAGGCAGCATTCCTAAAATTGAAACAAAAAATTTAGGAAAAGTTCCTCGACAATTATCGCTGAGGATCAATTCAAGGTGTTGCGTTTGGGTGCTGTGACATTCTACTAATACCATGCAAGTGAGGTTACAGTCATGGAAAGAGCAAGGGAAATGGTAGGAAATGGCAACAGCCAGTGTTCGCGCGAAAGCGCCGAGATTTTGCAGAATCCAATTTGACCAACGAACATTGCACTGAGCCTCTTGACCTATCACTTAGATAGGGCTGAGTTTTTTTACCCATTTTATCCTATTTGGACACCACAGGGAGGAACACTTCCAATCAGGGACCCGACAGGTGGCCAAATGGGTATAACACAGAGTGAAACCGCAACCGCGCGCGAAGCGCTCGCGAAAATTTCACACTTTTGGACATTCCATCGGAACGTCAGGCCAATTCTTTGGATATAAAAATAATACGAACCTGAATTTTGAATCAGGTGTCTTTGCACGAATTTGTGGCCGTCCCTGGGCCGGATCTTCGAGGGTATTTTATGGCTTGGATGTGACCACCGTGCACGAACCCAACTTGTAGTCGCCACCCCATTAAATTGATTGGGTTGAAATTGTTGCAAATAGCAGTGGCACAACCAGACTTTTCATACTGGAGGGGCACAAGGAGGGCGCAGACATTTTGCGGGGACACAAAAATCACTATCTAAGCGGAGCCTCGCCACCCCAGGTGGTGCGGAGCGCACAAGACAATTTTTGGTTGCACCATCTCCCCACCCCCTTCCCGATGTGCCGAATTGAACTTCCCGGGCGTTTAGTCTTCATATGTACTCAGATTCAAATATGGCCATTTTGTGGATCACCATTTAGTCATCGGTAGAAATTTGACATTTGTCAGACCTCGACTTATGGCTTCCCCGACTTTACCTTCTCGGCAGAATATCAACCATGTGTGCTCCACAGGAAAAACACCCCAAACCCAAATATTTGGGACACTTAGGCTGCTTTAGCTCTACTGCCTGGGTTGTCCCCACCCCTGTAGACGTCATGCCCGAGAAGCAGGGCACTTCCGGTACAGTTATCTGGAGAAAACATGGGTTAAAATCCAACGCAGTTGTGAAGCTAGGCCTCGCTACTAGCGATTGTCGTGCGTATTCGAGGGAGGCTAAATGGTTTAGTAATGAAAAGGAGGTTGATTGTATTTTTCATGTCAATGAGAATGTTAGTTGTATGATTGCACACTCACAAATATGTGTAAGTTCTGAGGCCAATGAGGCGAAATTTTCATAGAGTGCGCTGAGATGACGGGAGAACACGGACAAAATCCACCACTAGTACACGAAGCCCAAATGGTGTTCACATTTCAGTGCCTCGAGGCGAATTTGTCACTTCTTTGTTACTTTTGGGCATTCCATCGAAAAGTTTCAGCAATATTTGACTTAGCTTTTCTCCACTTGAATTTAGATCATTTCTTTCTGACAATGCAATTTGTAGCGTTCCCTGGCCTCAATTTCGAATCCCCGCGTGTGGCCCTCATAGTGATAGTATGTGACCGTGCACCCCACTTTCAACAAGTGGTCGCACCCTAAGTACATTGTCAAAAATCCAGATCCCGGCCGGTGGATACCTACCCCCGTCGCTAAACCCACTTCACCTCAAACTATCGATTTGGTATGTTTGTTTGTTTATCACTGACCCGTTCCCCTAGCTGGAAATTGACAACGTCCAATGAAGGAACCACACACCAAGCTGATAAAGCTAATCTTGTATGCACGATATGGATTGAAGGGACCCTTCTTTCGTTGATCACCGGACAACCCGGATTGATTTCAGATTTTTTTTTTTTTTGTTCAAGGAACGTCATATGTCTGACAAGGCACATCATACGCCTGAACACTACCGGTACATGAGATACTCGCGCGCGTAGCGCGCAAATAATTCGGATATGAAGAACAGGATCCCTCACTTGCATCATTTAGTCATTGTGCATTCGTTCAAACACGGTGCTGCTGAATATGTTGGATACACGTGTCAGCGAAATAGTAGTCGGTCAATATTGGGGGGTGGGGACAAAATGCATTGCGTCCCCCTCAACCGAAATATTGTAGGGGGAACGCCGTCCCCCCCCACCCCCCCCCCCCCCACCCCACAGATCGCCGCCCTTGTTACCGACCATTTTGAAGCAACAACATTAACCGCATTTCCTCTAGTCGTGAAGACAACTAGTGGGGGAACTTGATTCACCCGTCTCGGGGACAGACATAACATTCATTCCATGCCAAAATTCTTCACGATTCATTTGCCGAAACCACAATCACTCACGGGAGCCCATCCATCCGCCGCCTCCAATCACCCAGGCTCCTAGAGTACGCGGACCAGGCCTGAGTCTGTTCCGTTATTCTAACCATGGAGTCTTCTATATGGAGGGACAATCCTGGTGTACGTTACTTCAATGTGAAATCGCCATCTGCAACAGACACTACCAAACGGAAGTTGGGTGACAGCTAGTGTATAACGTAGTTAAACCCATTCAGCTTGTGTATCTCTATCTGTGAAAATAGCTTTTAGGAACCATCTTTTACCGTCGTTGCTTCCTTGTTCTAACTCAGTGTCATGGTGAGAGCACTGAAAACAATTTCACCGAGTGTTACCCCAGCTTAAGCAGTACTTGGTCAGCGATCAACAAAATGCGCTATCTTAGTCAACGCAAAGATTGGACACTTTTTTGACAGATGCACCTCATATATTCCATACTCTAGCACCAATTATAGTTGTCAACATGCCTATGGTGTGGGGCCGTCGCGTCGCGGTTGTATATCGAATTGGAAAATCTTAATAGAGAAAAATAGGACGACGTTTCAATTTCAACAAACCATCGGTATCCTGGCACTCAGGCAAAGTGGTTTGTAGCCTAACGTCTTTTTTGTATGGTTGAGTGTACTGCAACAAATCTTCACTCACGCTGAAGGTCACAGACCATCGGGTAAAAACATGAAAGGGCCTTAGGAACCTGGTATTCTGTAATTAATTATCACCAAGCAAAAAAGGAATTAATCTTTTGGCGAAATCCAATGCATGAATATAACATATTGGATTTAATTGGAATAAAGATTGCAGTATTGAACATTAGAACATGCATCGCATTGAAGACGAAATGTGGTTTGGAGGTAACAGGTGAGGAGATTGGTGCATGGTTCGGCGTTTATAAGTTAGAATAGAAATTAACTGGCTCCAGGGTGAATTGTATTACCCGTTGTCTATGATACAGTAGAGGCATAGTCTATCTACTAACTTCCCATGGCACTTTTTCGGTGAGCGAAGCACAACTCTGATATGACAAATTGATACCCGACCGATCTGGAGAAAATCATGTGAGATGCTGTTGAGAAAGCAATCGAAATCACCTGAATTAATAATCTGTCTGACCCGAGCTCCGAAGGTGGTGTTGCTGTTCAGTCAAACCGACATACTATGTGTCAGGCGATATGAAATTGAGGTTGATGCCATCGTAGCAATTTGGGTAGAATTACCTTTAAAAAATGTCAGAATGTATTAATTGGTGTTTTATATCGACCGCCAGGTTGCACAATGATTGGACAGATATATTTCAGGGAGATGCTAACGAACCCGTGTCATTCTGATTGGATATCGTTATAATGGGGTGATTTCAATATCATTTGGTTGAATGGATAGAGAACTGTAATTGGGGTCAAGATATCGAACTACTGGGATTGAAACAGTTTGGTTAAATTGGCTACAATGGAAACGGAAGAATTCTTCAAACCTGATCGACCATGTATACACCGCAAATGAAAGTCGTTAACAATCTATCAGTGTGCCCCATGTTACAATTAGGATCATTATCCAATATTATTTACATTGCAGCATGTTATTGAAATTAGACCATTCTCACAAGTCCTTAAAGTATAGGACGGTTGATAATATAAACCACCATGAGTTTTTGGGAGAGACCTACTTAGAGTGCTCTTTATATGGCCCCAGACGTGTTTCATATAGATGATCCAGATGACTTTAGCCGCGTGGCAACTGTATTTAATGGATATCCTGAATAAACATGCCCCTTTAAATGAAAAGAGGATCACATAGAAAATTTCAACAAAACCGGATTGGTTTATTGACGAAATTAATTATGCAATTAAAGAAGAAACAGGGCTAAGCAGTCATAGAATACATTTACAAGGCATTATCAAAAGGCGAAGCAAAACTATTTCCATGATGTCATAATTGAACACGAAGGGAACTCTAAAGCTAATTGGAAGCTCCTACGAAATTTTCCGATCAAACAACACGACATGAACGTTCACCAAATCCCCTGTCTCGTTATAGTCTATGATAGAATATTGAGGGTAACCAGGAGGTGCGAATGCATTAACAAATTTTTTCACTTCTGTATCAACCCATATGTGGGTGCCTGGGTTTGCAGTCCGAGCTTTAATAACTACAAGGTATATCTTAAGTAAGCTCCCCACTCGGTACCGCTTCGATCATACCGCTGGTCTCACAAATTTCGTGATGCGGTATGTCAAGTTCTTTAGGACCCCAGTAAGCAATTGGTCTAGATGGATTAAGTGCTAAAATTCCAAAGAGCAATGCAGGCGTTATTTTGTGAAAGTTATTATTCACATGATAAATTTATGTAATTACAACAAATGTTTTTTTTCCAGCTAGCTGGAAACAATCCAGAGTGACCCCAATATTCAAAAGCAGTTAGAACTTTGCACGTTCTTCCTAATTATCGGTCCTATATCTATTCTACCAGTGTATCCAACATCATTGAGAAGCACGTACATAAGGCCCTGATTACATACCTGAATGAATTTGATCTACTAGATCAGCGCAGTCAGGATTCAGGGGAATGGCCTCATGCGATACAGCTTCTCCTAAAAGCACCGACAGAAATGGATGGAAGCAATCGACGAAGGATATTTTGTAGTCACATAAATTCCTTGGATCTTAAGAAAAGCCTTTTGATCTGGTCGATCATGACATTTCAATAAGCAAGTTGGGTCTATATGTGGTTTCGGAAAGTACATGGCTCGGATGCGTCTTAACCTCTTCGCTGGTAGAACCCAGCGAACTCAGATTAATGGGGCTCTTTCTGAGCCCGAGCCGGTTGTATGTGGCGTTCCTCAGAGATCTATTCTAGTACCATTGAAATTATTCATATTATATATCAATGATATAGTCTCTCGTTAAAACCTGTAATGTGCGACTGTATGCTGACGATACACTTTTATGTTGCTGGTAACCTATAACAGAATAATGAATGAATTAAACTGGCTGACATGTGTAAAAAGCGAGTGTTGTAAGGTAAACAGAATGGCGAAGAATACCAGTAAAACTAAAACTATTTGATAGCTCTCCGGCAAAAAATAATCGAGACAAGATGACTTAGGTAATAAGCTCTCTGTACATGTAACAACGCATTCGAAAATGGTACCCCACGAAAACTACGGGGTGCCTATTGTCAAACATTATGATCTTGGATGGTACATGTATTATCTTTTGCAAAGCTTTTCAAGGGGAGATTTGCTCTTTTAAGAAGAATAACCATTTATTGATACAGCTACCTGTAACTGTATTATACGGGTATAGTAGGCCGCGGGAGCCTCTGTAGTACCATATGGGGTACATTTAAGGAGGGCGATATGCAAATAGTTAACCGAGTGCAAAAAACCGCGGCCAGAGTAATTTGGGCGTCTGACTAGGATGGAAGGCATCGATAAAGCGTATTCAAAAGAAAAGCGGCTTACATGCTACATAAATGTCTCAAAGGTATGACCCCCCGTTATCTCAGAGTGTTATTCCAATTCACGAGAAAGACTACGCACTCGCATGGTCTAAGAATCGTCTACGGTAACCGGACATTTATTACGGTTGGAAGGACCGAATACCACAAACGACGCGTTTCATACCATTCCCTTAGGACTGGAATAAAAACTTACCCCCAAACTGTAGGGAAGGGCGCATTCATTAGGCAGTTTTAACATTTACTTCGCAAATAATAATGCATTTTTTTTTTATGAAGCCATAATATTTTGAGATTTTGAAAGTTAGTTAGACTGGTACATTAGATCATTTTATGAAATTTCAGTTACTGGTTTCCTCTGACAAAAGGAGTCTCATTATCAATTTTGATTTCTTTCATTTGATTCTCATTTGTTTTGGTAACATATGAAATATCTTATTAATGGACCTCTCTATGACTCTCATTACGTTTAAATGTCCCTTTATCTAATATTTACCTCTTCATTGGGATTCATTATATGTATTTTTTATATGTTCGACTGGTTATTATTTGGGCCTCTGGGTTAGATTAGCCCATTTGCTAACCGAGTCTTTTACCCATCATTCATGAAATTTTAATGTAAATAAATAAATAAAATAAAGAAAGAACCCAAACATATTTTGTTTTTTCCACCTACATTACTTTTTGGTATCACAAGCACCGTGACTGTGGACCCCTCAACTTATTCGATGCCCGATACCATCATGGATGTTTTCAACGTGGTGAATAATAGTGTAACCTGGCCTAGCCTCGCCCTATTGTAATTGCAACTTTTCAACCGAATGTTCTTTCTATTGTTAAGGATTGTCACTGTTATGCTGTCTCAGTTGCCCTATCGACAGCGCAATTCATATACAGGACAAATAGACCACATGTGCAATTCAATATAGTAAAAAAAAAAAAAAAAAAGTGCTGGAGAGTCCCAAGCCTCTTAGAAAACAGGCAGGGCACTATTCTCTGCTCAATTATCAAGCCGGAGTCCTTTGTTCATCATTCCCTTAATTGTGCATCTACTGAATCCTGCCCACTCAGTGACAGTTGGTTAATTATGACTTTGGATTGACCCTCGTCAGATGCCTGGAGTCTGACTTCTTCCAGAAAATTACACTAGCCACTACTATATATTTATT
>JAODTK010000638.1:0-24610 GCA_026419785.1 Sclerodactyla briareus | reverse complement strand
CACCTACACATCTAGTGTGTCTAGTTTCAAGTTGATATGCTTGCAGTTATGATATCATGCTCACCGAGCATTTTCCTTCAAAAAAAAAAAAAAAAGTTTTTGCCGGCTTGATTGAACTATTCGACTGGTACTCTTCCCTAATTCAAATTTGCCATCTGAGTGATTCCATTTAGTAGCTGCAGGTAAGCAGCGCTACAAGTTATCATGTCCCTCCGTCCTTCGTTTCGTTCGTCCGTCGTTTCCGTGAGTTCGTCATTTCTGTTCGTCACGTTCAGTCGTCACTTCTGAACCGTACATGCTATCAGGTTGAAACTTGGTGGGTGGGATGGAGCCTGCCACTGACCTAGCTGAGTTTACAATTTTGTTTGCATAGTGTGATCATAATTTTAAATTAAATCCAATTAATTTTCCCCCAGTTTTGTTACCCACATCCCTTCCAACCGTTGAACTCTCTCTGGAGATTGGTTTGTTCATTATTATCCTCGATCGGTAATGCTTGGCTGCTGGTATCGGGGGACTGTTCAATTTGTCTGTCAGCACTGAGGTCGCTGGAAATACAGGGATGGAATCTCTGTGAGAGTGGTTTTGTTACATTATTCCCTCGACTGTAGGCTTGGCTGCTGGTATTGGGGGGGGGGGATGTTTAATTTGGTCTGTCAGCACTCTGAGGTGGCTTGATCCAAGGATGGGATTTCCCCTGTTTACTTGCTACAGGCCTAGGAGTTGTGCTGGTACACATAAAGTTTTGATTGGGTACCTATCGCTTAATACAGGCCTAGAGGAATGAGTTAGTTGGTAACTTTGTGCTGGGCACTGATAGCAATCGTTAGGCTAATGTGGTAGTCCATGTTCCAAGCCATTCCAAAGATATGACAGATGTCAGTAAAGTCATTAAAGTGCACAAACAATAATGTGGATTGGTGAAGAACATATGCAGTGTATTCGCCACTGAAATTTTGCTGTCCGCAGCTATAAAGCTTTCGCTGCGCTTGTTTGAGTAATGGCCGATTATGAGCAATAATGGGTTCCAACATTTCTTTATGGCTTATTTGCTTGAACATCCCGATGTTTTTATTTTATAAATATAGCACTCAAACAGTTTCGTTTATCCTAATTTGTATCTTTTTTATGATGGCCCATTTATCATAAAGGGGTCTAAATGGCACATCTCGAAGCATAAACTTAGACACTAAAAACTGCAAAATTTCCCGAATTCCCAAGTTGTTGGTCTATTTGATCACTCCTTTGGTATGTGTTTTTTGTGTTTTTCAATTAATATAACAATTTTGTCACAATAAATCTTTGTTGACAGGAGCTCTGTGTTCCTCTCTTTGGGCCGAAACGAAAGAAATTCCCCCTCATTGCAGCTACTACATCATCATGTCTCCCTCCTTCACACGAGAAATTCGAACCACAGACAAGGTGATAACTCTGCTTTCTCATATACCACGAAATGACAGGATGTATTATCTAATTCCCCCATGAAATGTCCATCGGTGCATTCGAGTCCCGACTGCGCGGCATGTCCGTAGGTGCATACACCCGTACAAGACGGTAAATTTCGGGAACTAATCTAATTTCTGTGTCCGCAAATTTTGACCCTAAAGTTTGGTCAATATGACCTAATTTGGGTCGTAAATTTCGACCTAAAACATGGTGATGGGAGCCCAACCCAATTTTTGTCAAATTTGGACCCCGGTTCTTACAGTGCAAACTTGGGGTGGGTGTATGGATGACCAATGCAGTGCATCGACGTGACAGATCGATGTGATTTTTTAGCCTTCTCGGATCCGCGCCGGAGACTCTTGAGTCCTTCCGCAATTTCACGAAAAGCCATCAGTGTACAGGCGATTTCCCCATGGACCCCGTGCATATGTGCAAAGCGTTCTATTTCAGGCAGAAATAAATCTACATTTTCGCTTCCCTAGAATTTAATTTATTTTCTGCTAACGGGTGGACGTACGTCATCATGATTGTGATACTCATATGACGATATGCTAGAATCACCGAGCTTCAGCCCCCACTTTTTTACTTGTCCTATTCCAAATTACTGTAGACCATGGGGGGCGGCGCCACAAGGGGGGGGGGGCAGGGAGGGAGGCTGCCCCCTATGGGTTTGGGGCCGAAAAAAAAAAGAAAATCGACCTGAAAGCTGTTTCAATTCAAACGTTTTCGTCGGGGGTGGGGTGAAGTGTCAAAATACGTTATCCTACTTGGTTATTTTATATTCGTTCTCATCGAGACTCAAATCGAGACTCAAACTGTTGATGTAATATAGCGTTCGCAAATGTAGCGTATGTTTACCAGGGCCGTAGCGAGCGGGGGTTGTCTCCCCCCCCCCCTCCCACGATTTCATGCGGCGGCAACTTTCTTTCTGTCTGTCGGCAAAAATAGAAGAGGACGGACAAGAAGCTTGGAAAGAGGAGAGGAGGAAGAGAAGAGGAAAAGAGAGGAGGAGGAAAGAAGAAAGAGGGGAAGGAAAGGAAAAGGGAAGTATGGAGTGAAGGGGAAGACAGAGAATGGAAAGTGGATAGAAAGAAGAGCAACGGAAGCCAGACTTTATTATCGGATATTTCGACTTTTGGCTCTTCATCTAATTGACCCATTCAGTGTCGGCAAGAGAATGGCAAGTCGACGAAAAATTGGATAATTGGATAATGTGACGGCCCGTCGCCGTCGGGTAATTGACGAGTGACCGAGTCTGTCGGCATTTCGGCAAAAGGGTAAATAAAGGCGTACGTTAGCGTTTGACATTCTATTTTTCATGAGTTTGTCAGTACTGACAGTTTTTTGTTCCTATTTGGTCCTATATTCCAGAGATTAAAAACAATTAAGAAAGAATTTTCCAGAAATAAAACTGAAACACGGTGTTAGGCGGAAAATCATGCGAGTGGGGCAAAAGTGGAAAGATTGTTCTGAGATTTTTACTAAATGGCTGAAAATTTGATCAATTGCCCCATTGAAGTGTCAAATTTTTGCGCGCTCCGCGCGCAGTGTGTATCGATGGTCTGCTTCATACCCACGAGCTCCAATTAAAATAGAGCATTGTTAGAATTCGGGGCAACATTTTCCGGCGTTCCCAAATTAAAGGGTCCCGGTACGTGGTGACCGGGGTCGAGTAATTACTGAACGCCCAATTTTACTAAAAACTATTGCACCAGATTTCAAATTTCGTTTCAAAATTTTCCTGAGAGAGGGGACACCCCCTCTTAGACCCCTCTCCCATATCGGGCACCATTGCCGAACTCGTCGGCAACAAAACATCATTTACACCCCCCTAACCAACCTTTCGCTACGCCCCTGATGTTACTGTCTTAAGAACACTGTGGGGCATTATGAGCCACCGTTTGTTAATATTAGGTGAAGAACTCAACGTTAGCTTCCGGCCTTATGTGTGACTACGTGGCATGCGTGATCGCTCCGGCCCATGCCGATTTACGCCATTAGATATCTTCGAATATGCATTAGTATACAAAGTTTTTTTTGCAAAGTAAGTGCCTACCTGTACAGAACGTAGGTACAGTTTTATCGGGTTATTTTTTGTCAAGGTGTATGAACGAAATATGACTTGCCTGGAAAAATTATCATGCACTTTATTTTTTCCAGAAATTTATGGATTTTCGTCAAGACTCGTTGACGTAGATACACTCACAAAGTGTATCAAATGTGGCACCATTTTGCATCTGAGCAGTATTAATGACTCAAAAAATCGGAGATCGGAGAGGAGATTTGGAATTATATCGTTGAGAAATTATCAGAGATATTAACGAATCAAGAGATTTAGGATACTGTAGGGTACTCGGGTAGTGGTTCCCTCTGCACGACTCAATATCCGAATGACGCACCTCAGCACAGAGCCTGACAAAGGTAGCATCCAAATAGTCCAATCACGCTGAAAGTGCGCCAACTAGCCACGAGGCACGATTCCCTTTTACGCGGTCCTCGTAATACATTTAGAGAGTTGAATGACAAGTTAGTATGTTACTCTGGGTAAAGATCTACGGTAACTGCTAAAGCAGACGGGCTATGTTAGAGCCATTACCAACCAATAGAGGGGGCTATTCACACTAATTACTCAATGTATTGGCAACTCAGTGAAACGCCGAACGCGTATGAAGAGGCTGAAACGAGGCGGGAAACGCAAATCCGGTTTCGAACGGGCTCGGTATATACGACACTGTCGTGCTGGCTCTGTCGCCAACGAGTCTTGTGTCTTTGTGTGGAAGTACAATAGCATACACAGCTCAGGCACATATGAGGAGAGAACATGTTGAAACCCCACAACCAATGTTTGGCCATTCTGTCGTGTACCCTCGTTGAGTTATCGATTTTACTTGAATGATTTTCACCCTAACCGATTGACATCACATTAGTTAACGACGCAAAGGTCCTTATTGACTTACCGCAGTAAATGCTAATCTTTTGCACCATTATAGCAGAAAATACTAGTTAATATTCCTAAATAAATCATATCAATAAATTTATTTTTTCAGTTCCGAACAAATTTGTCAGTTTTTTCATATCAGATCCCATTGTTAGTTCTTGTCACTAGATTGGTGAAATACATGTTTTGGATTGACTCTGTATTACACAGGGTCCCCGGTTACTCTCGTGAAGACACGGGGCACATTGTGCATAGCAGATTGTCTCCTTTTCACATTCGAATCGGCTGATTTTTTTCCCTTCTGTCCGTTCCCGTTTCCTGAATAATACCTTGAAAAGGACAACTGCGGATGAATGAATTTAATAATTGGATAAAAACTGAATGGCGTCAGTCCAACCCGGGAAGTTCATAGGACTTTCCGTTACGGAGTTATAGTCATTTGAATTGTGTGTATTGTGAAGCATGTGCATTGCGCAAGATCGATATGCTCCCATCATGCAAATAATAATGATGTCTTACTTGCACAACCCTGCAAACATTCTTCGTTTTCGATTGAAATTTAAACATTAATTTCACTTCGAAAAGCATTTAGTCTATGGGAGAGGATTGCATAGTGGGTTGGTAGGTGTTGATGGTTACTTTGGTGAGAGAAGACAACAGAACTTCTGATAATTGTTGACTTATTCAACAAATGAACAATTGAATCCATAAAAAATCCTGTTGTGTCCATGTGTGACGTCATGCTTATTGCGCAATTGGGATTCTCCCCAATTGCTCTGCTCAATTGCCCAAACTTCAAAGGCCCATAACTTCACATCTGAACATCGTATTGAAATGGGTTTGGACCTATGGATTACAGTTTTCCATTCTCCACAATATAACCTCTGTTGTAGCCTGCAGTTGTCCTTTAAGACACAAAATTCGCAGAAGTTTTTGTTCACATGACCATTGCGTATGACGTCGATATTCCCGATTACCTGCTGCTTTATATCCGGCACTCACGGGGTTTCTGAGTGCACCACCAAACCAAAAACTCCGTAACAGCAGAGAATTTTTCATTCAGTCGGGCTGCATTTGTTCTCCTCAAAAATGGCTAAAACAATTTCGCCTACGCAAGTCTATCAAGAAGGCGACTGGGCTCATATAGTCTAGGCTACTCCGGCGTTTGAAGAACCGCATAACAAACATATAGGCAGGTCTGGGCATAGCCAAAAAAAGAAGAAAAAAAAGAAGAAGCCACACCTGTCCTATTATGCCACGCAATTGTCCCTATGGATTTTTTCTCTCTCACGACATCACCAGAATCCGGTGGCTGGCGCAGTTGGTAGAGCATCGGCCTTCCCTCCGTGAGATCGGTGTTTGAATCCGAATCGGGTCATAGGCTACCAAAGGCTTTAAAAGTTGTACCTTTTTTGCCTTCTCGCTGGGCGCTAACCAGCACGAAGACTGACTGGAGCAGGGCAGAAACTGCTTTCCAGGCAGCATTGGCCCCATCGTCTGACGCTCACAGCGGGTGGGCTAGGACCGAGGTGAATTTTGGTACTAGCCCGGGGAGAGGGGCATTCTAATCCTACCCTTTTTTCCTCCTGTGACGTGTCTAGTGTCCAAGTGTTAACCTTGGGATCATTATGGTGCCAGGTCATTGAGGCATCTCAGAGTCACATTCTTTTCAATTTGCACTAGACTAGCATGAAAGTTTACCTATGCTTGTTGTATGCATGGCCACGGCCTAATTCTGATACTTCGTGTCAGTTTTGATCAGGTTGAAAAAGTTCGATCGAAATTCTAAATAGCCCCACTTACTGTAGAGATAGAGTGGCATGCTCTTCAAGCTTGGCCGACCATGATTCGCCATGCACCTTCTTCTGTCATGTGCTTCATGGATTGTATTTGTCGTGCCGAGTAATGTTTCTCAGCCAGGTCCTCCTTGGACGTCCTCTCCCTTTCCAATTCGGTCAATAATCCTTTCACCAGGTCGAAACTCACCCAACACCAGAAACCTCCGCCATTCAATCATCAAGCATGGTTAAAATTTGATGCTAATCACAGTGTTACACCAAGCGACCGAGCTCCGACGGTATTTTTCTCATATAAATTGTGGCCAAGAATATGACTGTCTGGCATCATTTATTTTTGCTCCTAGCTGCCGAGGGTACAACAGGGACGTGCGTTTAGAGTGAGACTATCGTCCCACAGTGCACTCGCGGTCAGATCAAGCGACGGCGTTGTTTACATGCTGATGCCGTCACAACAATGAGCCGTCCGGTATATCAACGAAGCCAGTATATCACAGGACAACTGCAGGATGATTTATAAAGGGGCTGATATAATAGCTGAATATAAACTGGATGCGTCAGTCCAAACCTGAAGTTCATACGACTTTCCGTTACGGATGTATAGTCATTTGAAGTTGTATATTGTGAAGCATGTGTATTGCGCAAGATGGAAAGGCAATCCCATCATGCAATAATAAATGATGTCAAACTTGCACAACCCGAAGACATTCTTTGTTTTCTATTGAAATTCAATCATTAATTTCAATTCGAAAAGCGCATTTAGTCTTATGGGAGAGGATTGCTCTAGTGGGTTGGTAGGTGTTTAGGCGCGTATCCGGGGGGTTGGGGGCGCCCCCCCCCGGGTAAGAGAAGGAGGGGAAAAAAGAAAAAGGGGGAAAGAAGAAAAAAGGGAGGAGGAGAAAGAGAAAAAAAGGGAGAGAGAAAAAAAGGAGAAGGGAGAAGGAAAAGAGAAAGGGGAGAGGAAGAGGAATACGAGAAAGCGAAGGGGTGTTGAAAAAATACGAGGGAACCCCAAAAAACTGAAAAATGACGTAGGCTATTGTGAGTCATATAAGCCGTGTCGAAGAATGTTCCCACAATTTTCGCACTATCCCCCCCCCCCCCCTCCTCGCTGGTCTAATCACTGTTACATCATCAGCTTCCGGTATCCCTGATGATAAAATATCGGATCGGGGGCCGGGGAGCCCCCCCCCCCCCCCCCCCCCACCCCCACCCACTATTGGCTATCAGGGGAAAACGTCATGGGGTAACAATGATTTCGGTGATCCGCCACATACCGCCCTATCGGCATGAGTTGAACTCAATTTCGACAAAATTTATGTTGACATCCTTCGTCGCAAGATTGACATAACCAACACCATTGTCACAGGCCTCCGTGGCAGTGCATATAGTCAAGCTGAGAATCGAATATAGCGCAACTCGGGCGAAGAATGGGAGAAGCAAGAGCGGGTGAAGCAAAAGTGAAATGTTTACACAAAAAACTACTGAGTGCCCACAAAAAATGGTGGTTTCTTCGTCAACTTCAATGGAATTTAGGCTGACAACATTTGAGATTCGCGTATTATATTCCGATAATCTGACAAGCTCACCATTCCAATGTCTAGCGCCCCTACGAAAACTAAGGCTTGAAAGATCAGGGAAGATTGGCAAGTGCCTTTCGACATCTTGGAGACCTTATATCCCGAAATTTCTTTGTAAACCACTCACCAACCGATGCTGTCTCTCCGTTCAGATATTGAATCACGACCATATGAATACTCTGGCCCAGTAGCGTTGCCAAGAGGCGGGGGGGGGGCACGAGCCCCTCTCGAAAATCACGTGCCCCTCACCCCGTGTACCCCCGAATAATATTTGTAATTTTCGAGGAAAAAATTCTGTAATAAGTATTCGACGACCAGTTCGATAAGAAAGGCAGTAGCCTAATTGGGCCAAATTTGCCTCGATGCACTAACAATGGTTAGTGGTACTAGTGCGTGTTTTACAGCGCGTGTTTTCTCCAGGGAACTACTACTCGGAAGTTGCCTGCACCTCTATGGCATAACCATTTATATCATGATTGAGACAGTAGAGCCAATAGTTGGCTAAATGTCCTAAATTTCTGCGGGGATTATGATTTTTCTCAGATGTGCTCTGGAAATCTTGAGAAAAATTGTTGAACATTATGGCTGAAAAGTTAAAGTGGGGGCAACGAAAGGACCGAGGTCATAATGTCATCATTTTCCACCGATTACAAAATTTGTGATCACAAAATGATCAAAAACGCCCGGGAAAGTCCATTTTCGGCCATCTGGAGGCTTGCACAATCAAAAATTTCCGTGAGCGCTCCGCGCCAACCGATGGTGGCGCTCCGCTCAGATAGTATCCGCGTTCCCCTGTGCCCCCCTCCCAAGACGAAAAGTCTTGCGACGCCACTGCTCTAGCCCCCCCCCCCCCCTCCTCCAGCGCCTCCCACTGAAAAATCTAACTGCGCCACCGAAGTCAGTACGGAATGTAGGTCTACTATTTTCTGCAATCTGAGTGATATATTGCTCTTGAAACTTTCTCAACGGTTCGTGCCAAGCAATGACTGGGCTCCGTTTAGATAGCGAGAAATTCATCTCCCACATTTCATACGGGTGTTACACAACCGGTAATTTAACATATTTCCACTTTGCTAATCAGATATTTATGGCTAAAATGAAGAGGGTTGGTGAATTGTGAATTTGCAGTTAGTTTTGGGTAATTAGTTTGAACTCACTTGCTGACGTTTTCTTCAATAAAAACATAGCGAGGCCGTAAGCATGCTGTTGTTGCTATATTTATTTGCCTATATCTGCCGAGCTCTTTCGACTTTCTTTCTTTACTTAATTGCCACATCCATATTTTTTGCAATTAAGCCCGGCGAGTGCCATTTCCGACGATCTTGGAGGTATTAAAAGCCAAAATTTTCTTGTGAGCTACGCGCCAACCGAAAGTGGCGCTCCGCTCAGATAGTAAATTGTAGTCAACATGCCCCCCCCCCCCCTTTTTGAAAAGGATTGACGCCCTTGATTTTGCATCCAAAGACCTGTGAGGAAGAAACGACAGAGAGAATGGGCTAAATAACCACAGTATTCGGAACTTTCTGCACAAGGAACGCCACAGCAAGCTTTGCCCAATATAACCTTATATATCAAGGATGGAGTGGGGGCGTTTGCGGAAGGTTTGCCAGTGCCCTGGTCATGGAATCATGAATGGTGTTCCATGCGATGGTTCGTTTCATGCTGGTAGCGACTAGTCCAGCTCAGCTGCAGCCGCAAAGCCCGCCGTGCAGTTTGGCCTCATTCCGCGAAAGGTAAAAAGGCCGTTTGAATGTGCTCAGTGATCTCCGCTCTGATATGAAGTTTGCCCGATTAGAAGGAGAGAATGCATGTCAGTACACTTACACATCAGATCTTCATACATGAACGATTGTCACGTTCATTTTCTCCAGACTGGTCCTAAAGATTAAACAGGTAACATATGGTTACGCTAATAATCAGTGGCCACAAATGAGAGTATGTTATTGTCGGGCTGTATACTCTCTGGGCTGACGGGCAGAGGAATCATGATTGCCACTCGTATGGCGTTAGTTTATACATGTGTGAATTTGTATGTGGAGGAGGGAAACCCAACCCTTAATTAGATTCAATATTATTTCAGTATGAGTGCAAAGATCATTTTTATTTCAGTGTTAATCCACGACAAGCAGCACTTTGTTGTTAGCGATAGTGTGAGATATCAAAACGGCCCCTCTCATGCTCCCGAGGGGGCATTTCCGGCGATATGGGAGGTGTGAAACCTCGAAAATTTTCGCCGCACGCTCCGCGCCAACCGATGGGGCGCTCGCTTAGATAGTGACCCGCGTCCCCGGGTTGACAAATCCTGAATTACGCGCCTGGTGTTTATATACTTTGGTGAGAGGAAGACAACAGAAACTTCGGCTAAAGTTGAATGTATTCAACAAAAGGAAACAATGGAATACATACCATAAATTTCCTGTGTAGTCATGTGGGAAGTCATGCCGTTATCGCGCAATGGGATTCTCCACATTTTCTCTGCTCAATGGCCCGAACCGTGAAGGCCAATAACTCCACATAGAACATTGTTATTGAAACGGGGTTTGGACTTGTATACAAGCCTGCAATTGTCCGTTAAACAATAATGGAAAATATTATATCCATCATGCAAATATTAGGTTAGCTCACATGACTACACTGGACGATTTTTTATTTATGCATAGTTTTTGGTGACGTCACGTTCATTGCAAACGACGCCGACCCTGGTTTGCGAGTTTTGTGGGACGCGCCAGCCTTAGATCAAATAGTTCGTTTAGCATGTTGGACCATTGAATGGGCAACGCCCCCTCCTGCGGTTATGGAATCGCACGCGCCGGCACTCCCATGTTTTATCCCAAGAAGTGCGAGGCGAGGCCATGGTAGCTATCAGGCTGCTCCGTAGCCGCGGATTTCTAAGCGAGCTTTCTCCAGGGAAGTGTTACTCGTTATCGCATTCCTGCTCAGCTGTGGCCTTATCATTATATTGTCGTTAATCGAGAGAGTAGATCTATAGCATGCTGAAGTCACTAAAATCTTGATTGAGATCCGGCGATTTTCCGGATACTAGCTCTGCCCGGAAAATCGGCAACGAAATAGGCGATCCGTGACACTGGTGATCAATTAATTAATAAGAAGCAACATTTGTTGAAGCTTGGTAATGGCCAACTGCCCGGGTGAAGGTCATATAGGTCCGGGCTCTTTTGCGGGGCCCGTGGCGCTCCGCCGTAGATTGTTTATACTTTGGTGTCCCTCGTCAAATGGATATGGTCTCTTGTGCTCAGAATGAAAAGTCTGGTGACCCCACTTCCCAAGGCACCTCTTTGACAACTCACGTATTATTTGAAAGAATGGAAAAAAGACTGGCGCAGCGGGAACCTTGAGCAGGGGCATGGTGAATGGATATTATGTACAATTATTACGATACTGATCATAGAGGAATGCTTTAAGACATGTTCCAGACTCCAGAGGAGAGCAAAAAATGTCCTTAGAAATATTCCCCGAATTATCCTGGGTTAATGTAATTTGAAACACACCAGAATTGCCGTTTCCGGTGTGTAACCCGGGGCGAACTATATATCAGTCTATACAAAATATTGAAGAATAGGCAAAATCGAACAACAATGACAAAAGCAAGTGCTTGACAGACTTTAAAGTTGGAGGGGCTTAGGCAGTGATTGTCGGGGGACGAGGGCACATCAGTATCGGTCCTACTTAGTGCGCAGTGGAAAATGACTGCCCGACGGTTGCATAGACCGTGACGGACGCCTATCTTGGTCACGTGGTCACCTATTTATATGATGATTGACAGTACCATAGTTGAATGAAATAGGAATGGGTTAGGTCTATGGAGTGAGAATAGTGGAATGATCAATCACAGATTTTTCTTCAAATTAGCCAATACTCGAGTCGAGGAAAATTGAAGCAGATGTAAATCACTTGTTGGCCTATTAGGTGGTTTGTTTGATAATTTCTGACACATGATAGCTTATTATACGGTTGTAGAAACAATAAAAACATGATGATCGGGAAAGGGGGCTGTAGGCCGAACGGGCGGGGTAGGGGCTAGAGAGGTGGTCAACGCCTGAACTTGTAAAAAATTGTGGACTTTAAACGGGGCAAAAGCGCATATTTAGCACTATTACAGACGTAAGGCATTATATCTACCTCCCCTCTCCCCCCCCCCCCTATTTACAGAAGAGGCCAATTAGAGATATTGCAGACATGCGATCCATTCTTTTAAGGCCGGCACATGCAATAATCAAGGGCGGCAATGTAAGGGAGGGGGGGGCGGGGTGGCGGGGAGGAACAGGCGTCCCCCCCCAAGTGAGCTACTGACTGCCACCGTATTTCGAGGCACTGTATCCACAGCAACCGTGTTTAAACAAATGCATACTGACCTATAAACGATCAAGTGAAGGAATTATGTTGCTCCATTTTTCGATTTTTTTTATCTGCGCGCTACCGCGAGGGTAGCTTCAGTACCGGTAGTGTTCAGACATATGAGGTGCCTTGTGCATATGATGTTCTAACAACAACAAAAAATGCCTGACATGTACTCTGGTTATTCTTTCATCATCAATGACAGAAGGGTTCCTCTTCAATCACTTCGTTGCAAAGACTGCAGGCTTTACCAGCTTGGTGTGTTGCTACTCATTGTACGTGGTCGAGGTCAATGCTAGTATAAATAACAAACAGACCTAACACTACAAATCGCTTTTTCGAGGTGAGGGGTTAGGCGAGGGGGTAGTCTAACACTGGCGGGATCTGTTATTTTTTAAATTTGCACAGTGCACATACTATCACGATGGGGGCACACGGTGCGGCATCGAATGAATAACACACAATTTGCGTTGTCAAAAAGACATGACTCGAAATTCAAGTGAAGAAAAGGCCAAGTCCAAATTTGCCTAAAATTTCGATGGTACGTATGTCCAAAAGTGTTAAGTGGTTGTTTTTTGACGGGAAGGAGGTTGAGGCGCCGGGGGTAGTCTGCCACATGGCGGGACTTGTGATTTTTGGCATATATATGGTCTTTTACTCTATTTGCAATTAAAATAGAGTATTCAGCAACTAATTATGGGTTGCGACAATTGTTGAAAGTGGGTGCGGCACGGTTGCACAGACTAAGGGGGCAAGGCACACGGTGCGGTGGAAAAAATAGTCATCGAGATTCGGCCAGGGAACACCACACATCGGCAAAAAGATATGATTCAAAATTCGCTGAAATTTGCCTGACTTTTCAATGGAAGATGTCTAAAAGTGTATTAAATGTTCGCGAGCGCTTCGCGCGCAGTTGGGTTTTACTTCTGTGCTATACATTTGGACACCTGTCTGGCCCCAATTGGAAGTTTGGAAGTGTCCTTCCCACGCGCCTGTGGTCCGTAAGAAGTTAAAATGGGGCCGTAATCTTTGAGTAAAAAAACTAGGCCTAGTATCTAAGGTTTGGCACGTCAGAGATGGGTCTGGCAATGTCCAATTGCAATTGGATCCTGCAAAATCTCCGCGCTTCACGGCGAACGTTGTTGTTGTCATTGCCATTTCCATGCTCTTTCATGACCGTAATCTCACTTGGATCGTATTTTAGAATGCCTCAGCACCCAAACGCCAAAACTTGAAATTGATCACTGAGGCGATAGGTTTTCGGAGAACCTTTCATCCTAAATAAACAAAAATGGTTATCAATTTCAGGATTGCTGCTTAGCCTACGG
The DNA here is from genome assembly GCA_026419785.1 of Sclerodactyla briareus. Lineage (NCBI taxonomy): Eukaryota > Metazoa > Echinodermata > Holothuroidea > Dendrochirotida > Sclerodactylidae > Sclerodactyla > Sclerodactyla briareus. The sequence continues at coordinate 11,166 of JAODTK010000638.1, read as the reverse complement.
TAGTTTCCCGTTTCTTCCTTCCTGCAATAGGGGGTCTGTCGAAGAAAACACTTCTTTGTACGCTACGCTCCAACTGTGGTGCGCCCTCCGCTGGAAAGTTTCCATTCTTGTTCGCCCCCCCCCCAACATCGCTCAACAAAAAATCGCCGCCTGACATGCAGCCTTTGTTCGGCCCCCCTACGCCATCTGGGAGGGATCTAGGCATAGGAAATAAACAATTCCTCTTTCAACCCAGGGGTGGCCGGCATTTTTATCATTCGATAATAATTAGTCAGTGCGATAAGCAATAGTGCGTAAAAATACGTTTTGCCTTGTCGAGAGTCATTTTGGCGAATAGGGGGTGACCACCTCGGCTAACCCCCACCCCTGTCATGTTCAGTTACACTCTTTTCCCGATATTGTTTATTAAGGCCGGTCAAATCATTTCAGCAGCATTCCAGCAGCAACCTGTTTAAACACAAATGCATAATGACCTATAAACGATCAAGTTGAGTGAATTATGTTGCTCCATTCGATTTTTTTTTTCTGCGCGCTACCCGCGCGGGTAGTTTCATGTAACTGGTGGTTCAGACATAGATGTGCCTCGTGATTAATTGATGTTCCTTAACAAACAACAAAAAATGCCTGACATTATCTGGTTATTCTTTATCATCAATGAAAGAAGGGTTCCTCTTCAATCCCTATGTTTGCATAGACTGCAGGCTTACCAGCTTGGTGTGTTGCTACTTCATTGTAACGTGTCGAGTCATGCTAGTTAAATAAACAAACAAACCAACCACTCACATCGCTTTGACGAGGTGGAAGGGGGTTGAGGCGACGGGGGTAGGCTTACCACCTGGCGGGATCTGTTATTTTTTAAATTTGCCACAGTGCACTTACTATCACTATGAGGGCCACACGGGGCGCATCGAAAAGAAAACACCACAATTGCGTTGTCAAAAAGGTTCAAATTCAGTGAAGACGGAGAAAGGCCAAGTCCAAATATTGCCTAAATTTTCGATGGTACGTATGTCCAAAAGTGTTAACTTGGTTGTTTTTGAAGGGAAGGAGGTTGAGGCGACGGGGGGTACTGTGGTAAGTCTGCCACTGCGGGACGTGTGAATTTTTTGGCATATATATGGTCTTTTACTCTATTTGCAAATTTAAAATAGAGTATTCAGCAAACAATTTATGGGTGCGACCATTTGTTGAGAGTTAGGTGCGTGCACGGTGCACATCTAAGGGGGCAGGCCACACGTGGTGCGGTGGAAAAATTAGTCATCGAAGATTCGGCCAGGGAAACACCACACATTCGTGGCAAAGCCTGATTCAAAATTCGCTGAAATTTGCCTGAATTTTCAAGGATAAATTGTCCAAAAGTGTAAAATTTTCGCGAGCGCTTCGCGCGCAGTGCGGTTACTTCGGTGTTATACTCATAGGCCACCTGTCTGGCCCAATTGGAAGTGTCCTTCCCACGAGCTGTGGCCGACAGAAGTTAAATGGGGTGGCCGGAATCTTTTGAGTAAAAAAACTCAGGCCTAGATCTAAGTGTTGGCACGCAGAAAGATGGGTCGATGCAATGTCCTTCGTCAATTGGATCCTGCCAAAATCTCGCGCTTCACTCGAACGTGTGTTGTTGACATTGCCCATTTCCATTGCTCTCTTCATGACTGTAACCTCAATTGCATTGTATTTTTAGAATGTCACAGCACCCAACGCCAAAAACCTTGAAATTATCCCTAAGCGATAAGTTTTCGAAGAACCTTCCTTAAAATAAAAAAAATGTATCATTTCAGGATTGCCGGCGTAGCAACTGTCCGTTTCCGTTTCCTGCAATAGGGGGTCTGTCGAACGAAAATTTTTCTTGTACGCTACGCTCCAACCTGTGGTGGCGCTCTTCTTAGAAATTTCCATCTTGTTCGCCCCCCCCCCCAAATCGCCAACAAAAGTCGCGCCTGGCATGCCGCCTGTTGGTTCGGCCCCTACGGCCTCTGGGAGGGATATATGCATAGGAACTAAACATTCCTCTTTTCAACCAGGGGTGGCGGCATTTTCTCCATTCGAAATAATTGTTAATTGCCGATTCATCCATAGTGGTAAATATAAGTTTTGCCTGTGTCGAGGTCACATGGAGAATAGGGGTTGACCACCTCGCTAACCCCACCCTGTCCTGTTCAGTTACATATTTCCCGATATGTTTATAAAGGCCGGTCAAATAATTTCACTCTGAAACTGTAAAACTAGCCGAAAAGAAACATCTATCATGTGTCAAGAAATTATCAAACAAACCACTTTAGTCACTTAGGCCTCAGACTAACTAAAAATTGAATTTACACAATTTTCCTAAATTTTCCTGAATCGAGCCTGGAGTTAGGCCTGAAAAACGTTGTGATCGATCATTTCCATGTTCGCATCCCATAGGCCTACCCGTTTCATTCAACCACTGTGATTTTAGAGGTGGCCGTGACCAAGATATGCGGACGGTACGGTCTAGGCACTCGTTCGGGCAGTATTCACTGACTGGCCGCTTAGTACCACACCGGCAGTTTTTCAACTACCGGGCAGTCTTGGTCCACCGGGCAGTCCCGAGCAGTCTTAGTAGGACCCCCCCAAATTATATTCCCCCACTTCGAAGTGTTATGTTGAGGCTAGTGTCTCCGCCGCCGCGCCGGCCGCAGAAGCACAGGAAGATTAACACGAAACTTTGCAAACTGTTCACTACGAATCTGAATTGTGGCCGAGTGGGCCAGACCTTGAACCGCGTTTGCACAGACTGACTCATGTAGCCCACATGAGCCCTAGCTGGCCCAACTTGGCCCCCCTTGGCCAACTGGGCCCAGATGAACCCAGCGGTTGGCTCAGATGGGCAGCTTTTGGGGGGGCACCACTCTGGCGGCGCCACTCGGTTTTTTCAAATAAACTCAATTGACAATGTTTTGTACAATAACTCCTAGCGCCGTGTCCGATCCATATGAAACTTTGCACACCATGATCGTCCGATTGAAATCTTGAATGGTCGAAGAGTGGGCGTCGCCCGACGGCGCTCTGACAGGGCCAGTGGAGTTTTCGCCTAATTTTGGCGGTGTGAAGCTGGCGATGTTCTGTTCAATACCAACTTTGTTTTAGCCCCCATACGACCCCACTCGGCGGCCATTAGAATTTTTTGCGGAGATATCAATGGCCCCTCTCAGTTCAACGTAAATGATGATTTTTCACTACGCATACGAATCTATGGAATCCTAGCCATAGGGGGCAGGCACACGGTGCGGACGGTGGAAAAAAAAAATAGCATCGAGAAGATTCGGCCAGGGAACGCCACACATTCGCGCAAAGACCATGATTCAAAATTCGTGAAGATGCCTGTCTTTTCAAGGGAATAGGTCCAAAAGTGTAACATTTTCGCGAGGGCTTCGCGCGCAGTTGGGTTTTACTTCTGTGTTAATACTCATATGGCCACCTATCTGGCCCAAATTGGAAGGGTCTTCCCACGCGCCTGTGGTCCGTAAGAAGTTAAAATGGTGGGCCGTTAATCTTTGAGAAAAAAAACTCGGGCCGCTAGTATCTGAGTGATTGGCACGTCAGGATGGGTCTGTGCAATGTCCTCGTCAAATGGGAATCCTGCAAATCTTCGGCGCTTACGCGAACGTTGTTGGTTGTCATTGCCCATTTCCATTGCCTTTTATGACAGTTAACCTCACTTGGAATCGTTATTTAGAAATGTCACAGCACCCAACGCAAAAACCTTGAAATTGATCCCTAAGGCGATAAGTTTTCGAAGAACCTTCCCTTAACTAAAAAAAAGTTATCAATTTCAGGATTGCTGCTTAGCCTACGGTCCGTCCCGGTCAAGGTGCCGTTTCCTGCAACCCAGGGGGTCTGTCGAACGAAACCTTTTCTTGTACGCTACGCCTCCAAATGTGGTGGCGCTCCGCCTTAGAAAGTTTTCATCTTGTTTCGTCCCCCCCCCAATCGCCAACAATAGATGCCTTGCATGCAGCTTCGTTCGGCCCCCTAGGCCATTGGAGGGAGCTAGGCCTAGGAAATAGACATTACTCTTTGCAACCAGGGGTGGAGCATTTTTTTTTCTCATTCGAAATAATTAGTCATTGCCGACATCCATCGTGGTAAATATGACGGTTTTTGTTGCGAGAGTACATTTGGCGAATAGGGGTTGACCACCTCGCTAACCCCACCCTATCTGTTCAGTTACACTCTTTTCCCGATATTGTTTATAAAGGCCGGTCAAATCATTTCCTCTGAAACTGGTTAAAACTAGACGAAACAGAACATCTATCATGTGTCAGAAATTATCAAAACAAAAAACCACTTAGTCACTTAGGCTCAGCCTAACTAACAAATGATTTACAATTTCCTTAAAGTTGCCTTTAATCGAGCCTGAGTTGTTTTAAGCTGCGTTCCAGCACGCGGGCGTGCGGGCGGGCGGCGGGCGGACGGGGTTTTGAAGACTGTTTCCTGCACGCGGGCGGGACGAGGCGTTTTCTCGAGTCACGCACCTTTTCTCACTTTGTGGTATATGCGCTATATAAGAACCGATTGTAACCTACTATTATTAATAGGCATATGATTATGTTAGTATTGTATTATGGTGTTATTATTATTGTTATTATTGTTATTATTATTGTTTTATTGTTATATTATTATTGTTGTGTTGTTGTGTGCGTGGATCTTGTCGTGTCGTTGCCGTTGTTGTTGGGTTGTTGTGTGTTGCGTTGTTGCGTGGTCGTCGTTTGGTTTTGGTGTTTTGTTGTGTTGTTGTAGTTGTTGTCAGTGGCGTGGTTGTCGTGACGTTGTTGTCAAACACGGAAGCATACTAGTGTTTAAACCTGAACACCGGTGTTCATTTTCTGAAAACCATTGTCTGAATGTCAACGATTACGGCCCACCATTAAAAACTTCACAATTGACAGGCTTTGGAGATTTAATTAGGCAAATCCTTGACATATTATCGGTTAAATTTAAACATGTAAATATGTGTTCAAGAAGGTGTCTAGCCGTGAATATACAAACAATCTGTATAAAATCTCTCCCTAGGTTGAACAGTGATGAATGTTGTTTGGAACATTATTTGAACCAAAATGGTCCTCTACCCTCCATGGATCCGGCTTCAAGCGGTAGATTGCAGGTAAATCCCCGGAAGTGATTGCGACATACCACGCGGACACGGCGGCGGGGCGGAAAAAACGCTACATGACCCGATTCGAGAAAACGCCCCGCCACGCCCGCCCGACCGCCCGTCCGTCCGCGTCATGGAAACGGGCCCATTGAAAACTACTGATGAGCGTTAGACGCCCGCCCGCCCGCCCGCCCGCGTGCATGGAACGCGGCTGTAGGACTGAAAAAAGTAGGCCTACCCGTTTCATTCACACTGTGATTTTAGGAGTGGCCGTGACCAAGATAGGCGGCCGTTACGCGTCGGTCTATGCACTCCGGGGCAGTATTTCCACTGCCGGCAGTCTTTAGTACACACCAGGCAGTCTTTTCAACTACCGGGCAGTTTTTGCCACCGGGCAAAAGTCCCGGATAGTCTTAGTAGGACCCCATAATATATCCCAATTCGAAGTGTTATGGTTTGGGCATTTATCGTCTCCGCCGCCGCCGCGTCCGCCAGAAGATTTTCGTATAAACTCCCTAACGCAATGTATGAGTAACACGAAACTTTGCACACATGTTCACCCTTACGCAATCTGAATGTGGTCGTGTAGCCCCAGCCCAGCATCCCTCAACGGGCCTCCAAGTGAGACCCACATGGCTCCCATGTGGCCCCACATGGGTCGGCCCATCTGGGCCCCACCTGGATGTGTCCGCGGTTTCCACGCTAGGCCAGGGCGCCAAACAGCTGGACCTGCGTGGGACCTGCGGGGGACCTGCGTGCGACCCTATGAACATCTGCCCACACAATCCCCACACACTGCCAACATGGCCCCATCATAGTGAGCCTATCATTCCCCATGAAGACCTGCCCCAAATGATACCCTCACAATACCCACGTGGGCCTCACAAACTTTGCCCATGGTCACCCCGTGCCCATGGAATGCCCATAGTACCCACAGACATCCCCACATGGACCCCATATAGCCCTGCGGGGCAGCCCTGACCGCGTTGGCACAGAATGGACTCATTGTGAGCCCACATGAGCCTAGCTGGCCCACCTTGGCCCCCGGGGCCCACTTGGCCCAGACCGAACCCCATGCGGGCCCTAGATGTGCATGCGGCTGGGGCACACTCGGGCGGCCGCCAATCTCGGGGTTTTCAATAACTAACTCAATTGATAACTGTTTGTACAATTAAATCCTAGCGGCCTTGTCCGATCCATATGAAACTTCGACACATGATCGTCCGATTAACATTCTTGAATGGGTCGAAGATGTGGGCGTCGCCGACGGGCGCCCTGACGGGCCAGTGGGAAGTTTTAGGCGATTGGCGTTTTTTTTTTTTGAAGCATGGCGTTCGTTCAAATACCAACTTTTGTTTTCGCCCATCCGACCCCCAATCGGTGGCCATTTAGAATTTTGGCGGAAAATTTTTCCACAAAATTGACATTGTTTTTTTTAAAACTTTGCACACATGACCGCGGAATGCGAATTTGAAAAAAATGAATGGGTTGAAACAATTGGCGTCACCCGACCGCCTGACGGCTGCCATTTTGGATTTTGTTCTTCTGTTTTTACCTTTTGGAGTTTTCCGCTTATTTGCGCGTTTGAAGCATGGCGATCATTTTGTGACCAACCTTGTTTTGGCCCATACGACCAACACGCGGCCATTTTGAACTTTTTTGCGAAAATGGTTTTTTTGCAGAATTTGCATTGCTTTTTTAACTTCGCACCCTTGATTGATTCGAAAGTGGAGATTTTGATACACACGGGTGTTCGACGGTTCACCGCCAGGCGATGTCTAGTTTAACAGTGGAATGGAGTGACTGTAGTGAAGTAGGCCAGCAGGCCCTCAGGCTGACGTGGGGCGGGCGTGGGGCAGGAGGTGTTTTGTCAGCTATCCATCCAGGATGGTTTTGGTCATACTATCATGACACAGCTTCCACCAGGGGCGGCGATTCCTGTTGGGCGGTTGGGGGTCGGAGCTGATTGATTGATTGTTGGAGTCGATCGATCGATGGATCAATCGCAGATTGCACTCTCAGGCTTCGATTGACTGAATGATTTTATTGTTTCAATGGACAATTCAGCTTACACAGGTTGTGACAGATACACATACAAGAACAATGTAAACATATGTAAAGAACGTCATGCCATTTATTGTTACAAATTATATCTCAATTGGGAATTAAATTAAAATTAATAGAGTTTAAGTTTAGTTAGAGGGGGGAAAGGGAACAAAGGGGTTTTTTGTCTTTACTCCTCCAACTCGCGAAAATGTGTCTTTGTCAGGGCGAGAACATAAATTTTGCCACGGAAATCTGCGAAATAATTACAAATATATTATTACTATATGCTCTATAATTACGGACAATTTTTGAGAGTTGAGTTGAAAAATATATTTCGCCCTAGTCAGAAATGTCCTTACGCATGCTTGGCCGACAGTCAGCAGAGTGAAACAAATATAGACCTCAGTCAGTCAGGGACAGATTCTAAGTTTGACTTCTTTTTGCAACATGAAATCACATGGTACTTACTAATTCCGCAGGGCAAAAAATACCTTCACCCAATAAAGCATTTTGAGTTACGCCACAGTCTGCCAGTTTGGACAGAGGCTAGGCTACATAGTGTGTTCACAATTACTAATTGCAAATCCAACTGCTTTTTGAATTTCGGGCTCAGACTTACCCAAATTGCGTAGCCTTTTAAGAGCACAAAGAGTTTTTCTGAGATGAGAAAAATTCGGGCAAAAAAAAAACAATGATAGGGGTAAATTTTTACAAGAGAGGAAAAAAAAAGGCAGAACAGAAAGTGAGGGAAATGCCCAAAATGTATGCTGACTGGACTGAATTTCCAATCAAACGCCCGCAAAACATGCAAACATTTTTTGCGCGCGCTCGATCCTACGCGGGGGTTGTTTTTCTGTCGTTCTATTTAGGCAAACATGTTCTGCCTAAATTAGAAGGACGTACGGCCAATGCCAGGGCATCAGCATTTTTTTCTCCTTGGCGAACCGAATATTGCTAATTCGCGACATTTATACAACTCGGGCTTGTGAGGGATTTTTCAACCCCCAAGTTAGGTGACGAGGTAAAATCTAGCGAGTAAAAACACTAACGAAAAATACTCAAACTCGGGGAAAATAATAGAGAAATTGGGCAGAGTGAAATGCAAAGTTTTTTAATTATTGAATTGGTGGCCGAATTTCGCTTATTGAACATGCCAAAACACACAAAAAATTCGCGCCGGCCTTTCAGTACTGATTCAAGTCGGTGTTGTGAATAAAAACTGTGATGAAATCCACAACCTTTTTGAGTATGGGTGAGGAGTTTGCCCCAATCTACGGAACCGGTCCAACGTTGTACCGTGCACCTGGTCATGCGGGTGTGCGTGGTTCACACCCAACAGTGTAATCATAATTTGATGATCCGTCTAAACTGATGCAAATTGAAATTGTCTTCAGTGTGGACCCAGGTGAAGACCTGGACCCGACTAGCGCCGAAGTCGAAGGATTACCCATGTTCTTACGTGAGTTCCCGAATTTTAAATCGAATAGCCAAACTAGTGCATCATAGCTTTTCGTGTGGGTGTTTTGAGCGCATGGGGTTTTCTACCAGGCGTTGTAATATGAGTGAAGCTTCGATCATTTGATTCCTCAAATAATTTCAATAAGCCTTGGGGCACATGCCCCCCCCCCAATTTTTTTTTTTAAACGAAAAAATTCGGGAGAAAATTCATTGCGAAAAATTTGGGAAGAAAAAAGGAAAAGTAGTGGAAAAATGCCTCTGACTTTCGAAGAAAAGAAAAAACAATATTCGCGCGCTTCGCGACGCGGCGCTGGTACTTTCCGATGTCAGAATCCGGGCAATCTTTTTGACCCCAAATTGTACTGGTTCCCAACAGGGACCCGTTCGGTAGACCCCTGGATCCCGCAAACGAAAGCCAGCCAGATAGAAAACGGGTAATAAACCATCTTAGTAGCACAATGACAACTTTTTGTTGTCTTTACTCAAATCACACATATAGATGGGTTTGCTACGAGCTGGCCACGGGCCCGTTCCGGCGATCTAGAGGGGTATCAAGAGCTAAAATGTTATCTTTGCACTTCGCGCCAACTGATGGTGCCGCTCCGCTCGATGGTAAATTCCATTCGATATGTCCCCCCACATTTCAAACAGATGGACGCCCGTGCCGGTAGCGTGCCTGTTAAGGAAACGATGAGAGCCATAAACGCACTCTAGAGCGGTTGTAACATATTTCCATCAGGGGTTGCACGGGCGGCGATCATGGAGGACGGCGTTCCCCCCAATAGTTTGGTCGAGGGTGACAAATGCATTTCCCCCCCCCCCCTACAAGGTTGATCCCGACTGTTATTTCGCTGGCACGGTTTCCGACATATCCAGCAGCCACCGTATCCGATTACATATGACCTAAAGGATCAAGTTGATTGAATTCTTCTGCTCCATTTTCGAACGCGCGGGTATTTTAGTACCAGTAGTGGTCCCGACATAGATTCCTTGATGTTCTTATCGAATATGCCCGAAATTTTCTCTGGGTTGTTCCTAATATTACCCCGCGACACGTGAAGTGTCCGAGGATATTAGGTCTGGGGTGTGTAGCCCGCCGCCGTTCCAGGCTCCGCCGCCGGAAACTTCAGGCGTTAGCGCAAATAGCCCTTAACCGCCTCTCCGATTGATTGACTTGTACATGTCCGCCATAATTTTTATTCATTTATTTTTTTATTATTAGATGTTTAAAGGTTAAAAACTCGGTAGGCGAGAACGCTAATCTTACCCGAGGCCCTTACTACAAAAACAAAAGGTATGAGACAGAATGCATAAAGAGTCGAAATCACTTAAAAGGTTAAACAATATAAAGTCTACGGGAGACAATGCAGAAGAATGTAAATGTAAAAGAAATAATATAATAGTGATGACAAGGCTGGAAAAATGTCCACCCATTTTAACATAATTTTAGGAAACGATATAAATCATATCTGAAATGCATCATAAAAATTAAGAGTATTTCATTCGTTACCATACTTCACTCAGTTTAGTACAATTCACTCGTTCATTCAACATGGTTTAAGCCCTTTTAATCTTTGGGAAAATATATAAATTATATATTATAATAAAATGCATTCAGAAAATATAAGAGTATCTTTCATTATCATACATCAAACAATTAGTTAATTCACTCGTCATTCAGCATGTTTCAGAGTTTGCCTTAAAAGTGTCAGAGAGTAAAATATCGGATGAGTCGAAAGTGGGCATCACTGGCAATGCTGGGGCCTTTAACTTCAAGTTAGTCGATTTGAACAGGGGGGTGCGAACTTTTTGGGTAGGGATTATAGTTTATCCCGAAAAATATGGTCCCATTTCAAGGCACCGCGGTCAAAATTTTACATATTTATGCGATTTTCCAAACTTCGTCCAGATTTGAACGGAACTTGGTGAATGGGTGCTACATTTGTTCCTGATAAAGCTACGGTCATTTCAAGGGCCCTTGTGGGTCAAATTTGTAACATTTGTATGTGACATTTTTGTAACTTCCAAAGATTACAATGAAACTGGTGGAGACAGCTTTTTAGGTTTCTGAACAAAATGGACGTCTTTTTGGGGTTGTTACCTACTTCTTAGTTCCTCCAAAGATGCTCAAAAGCGGGGATAAACAAGCGTGGCGTTCCCTCCTACATGTCGAGTTATCAATGAAAGACGGGTTCTCCTTCAATACGTTTTGCATAAGACTGGCTTACCAGCTTGTCCTTGGTGTGGTAATTGTTTCTTCATTGGACGTTGTCGATTTCTGCTAAGGGACCAGTTAGTGAATGAACAAACAACCTTAACATACAATCTTGAGGTGAAGGGCTTGAGGCGACGGCCTGGGCGACATAGTTGGCTACCGTCACCTGGCGTGATCTGTGATTTTTTTCTCATTTAACCTCTTATTTGACACTTGTTGAAAGTTGGGCGCCGATGCACATACTAGAATCACTATGTGGGTACACGGCGCGGCATCGAAATGCGGCCAGGAACGCCACAAATTGGCGTTTCAACAAGCCATGATTAAAAATTCA
>JAODTK010000637.1:0-13891 GCA_026419785.1 Sclerodactyla briareus | reverse complement strand
TTCTTCTTATGTTTTTTTCTTTTTTACGGTCCCCGCTTTCTCTCCTCACTTTCTCCCCTAACTGTTCCATGTTGTTAGACTGGCTGTGAGAAACCGGAAGTGGTTTCACGAGAAATGCCAACCGCTGACTGTGTAGCCTATGTGATGTTGTTTGGGTGGTTAAATTAATGCGGCCAGAGCATTGCGTATTATAATTAACTCAGAGGATATCAAGCGCGTATTGACAGCCATTTTCCAAACGCGGCTCCAAAAGCCGCATGCGGCACCTACATAAATTCTTCCTGGTGGCACTTTGGCACAAATGGAAGGTTGCGGTGTCGGGGCACCGAAAGGCGAAACCTTTCCGTTAAAAATCTTCGACTTCTTTTGGATGTTTGAAGGCTGGTTACATGGGCGTCTTACACACTCTTTGTAGAGACGTTTCCACCCCCCATCACAGGGATTTGTGAAGGGATTACCCAAGTCCAAATCTTCTTGTGTCCGCTTGCGGCTAACTTCCACCACCACATCTTCCCTTGTGCAAGTGCGTGGCACACAAGATTGGCTGCCTCGCAAAGCAAGAAGCTCAAATCCAAAGGTACATCCTCTCATATGTCTCCACAGCACAGGCGCAGCGCAGGAGCGAACAAGGAAGGAGCGATTCTGGGCAGACAAGCACAGGCTTTGTGGAATGCAAAGCGTCAGTCCGATCAGCAATACCTCAGCCTATCCTGCATGAATATTCTGCTTGTCTGGCTGGAGAAACAAACATTTTCCTCCAGAAATTTTCTCAAGTCTTTTTGAACACATGTAACATCATGAGTCGGGAGGCCGAAATAGTTGGTTCTATAGAAAGAGACTTCCGTCCTTGAACAAGGGTGAAAAAAGAGAGGAGTTAGTATTATGACTCATGACGCAAATATTTTCGAAATAGTGCCCTAAAGGTAATGAATAACGGTCCGTCAAAAGGTTTGCATAAAACATTATTGCAATAGACCTGTGTACAGCTGGCACACAATGTTTTGAAATACTATAAAAAATGTCACATTACATGTTTTTGGTAGGCCTAATAAGCCCGTACATGTAAAAATACAAATATGTTAGAAAAAGAACGTTACACACCATAAATTTTAATAATTAACTGTTAAATGCGTACGTTTGCCCTTAACATCAATCAAGTTTTTTTTTTACCCTCTTGTGTTTGATGGAATCACAGCCTACGTCGGGTAAGGGTTGGCTTAGAAGAGAGTGGAATGAATAATAAAAACGGCAAAACAACTTAACAGATTAGGCACCCTGGTTTTAGCTAGAGTTGAAAAGGGGTATGCTGAGGGGACTTTTTCCCAAATTGAATAAAAAGGGGTAGGCAGGGGACCTTTTTCCCCAATGGGAATGACAGCCAGGTAATGTCGGACTTGTCCAGAGTGCATAATCAATCAACTGGCCCTCCTCACCCCCCACCCCCACCCTACCAATGTAACAAAACATCTCATGCGCACAGAGTAAAAGTCATTTTTGTCTTCGTGCCTCAGTTTATTTTATGTCTTTCAAATCTTTACCAACAATCGATGAAATATTTCATTTGTTCATTTGGCCTAAAAGTGTGTGCAATTTGTACGCGCTCGAAGTGCGTGGTTCAAACCTCGCCTGACACCGTCGCAAGAAAATGGTTAACATTTGCTTTAGGGCCCATGTGCTCTGGGCTTGGAAAATGCTGAAAATTTTTGGCGTGCTTCGCATTGGCGAGTTTTATTAAAAAAAAAAATAATCCGGCACAAATTCCTTCTCAAACCCCAACGCCCCCTACTATACTACGCATACTTTGTTGCTTCATAGTAAGCAGATATATGCCATTGTGCAAGATTCTGGAAAATCTTCGTGCGTTGATACCCTACAGCCTGTCCATTACGGACGCACAAGAAACAACATAATTAATTAAAAATAAAAATTGATTGCGTATGGCAAGAAACCAGACAAACCATAGAGGCGTTAAGTATTTCTTGAATGAGGCTGTTTTTCTCTCTTTAACATTATGACAACAAAAGAAGTATTAAATTGGGGCTGGGACTTGGCCTTTTAAGCTCAAATGAGAGGAGGCTGTCCAAGTGGAGCCATATTATATATTCTGACAAAATGCGAAAATCATGGCACCCCAAATCACACATGTCACATAACACTGTCAGGGAGACAAGGCTCCACAATGACTTCTGTTCTGTATAAGAACTTCAGTACAGCATGTTTGGGGCTGTGCGGTGCCCAGAGTGGAGGGGCTCAAACGGACGTGCATATTAGCTGTCCTATAGACCTACACCACTTAAAATTGGCTACATTCTACCAGCTGCTGAACTCAACAGAACATACTCCCAGGGATGAGCCACCAAAGGTTCGAAGCTGAACTGAATTCATAACCTGTCATAGCACTTCAATTCACCATAGTCTACCTCACCGCTTAGATTTCTCGCCAGTGTTGCCTGTGTTTTTTTAGGTTATTGCCCCACAGGGCTGGCCATCGGAAAATGAGATTTCCGATCCAAGGGTCAATCAGGGATATGATCAGAAATTGCACCAAATATCCAAAACTGGGCATATGGTACTTTCTTGATATGGTCTGTCAACTGCAGGGCACCACTGGACACAGCAGGGATTGGGATTGCTTAAAGTGCACTCCAATGCAATTCGGGGGACTATTTTTTTAAGGAGTAACTTAGGGAGGCCGACGGAACACCAGTCTGGCCTATGTGTGTGTTTTCGCTGCCCATAAAATAAACACCATGGGCATGAGACCGAAAACCCATGTGTGTGGAAGATGGTGTCAAAGGGGCTACTCAAGTCTAGCAGAACTAAGGGAATAGCCTAGACCTATGCCCTCTCGCTTTCTCAGATTCAAGCGTAGTTTTGCACCATACTTTTAAACTACGACAACGGTTGGGTACTCACGAGCAAACTTTTGGACATTGATTCGGGAACAACTTTTTGTTTACTGTGTTCCCCGTGCCACCCCCGGCTATGTTTACTGATGAGTAGATGCCATGATTTTATGGTTCGTTCCACTGACTGCTAAACGAAGGCTCCAATAGGATCAGTTTGGCACACACCACAAACTATATTAAATTATAACTCTGGATTTCACAAAACCTGGATTGCAATTAGCCTCCATGACTGCATGGTGTAATGGCTGACTGCCTTCCAGCGAAACATATCTTGACCCCACTATCGCTGACAGCGGCTGATTAGGTTTGGGTTTGTGGTGTGCCAACTGTCAGATCGGTTCTCATGTTGCATATTCTCCCATGATTTAGTAAAACCCATGCACCCATGCCCTGATACGGACCATATATAGGTCTATATTGCATCCGACTCCCAGATGGACAGTTAGTGCTGTCTTATTGACTTATTGCTCTAAATCCCCCCTAATTTGGTCGTGATTCAGGGTACACAGGAATGATATCTGGAACATTTAAACTTATAAATACAATCGGAAAAAAAAAAAAAGACATCCAATTGAAAATGTCTATGCCGAAATTCCCTGATTACTTTTCATACTCCTATAGGGTAAGTGGGAGGAGTGGAATCCCTATTGAAGTGTAGGAGTTGAACTGTCCCTTGCACGTCCTCTCACCACCTTGTGAATGGACACAAGATTGTAGGCAATAATATGAGTCTAGGCAAAAAAAGATTATGGGATATCTGATAAACTGATATGTACAATAATGTCATAACTGTGGTGACAATCTTCTGCCAAAACTTTTGTTCATACTTGGACCGTGCTCCTACTCCCAGATGGACAGTCCTTAATGCTCTGCAATCCCCCTCTATTGTCTGTGTACAGTCAGGGTAATCGGAGTGATTATGGGAACATTGAACAACTATCAATACAATGACAAAGCAAGACCTACAATTTGAAAATTTCTTACGAATCCTTGATACTTTTCTAATTCCTAATAGGGAAGTGGTAGTTGAATCCCTATTGAAGTGTAGAAGGAACTTTCCCGCCTCTCACCACCTCGTGAATGGACACAAGATTGTGGGCAATAATATGGAGTCTGGGCAAAAGATTGATAGGATTATCTGTTAGATGTTGAGATGTCAATAATGTATACTGTGTGAATAATATTCTTCAATTTTGTCTATTGACCATCTCAAGAATCAAGATGTTTGCACCAAGTGTCTCCAGAAGTGTTAATCTCTCCTGGCAAATCTCAGAGGGGGGCCACAAGAGCTTTGTTGATCCGCTGCTTCGGGGACCTTGGGGAATTTTCCCCTCCCATACCATACCATTCGATGAGACAGAAGAAATAAAGCTTCGCCGCATTAGAAAAAAATGTCAGAAGATGGAATGAAATTCCATTTAAGGGTAAGATCAGTGAGAGGGAAGAGTTTCCCGCTTTCTTAGTGATTTTAGAATTTTTGTATGTCTTACAAACTGAGTATTGGTAGACGGTCCCATGCAATTTCCTAAATTTACAAAATGACAAATTCTTGACAAGTGTAACGAGCACCAATCGTGTCTCAAGTCTTTGGTAAATCTGAACATTTTTATATGCATCAAAATGAGCAGAATACTGTAGACCCGTCTGTTCGGTGCTGCTGTAGAGATGTGGCTAGTGCTGGGCTCTGGGTTTCCCACTTCCTGTTAGCAGGGTTTCTCTGCTAGGGTAAGACTGATTCCATTGAATTCTGTTGTAGTATCGGGATGGATGGCGTGAAACGATTGATGTGATTTTGGGCTCTACTTAAAGGCTTTTTGCGAATTTATTCTATTGTTAAGCTTGTTCACGGACGAACCATAAAGCTAAGTGTTTTGGTATGCGTATATAGGTACAGGATTATAAGGTAGATGAACCGTTAGCATTAAAGTATGGTAGAAATGAAAAATTTATGCACAATTTTGAAGTTGATCAGATTTCAAAAAAATTAGTGAATATGGTTATTTTCAGCCCCAAACGTTTCAACAAGATTGGAGATTTGGGAATTGCATATGCAAAAAATTTTGAAGGTTGTTGGATGAAATTTCATGGAACATGGTTGGGGATGATTTACTTCCATTCTGATTGTTTTTTTTTTTTTCACATGAATTCAGGTCACTTAGGGTCAGTCAAAAATCTAGGCATTAATTCAATGAAAATTTCAATCATGAACCTTGGTGGACTGTGTGGTACTTTAGTCCCCAAACCTAAAATGTTAAACAGGAGTTGAGGGCGGTCCCTGAAGGTCAGTACCAATGGTGTTAAGTGCATACTATGCAAAATCAGGGTTTGTTGACTTCATGAAACCTCAAAATGTTAACATAGCCTCAAGTTAGGGGGGGGTTATTCATGGTGTCTATAATGGCCTAAACTTATTGCAACTTTTGGTTTGTTAAGATTCCCATGAAATGAAAATGTATTAAGTGTGGTCCATGTTCGGTCCCAAGATTCGTTGAGAAAATTGGTCACTGGAAGTCAAGTATTGTGTCTTAATTTGAATAATCGAGGTGATTTAGTCAATTATTGCACTCTCTTGTCTTCTAAACTTCTATTGTTCTTACTCACTATTGTTCATGTTCTCCTCTAGGTCTTGTCGTCCTCGGCTCTAACAGTGAGTACATATTCTTGACTCCCGAGGAGAAAGTATCACTGGGCAAGCGGGTAAGGAGCCTGGTTACAGCCGACCGACTTATCATCGCAGGGTCAGGATGTCGCATGTAAGAGGTTTGTCCCTTTTCTTCACTACTCTATTGGTCATTATTAAGCATTCTGGATGAAGTAAGTTCTGATGTTGCGAGGTTTTCATTTGCAGTATTATTCCACATCGTAGTATGTTATCCCCTCGAGAAGCAGGTTACACATCCTGCACAATATCATAATTTTCATCCCGCATGCATAAAAGTTTAATTTGAATAGTAGTATCTGTATTATGAAGGGACGCCATGCAACTATTTTAGGTGGCATTTATATGCATCCAAGTGTGAACACATGCGGACAGCATTAATCCCAATGCGTGTGGGGCGTGCGGTTCAATGCACCCAGATTACAATCATTAACAAAAGGTGCTCTGACAATTAGAGGAGCCTGGGACTCCATTGTTCAGTGGTTGAAGCGTTTCAATAGACTTATTCATAGTTCCTTAATCTGATGCATTCAGTTGGCGAGTGCAGTGGAACGCGAATTGAGTTTGTACAGCGTCTCTTAAAGTTAATTCTCCAGTGTTTATTCACTCGTTCTGAATATGTACGTGCAAGTACCTAAATTTCTGTTATTGATCAATAAGTTTACCCTTACCGTACCATATCTTTTGTTGAGGGGGGGGGGGGCAAGGGTGCAGCCACCAGGGGGGGTCTGGGGGTATTGACCCCCCAACTTTTGGGAAGGCCTCCTAATAAGGTTTTTTGTCACACACAAAAATGTTCCTCATCACTGCTTCGGACCCCCCCAAATTGCCCTTACCCCCTCAAGTTTCAGACAGTGTGTCTGTGCCCTGGGGGGGGGGATATGTCAAAAGGCGGGATCTAAGATGGAGACAGATTTGAGGAGGTCTAGAGGGGGGGGGGGGGATGGGGATGGGTTGGGGCTATCCCATCCTACTTTTGAAAATTGTGATGGTTGAGAGGGAGCGGAGCAGACATTTGAGCAGTGATGACGGATGAGGATTGAACAGGATTAAGGAGAACATGAGTAGACCTCCAAGTTAGGATGTGGGTGGTATTACTATGGCACCTGTGAGGCTGTTGAGACTTAACATGACATGCGGGGCTTTAAAAGAATGTGCAGGGTGTTTGAACAATCTATTTCACTTACTCAACTTAACCCATTATTGCACTTTGCACCCCACCCCGGTTGAACGTTTAGTTCTATTAGAATATGGCTTAAGAATTTCATAAATTTTTCACGCCGAAAATCACACATCTGCTTGTTTATGTTTGTGCAGAATCTTGCAGGGAGCATTCTTCTTCCGACATTGAAGATCAGGATAAGTTTATCCTTTGTCGGATAGTGGGCTTCGCCCCGCAATCCTTGGGACCGCCTCTGCCTGGAAACAGAAGAAGGACGATATGGTGGCCAGCCCGGACTACTGTAACAACACAATGCCAGATGTTCAATGGGCCGGGTGCAGGGTGGGGTGGCAAAGTGCAAAATTGTTGTCATAAGTATATGTAGTTCACAGATTCACCAAACCAGTGAGTTCTGTGAATTTTGAGCATGGCTAAATTTGGGAAGAAATTAATAGGGAAACAGTGAATTTAGTACACATGAACTTGAAGTTTGGTTGAATTCTTCGATTTAGGGCCAATTCGTCAACACTTTCCCCAACCCCACACACTTCCTGTAGCCACCCGAGACACCATCAAGATGAGCAGGGCACTGGTGATGCTGGGGCAAATGCATCATCATTGTGACACCATGCTACTACAAGAGTGCGATGACGTCAGAAGCACTAGCGAAGCATTACTCCAGGTTTTGGCTGATATAGCGCTGACTATACTACCATCCAACTAGATTAGCAGTGGCCTAGCCTATTAGCATCCAAATTCGGCCAATAACTTTAAAGCCCAGCTGTAGCACAGGCATGGCAGTCCTATTAAGTCGGACTTCCTTTGACAAGTGCCAAAATTTGACTTGAGGCGTGGAGTGATATCCTTTTTGATTCCTTGTGAAGTCAGAGGAATCTATGCAGTCAATGGACAGTGTGTGTTGTTTATGTATGTGTGTAATGTATGTGATGCTGCTTGTAAACACAATCACTCGACCCCCCTTGGAGGAATGAAGCTCATACTTATATGTGCGTTTACCCATGTGAAGTTACATGAACCCTATTGTTTTGAGTTCATGTCAGAGGTCATCCGAAGGTTCACCAGGAGGTTGAAATATGAAACCCTTGGTGAACACTGTGAAGTCCAAATGGTTGGTCTGATCAGGTTGAAATTTGGTGTGTAGTCTTGCTCATTGGGTAATACATAGACTCTATTGTTTTCTATAGAGGTCAGGGTGATTTTCGGTCAAAAATATTAAATTTTCGTGAAAATTTATATATGACCAATTTTGGCTTGTAAACACGGTAACTCGACCACCAACCCCTGGATGGATGAGCTCTACCGAATATGTGTCGTTTCCCCATGATGAGTAACGAATCCTATTGTTTCGAGGTCATCTGAGGTCACCAGAGGTCAAAGTATGAAAACTGGTAAACCACAAAAGGGGCGATCAAGTTGAAATTTGGTGGTATAGCTTATTATGGGGAGTACTAGAACCGGAATTGTTTGGGTCATGTCGGGGTTGAATTTTGGTAAAAAACCGAGAATTTGTGAAAAGGTGAAATTGTGGCAATGTGCTTGTTGTAAACATGAAAAATCACTCACATGGATGGATGAAGCTCATACTTGGATGTGTGTTCACCCCAATGTTTCCCCAACTGATGAGTACAGGGGACCCCTATTGTTTTGGGTCAGGTCACAAGTCATCTGCAGTCACCAGAGGTTCAAAGTTTGAAAACCTTGACATTTGGTTTGTAACTTCCTCATCAAGAGTAACAGGGAACCCTAATTGGTTGTTGGGAAAATGGGGAATTTGGTCAGATTTTATTTTGCCCAGAATGAGCTGGTTCAATCTGCCCCTTTGTCCTTGTGTCTGACAATAGGTTGTCATAATGAGTCAAGGAATCACTAAGCCTTTGACTTTCTGGTCCATTAAATTTCTCATAGACTAATAGAAGTCCGAGTTTTTATATTCCCCTTTTCAGAATAGATTTCTCGTAGACTAATTATAAAGCCTAACAAACGAACTCAACTCAACTTGCCTACGCGAACTCATAGTAACACGCTCTGCGTCCGCTGGCCGACGTTAGCGCTCCCCTGTGGCTGCCTGTTAGGTTACTAGTTAATAGGCTGGCCCGCAGCCGCTCGTATTACAACGAGTTAAGAAGGCCGCGAAAACACCAAACTGTGGGGAATCTATGGAACTCTATTGAAAAAAAGGATATACACGCCTTGAAGCCAATTGTCAGCACTGTAACATGCAGATCCGGCATTATAGGATGCTGAGCTTGTCCCACTGCTTGGCCAAAAGTCATGCCTAATTCGTAGGCGCAATAGTTTGTACATTGCCCTAATAGATTACCACACAGGGTTTCATATTTTTGATTATTAGTGTATGATTGGCTGGCTGGCAGAAATGCAGCTAAACTGGTCAGTGCTGGTTGGTGGTAGCCACCCCAGCCCGGACCAACCTGAACTCACTGCAAATTTAGGTCTGGCCAACCCTCACTGCTATAATAAAATCACCATTTTACAAACACCCCTCAAACAACAGTCAAAAATGCAGTAGAATGTCACCTTATCATAAGTAAATTGACTGCATTGGTACCAATTTGGCTAGCCATGCCAGTGTTTGGAGGGTTCTCGAGGCCGCCTCGGCCTCGATGCCGGTATTTTGGCGGTCCTCATCGGCCTCGGAGGCTGCGCCCTCGCCCCGGAGCTTCGGGCCTCGGATTTTGGCGAGCCGGGTCGAGGCCGGACAATATTTTTTTGCACTCTAAAAAAAAAAAAATTAAATTTTTATGTCACAATGATGCTTTCTGGATTTCTTCTTTGAATTTCGCCAACAACTTGAACTGACATAGCATACTCGGTATTGCCCAACAGACTGGCCGATAGTGTACTTGCGCTGCCTCGGCCTCCGTTCAATCCCCCAGTGCAGTGCTTACAGTGGTCCACGGCTGCCTATAGCGACCTGCTGCCATATGACATCTTACAGTACTGAATGCACTTGAACTGCCAATGCACACATACGCATATGTATACTTTGTGTACGCAGCATCGAATCCTGCACTGGCGCGGCCACGTTTGAACACTCACTCACTGATTCCCCCCTTATGTCGTAGTTGCAAGGTGAAATTCTAGTCTCCAGTACATTAAACTTGTGCATAAAGTCTGGACCATCAAAATACGAAGGATGTGGTCTGTTACTGCAGATCACATGAATGTATTTATTTTTTCAATAAATTTATATTTTGTGGGACTTTTGGCACGTCCGCGGCCGAAAAGTTACTACAAAAAAGCGCAGTGCTTGACTGAATTTTGTATTTGAAAAGATTATCTAAACAACCTTTAGTATTATCTGTCCCAACTTACCGCACTGTCACTGTATCTGTACATGAAAAAAATCACACAAAAATATTTTTGATTCCTTTATATATCCCCACATGGATGGGGAATATAATATGGTTCTGTCTTCGCCAGCTCCGCCCGCCGCCGGAAAATATTTTCATGTTAGCGCGCTAACTCTCCACGCTTCCGGTTGGACTTGAAAATTTGCTCACTGTTTATCGATAACATCTCGGTGGTTTCAAAAGTGGGCGTCGCCCCACCACTGCACAGTGCGGGCAATCTTGATGTTTGAAGTAACTTTTTTATCGCTGATTGCGTGTTTTTGGAACCGGCGAATCGTTTTGCGACTAACGTTCGTGTGAGCCTCATGGACTGCCATCCAAGGAAAAGATCTCAGTTCGTTATCGAATGAGATCGACATTGTCTCTCCCGGCCCAGTGATTGCTCCAATTTTGGATATAATAGCTTTTGGTTTACCCGTCCAGCGATGTCTAGTTATGATTGCGGTTAGTCCGAGGAATCTATGGCAGTTCATGACAAGTGTTGTGTGTTGTGTGTGTGTGTCGTTTACTGGTACTATCCGTGCGAGGACCAAATACTGTTAACCTGCACCCGCCTTGCGAGGAACATTTTTTTTTCGAGACCTGAAATCGGGTCCTCGGAAGAAATGCGGTTAAACGATTCTACATACCCCCCCTCTATCCTCCTAAGGCCTGAGAAGCATTGTCCTCTCGACATATACTTACTGATTGTGAATGCAATATTTTTAATGGTGTGTGATGAGAGTTGAGTGTTAGCATTCATATCCACGGACCAGTTACCGTGCATGTGAGGACTTAACCCACCTCGCAAACACACATTTTCGGACTTATTTTTTTTCGCAAATGACCCTCGCAAATACTGTAAAGTACGTTAGTGTGCGTGCGTGCGTGTGTAAGTGTGGTGTGTGTGTGTTGTGGTGTTGGTGACCCTGGATTGTTAACACGATAACTCGACCCCACCGTACTTGGTGATCAGCTCCATACTTGGCATGTGGGTTCCCCATATGAGTACATGTCCCTATTGTTTTTCGATCAGGCCAAAGTCATATCTGAGGTCAACAATTCAAAGGCTCAGGTATCACAAATCCTCTTGATCTCTGGTTTGTTTTCATTCGTTAGTTTGACTCACCTCTGTTTTTGGGATTGAGTAAGAGTAAATGTATTCATAGCCAAGATAGATTTTAAATGTCATTTTTATAGTTAAAAAACCAAAATATGTGTCGTACACGAATTGATTGGATGTGCAGGCGCTGCTAATTAAACTCCACATCCTTTTGGGAGCCAGATGGTGCAGCTAGAATCAAGTCCTCTGCTCTATTTGCCCTGGCGAGGAATGTACTATCTGTCTCAGCTAGTTCCCAGTGGACAGAGTGTTTCGTCCATGGGGCGGGAAAGTGGGGGGGGAATCATTCTGCACCCCCACCGGGCCAAGCTTTCTCCCCCGATGCTGGAATACTTGATGGTTTCAAAATGCAGTGCAGTATCCTTAAGCATGCTAAGGCTATTTCCCCCCTGTCTGCTGTGCATTCTGAACAGTCATATTGAGAGTGTATTTAATGTGATGGTTCATAAGTATAACCTTTATAGCAATCTCATAGCAATTAACATTTTCACAAATGCATTCATATTTTTTCATTCTGAGCACTGACTTCAAGAATACCGTTTTTTGCATATCACTTGGGTGCTGTTCAATCCGCATTTTTCGGGAATTCAACCTCCTTGTCTCCAACTATTAATCATAATGACTAGCTGTAGCCATGGGGAAGACAAACAAAATTTATTTAATGTATTTTTAAACAACTGGTAATTTAAAAATTTTTAATGCTGTTTATCATTTGCCCGGCTCGGCCTCGATGTGTGGCCTCGGCCTCGGACTTGAAGGTGTGGCCTCGGCCCGAGAAGTGCGGCGCCTCGCCTCGGCCCTTGGCCTCATGCAGCGGCCTCGACTACCAACTACACCTGGCCATGCCCCAGCTGGCTGTGGGAGGTCAGGGCCATTGAAACTTTGAAATGACCCCCGCCCAGTGCGATTGGCACATCAGTAGCTCTGTGCAAGCCCCATCGTTCTTCCGAGCCCCATCGTTCTTCCTCTCAATCGCCCAAACAGTTATTTAATGTACGCCTGCATTCTCGGGCAGCTGCCAAGATGCTTATGATGCACGTTTCCCTCCCCAACAGGTAGCAGATAACAGTCCAGTCCCGATTCTTCTGTACGCGTCCCAGCCAGCCTTCACGACCATTGACCTAGCAGCAGACACCATTATCAGCCTAGAGCCAGCATCCTAACATAATGGTCTGAAGATAGCAGCACAAATGTAGGTATACATTGTCTAATTCAGGCATTGCATTGATTCATGTTTAGAGACAGAATGTGTTCACTCGAAAGCTGTCAACAGTCACCATAAGAGTGCCCTCCCCTGGGGATCTAGCTTTTTTTTTAGCTCAACCAGCTTATGCTGGTTGAGCTAATTGTGATGCCCATGTCATTCTCTCTCTCTCTCCACTATCTATAGTCATCCTTCTATCTATCCAGTCTGTAAACTTTTGCTTTTTTGGCCAACAAAAGATGTTTGTGATTCGATGCATCTCGACCGACTGGTCACGCATAATTTATTGACTGATGGGTCATCCTTGACACCTGAGGTCAAATGATTACAGGGGCAACAATGGGCTAATAAGTGGCCAACTGCATAACGCTACTTCTCCTACAATATTGGTGCACAGTGCTGATGTTCGTCATAATGATGGTCTACAGCTGTACCTTCTGGGGTGTTCAGATTTTTGGTCCCCCCTTGGGCCGATGGCCCATTTTTATATGAAATTTCAACACAATTTTCTCAGAATGGCCTCTCTCCCACGACTTCAATTAATTTTCTTCAAATTTACATGTAATGTTTCCTGGGTAGAGGTTCATTAGGGGGTATTCAGGATTTTTGGGCCCAGGCCCCAGTTGGGTCAAAGACCCATTATGTGAAATACTGCAAAAAGCTTGTCTCTCCTAATGTTTCGGTTGCACATGCTGATTTCAATAATGATGCTCCAGTAGCCGTAACTTTGGGGTGTTCCGGAATTTTTGTTCCAAGGAGGTCCGACTGGGCCCGAGGGCCGCCATTTATGATATTTCACATAATTGGTGCTTGAAATGCATCTCCTCCCCACAAGCTTCAATTTACATGTAATGGTCGCTTCAGTAGAGGGGTGCCATTGGGGGTTGTTCAGGAAATTTTGGCCGAGGACCACAGTTGAGCCGGGCCCATTATATGAACTAGTGCAAAATCTCCTATATAAAATCTATTTGCAACCATGCTGATATTCAGTCCCTAATATGTTGGTCCAATGCTGTCCCTTCAGGGTGGCCCAGATTTGGTACCGCAGCCCGGTGGGGCCCGAGAGCCCATCGTTGTAAGACGAGCCTTGGTGCCATGCTTCTATCTATCTATCCATCTATCTATCTATCATTCCTTCTATCTATCCAGTTCTGTAACCTTTTGCTTTTTGTGGCCACCAAATGTTTTGTGATTCGATGATCCTCTCGACACAGACTTGGTCACAATGTTTATTTGACGTGGTATCATCCTTGACCCCGAAGGTCAAATGGTATTAAAGGGGCACAATGGGCTAATAAGTGGAAAACTGATACCTCTTAACGTTCTACGCTACTTCTCCTACAAATATTGTGCAACAGTGCGGATGTCATCAATCAATGATGGTCTATCAGCTGTACCTTGGGGTGTTCACAGGAGATTTTTTGGTTTTGATTTTTGGGCCAAGACCCACTGGGGCCCCCGAG
>JAODTK010000636.1:0-13877 GCA_026419785.1 Sclerodactyla briareus | reverse complement strand
TTTTTTTTTTTTTAACAGCGAGAGGCCGTAGAGTCACCACCGGTAATCGTGCTACCACACGGAGTAATGTCGCTACAACGCTAACTGCCGCTGCACCTCGGCCATGAGCCGTTCAGCTAATGAACTTCGAGAAACCCCGCCATGGAGGCTAGGCCCCATAATGTCAACTGCTCCGACGGCCGAACCCCTCCGTGATCGTCTCTGAATAGTGCCAACGCACCGTAATGATCAACGGACCGGCGGGTTCCGCGCTTATAGTTTAAACCTTCCTAATCATGATATATTTCCTAGGCCCGCCGACAGGCACGAATGTCTCCCGACTTTGGGTAACCCCTTTATGATAATCTGTAGCTGATCGGCAGTTTATATTCCCGTAGGTGGGCGATTCACTTGGCCGATTACCGACGGAAAGTCCATAATCAAATTCTTCACACGATGCGATCATAATCATCGTCCATATTCCGATCTCAACATTCCCACAAACACCGTACTCCCACCCCGAGGCAATAACCGTATGGTCCGGACCCGGCCCCCGCTACCTGCGTGAGTCATCTCGGCGATTATCATTGCCTTCACTGGTTGGCCCATGCTCTTCTTTTGAATGAAAGCTCCACTTGCGAAATGATGGGGATTTCCGTTATTACAACTATCCTATAGGTTTATCCGCGTGGTGTCCCACATTGATGAGTAATGAGCACACCCAAATAAACAGCTGCAGACTGACCGGAGGAAGACACGGTCGACCACGGATTTACATCTGTTTAACCGTACGTAGCCGACGTTACACATTGCTGGATACCGAGAGGTAATCGGTATTTGGCCGCTAAAAACCTCGCGATATTTTGGCAGTGGGCCCTTAGCTTTCAGCAGCTTTTAAAAAAACACCAGGAATAATTTACATTGTTTTCCAGGTCCATTTTTCCCGCTTCCTAATGTCGGTCCAAATTGCAAACGATCAGCCGTATTGGCTCCGGCTCTGGTGATGTTCAATGAACTCGCTTTGCCGCTTGGTTCGAGCCATACAATCAGGCCATTTTGGGATGTAATTGTGTTTGTCTCGCGGTTTCCGCCTCGCCGTTCGGAGTACTGTTCTTGCCACGAGGCTGAACCTCCCACGGCTGTTCAAATTCAGCTCCCGGACCGGAGTAGGCCTACCTGGCCTCCCGTTTTTTATTTTCCGACATTCAATACAGCTTCCGCTGTTAATCACTCTGCCCGCTTTAAAGTCCGTAAACATACACCCGACCAGCTGCCTGTTCTCACCACTCTCTCACTTGGGCCCGTTTTCTGGCTCCGGCCGGTATCATATCCGGCCACTACCAGTTCTAGGCTCTCTTTTATTTTTTCCCGTTCGGTTTCCCCGGTACTGCATTGTTTTTTTTTGTTTTTGTTTGTTCATTTCGGTTCGGCCCACGCGTTTTCCGGCAACGGGAATGCTCGAATAACTTCCAGCTATTTCCCCCTCTCTCGTCCGTTTCGGTTTTCCGGCTCCCAGCACGGAATATGCCCGGCTGGCTCCCGGCTCTCTGCCTGCTTGGTTCACCGGCACGGTAATTGACCCGACCGCTCTCGTTCTTTTTCCTGGATCCGCTCGATAATACTCGACCGGCTCGCCGGACTGATACACTAACACCCACCGTTTCTGTCTCCCTATCTAGCTCGGCTCTCTGCACGAGAATACCCTACTGGCTCCGGCACGGAATATAGACCCGACCGGCTCTCGGCTTCTTTCTAGCCGGCTCCCTCAGGGAGGAAAGAATATAACCGACCGTCTCCCGATGCTTTTTCTAGTTCGCCACCCGGCTCCCGTCCGATATACCCGACCGTCTCCCATGCTCTTTTTCTGGCTCGCTCCCTGCTCCGAACGGGGATCACCCGACCGGCTCCTGGCTCTCGGCTCTTTTTCTGGCTCGACTCCCGGCTCCCGGCAGGGGGGGGGAATATACCCGACCGGCTCCCGGTTGGGGGGGGGGGTTTCTTCTCTCGCCTCTTTCTGGGCTCGAAACTCCGGCTCCGGCACGTGGATATACCCGACTGCTCCCGGCTCTCAGCTTTTTCTGCTCCCGCTCCCGACTGGGATTACCCGACCGCTCCCGGCCCCAGCTTTTTCTTTTCTTTTTCTTTCTCTCGCTTTCTTCTCTGACTCCGACCGATTCGATCCCTCGGAGAGGGGACGCCTATCTCCCTTGCACGAAGGCCTCCAGCTGCCATCTTGTATACTCACGTCCGCCGTTTTCTCGAGCCAAGACGACCCAGGTCGATCCCTGGTAGAGGGGACCCGATCCTCCCTGCATGGCACCCATCTGTCCTGCTTCGACATGGGGGGCCCCTGGTACCAAAAAAAAAAAATAATTCGCCCTTATATAAGAAGCTGTATAGTCCCGTCTGGGAAAATATCTCCATATCTCCGAATTCGAGTCGAATTCTACCGAGAAAAGCCTTCTGATTGATGAAAATATTATATCCGAGAGTCCCCACACGAAGTCCGGTGACACGTAATCAACTGAGCTCTCAATACCTTTAGGCTATAGAAACAAGCTTTAACGTGAAGTAACTCGGAAACAAGCCTGGAAGATCACTAGCCTAACACGGTCCTTAGCCTGTCAGGCTATTCGCTTAGGCTAGGGTACGAAACGCAACAAATTCACGAAAAAGAGGAGGCACAAATTTCACCATCGCAATTAGGTTTAAAACGACATGAAACGAACAATCCACCAAAACCTCTCTAAGAGTTCGAAAAGGCGTATGATTGTCCAAAAGTCAACTTGCAAAATAGAAAAATAGGTCAGCAATATCACTTCCAAATCCGGTAACTTGTACTTGATTCGGCTGGCATAAACGGAATGGCGGGGTGACCACCTCTGTTCTTAAAGAACATGCCAGATTCGGTCGCAGTAGCTAGGTACTGCAGATGTCATGGTCAAAAGGTAATGACATCTGCGCAATAAAATTTCAAATTTCGCATAAATTAGGCAAATTAGATGATTTAATTTATCCATTTTTAATCCTGATAATCAATCAGCCTTCTTATATTAGGCACCAGGATTTGCGCGATCGCGCAAATCGCACAAAAATCGCGCATTTTCTAGTCTTCGTCTCGGGCATTTATGGTGTTTCGTGAATACCAAGATTTTGTTTTTTTTGTTTTTTTGCATTTAAAAAAAAACCCTAAAACAAACACCCAGTAATAATCCAAATCACCAAGAATTGCTTCCCCTGGATAGTTGCAGTTCAAACATTTTTCGATGTCAGTTTTACAAGTTTCTAAGCGAACGGCATATCCGCACTCAATCACTCGCTTCACCCCAGCCTTGACTCGCCACTCAGTACACGTACTGCATGACCCATATCAACAGATCGTGTCACTTCCGATAATTTGGTGCTAAAATTATGCACCGTTAACATCCTGCACAGACTGTACCCGCTCGCTGGATTTCTGTGAGCAGGAATGATCACAGTGAACCGACACTGTAGTGGGACTATTAGATGGACCGTCCGTCACTTAAAATAAATCTTGTAACAATTACTGCACCCAGAATTTAGGATACATTGAAAACCAATGGTATCTTTCACCATTTTTCCGTTCCAACATTATGATATAATAATATTGAAAGTATGTGCTCACTTATGCCCCTCTGACCGCCAATAATTTCACCCTATGGTACCACTATTCAGTCACAGGTTGCGCGGTACTAAGATTTGTGACCGGTAGTACCTATGCCTTGGCACCGGTATCGGTGCTGGTACCAGTAAAAAATTCCCGTATGTCTACGAAAACATCAGGGATCATTGTTGTTACTTGGTTATACTGTACAACTTACAGCTTTGTATCACGCAGTTCAATATAACTTCGAGCTCTCCTGTGACCCCCTCCTTGCTCTTTTGTGCTATTTAAAAATTCTGGCTGAAATCATTTTTCAGTGTTCAATTGTCTTTCATTTTACAGTTGTTCACAGAGCATGGAATATAATATCCCTCTGTTTACGATACAGCCCGCGACCACACTTTTATATACGCAATGCAGAATACCGTGCCTGCAATCGTATTAAAAGCCCTTCCATGCCGCGGAACGGGGTATAGTGGTTGTTGGTACCCCACTGTGAACTATAAATCTGACCGCCAACTAATCAGAGCAATGGAATTTCATCACATGTTTTAAGCTAACCCAATGACAATGAACACACGACCGCTGGCACTGCGAACGTTGAATCTGTCATCCGCATCGCTGAATGTTGATTGTATGTTTTGCAGAGAAAATTTCCCATGTGAGTTTGATGAAAAACACAGAAACTTTGTTTATTTTGCCTGCAATTCAAAAATATTTACGGCAAATTTGGGATTAATATAGCGATATCCTCAGGGCTGATGAGGGGATTCCATGCAGGTTTTTCCGTTACTTATCAATTTTCCCAGTTTTAAGTACGAGGGATTTATATTTTATTTGAAATAGAAAAACTCAGTAATTAAAACAACCACGTAACTACCGTTGGTTAGTTGGTCCTACAATACTTAACTTAATAGGAATGATCCACGCAGTCCTTTGAAATTGGTCAACATTTATGTTACTTACATGGAACGAAAATGGTTAATCTTAGACTAGAAAATTTATTTCTAATAAAATACATTTTTTTAATGGGTAATTTTAATGTCTGAACACCACGCTGTGTGCGGCCACCAAATTGGAGACTCACTACAATCACAAGTGATTTTCGCCAGTACCGTAATTTTAGAGCCAGTACCACCGGGTATGTACCTGTGCCCTACGGCCGTCGTACTCTGCGGCGAGTACCGGTGCCGGCGAGTACCGTTCCGCGAGTACCCGGTACTAACGTAATACGGTATAACGTGCAACCCCTAGTCGTCATACACGTATTAAATATCATGATAATCCAACTGTGGGACCGGATATCATTTTGCTAATGACACAAAATAGATCTTTAGGCCCATTTAATAGAACTCTGCATTCGGATTTCTGAACACCACATGGGGACCATTAGTCACAGATCAACTTGATGGCCTAGACCTGTGTCATGTCTAGCTATATCCCCAATTTTCAGGATTTTAATGGCTTTAGCTCCGCCCCTCGCCG
Source organism: Sclerodactyla briareus (assembly GCA_026419785.1). NCBI lineage: Eukaryota > Metazoa > Echinodermata > Holothuroidea > Dendrochirotida > Sclerodactylidae > Sclerodactyla > Sclerodactyla briareus. The sequence goes on along the minus strand of JAODTK010000636.1, from coordinate 8,788 downwards.
CCGCAATGACTGCACCGCATCGGCAGGACGCTATTCTCTGTCCATTAGACAAAACCATGTTCACGAAAGTGACTATTTTGAAAATCATTTTATTTGTCTGTGGCAATAACTCTCCAATGGTTTGGGCTCATTGTTTTAAACTTACCAATAGGTGTTCGTCAGATAGGATCTTGGATGGTATGGGGAAAGTGGCATGGCGTACTTGTTCAAAAATGCGGCCACTTGAAGTTTTTGACAACTGATCTTTCTTTTCTGCAGATTAGCATGTTTTTCGGACCATTGGCAATCGCTTTGCGACCAACTCTCAATTTTCACCCAATGGACCCCACCTGGCAGTCATTCTGAATTTCCAACAAAACTTGATTGCCTTGCTTGCAAATTGCATACTATTTTTGATACAAACTTCAATGAGTCTGTTCACGTTACATTATGAATGTTATGAATATTAAAATGGGCGTCGAAGGTCAGTGGGATTCACACAGCTAAGGTGCATGTTATCCTTGATTAAATGTTATTCGCCAGTCACGTATTAGGTTCAAGTAAAATGTGTACACTGCTTCGATCGATTTCTTCGAATCATCGACCAGTACAATATAGGATTGGCCATATGTGAGTTTCAAGCTAATCCTTTGCGTTCGCCAGTTCTTCACCCATGATAATTACAGGGGGGAGAAAATATCTGCTAGTTATGCCAGCCAAACTGGCCTGGCTCTAAGCTCATTTCCTTGGCTCCTTTTCCTGACTCTTTTTATTTTAGTCATATTTACTTTGTTTCAAGGGTTACGTGGTTACTTGAGCTACATTTACTTTTGCCGTAGTTATTTCTATATTTTTCGCTGTAGTTAATTATACATATATATATAGATATATATTATATATATATTACTGCATGTTGCCAATTTAATGTTTATCTGGGTGTGTCTTAGGTTTATTCGTTTCTCGGAACATTTTTTTTCCAGTAATTTTTTTAGTTGTTTTTATGTTTTTGTTTTTTCTAAAATTAGTATTTTATATTCAATTTTTGTTTTTTAGGTTTAATTTTGTAAAGCGCCCTGATCTAAGTGTGATAGGGTCTATATCAGCACCGAGTGTTTATTATATTTATTATTCACGCCAAAATTATTTTCGTTTCCGGGTTCAATGCCGGTTACTGCCACTGTTGGCGTGGAATTTAAATCACCTTCTTCGACGGACTGGGGTCCCTGCCTCACATCCCCCCGTTTCTTCATAGAACAGGTTGTCTGACAACTCAGAATTTTCTACTATCTTCTACGTTGCACAATACTAAGTCCAACCTTGTAGGCTATTTGCCATCATGCCCAATTGTTCTGTGGCAATAAAGTGGTTGCTTCGTTTGATGGATATTGACCGAATAATGTGGAAACAAGTGTTTTATGGATCACCCTTCACCACTGTAGGTCAAGGTCAAAAGCTATCGAAGCTTGGTTATTATATAGTATTCATTACTTACCGGTATTTGTTTAAGTACCTATTTTCAATGCAGAGCAGGTGGGGCTGCACATTCATGAACCACAATGCTTCGCTAACTATCAAGGAGTAACGAGTCTATTTATGACAAAAAAACCAAGGACCCCATAGCTGATATGGGAATTTATTCCGTGATTTTAAGTAATAGACTACTAACGATATTTTCATGCCAGACTGACCTGCAGGTTTGGAAAGTGCCCCCCATCTACAAACACCACAAAGACTTATGCGTTCACAAAGCTTCAATAATTCTGTCTGAGACCCTAAAACATTAAAGGTTCATGGTACTGATCATGGGGAACTGACATCCGGAAATGGAGCTTCATCCATTCAGGTGTGGGAATATTTATCCTTGGTTCACAAGCTGTTATTTTACAACACCTTGATGTTCTCCAACACAAGATTTAGCCAATAGAGCTCATCGTCCACACCCCAAACAACAGGATTGGGTAATCTTCATGAGGAACTACACAACCCACTTTCACTTGATCGACAAAGTCATTTCTGGACATTTTCACAAATAGATTTTCAGACAATGACCTCTGGTGACCTTAAATTAAAACCTCTGACCTGAACCCCAAAACAAACATACAAATTATATATGAAATCCTATACTGTTTACCAAGCCACAATGGTCGAATGATTTCAAATTTCAGGAAATTTTCATTTCTGACCAAAATTGACATCCCATCTATACCCAACAACACTTGAGCCTCTTGTTATCTCCATAAGGAAGCTACACACCACATTTCAACTGGACATGTCAAAGCAAAAGCATTCTGGGCCTTATCAATGTTTTACAAAGATTTTCAAACCCCAATAGGGCACTAACAAGCACAACATTACAAGCTAGTAGCTACATCCATTCGGGTGGAGACAAAATCATGTTATAAGCGAATTGGCAAAATATTGATTTTCCATCCATAATCCACACATTCTTTTTGTACTCCCCCACAGTCACACCCAAATATCAGATTTATCGACTGGTGTTCGGGACTTACTTCTCACAAGATTCAGACTTTGACCTCTGCTGATCCAGATGATCTCTGACCTAACCCCACAACAATAGGGAGCATGCAATGTACTGGTTATGGGGAACACATAGACTGTGCAGACTACAAGTGGTGACTCTACTTTTCACTTGTCACTTCAATTTTGACCTAATTTTTTTTTCGTCCTCATGACCTGATTCGTCTACTAAAACACACACAAAGTTATTACACTGTCGTACTGCAATGTCAGCAAACACTCTTATCACAAGCTATCTACAGTTATGAACCTTTACAACAAGGCGATCGCCCAAAAGTGCTCGCCTTGTTGCGGGATCGGTGGTTTCTATTATTCACTCCACTACACAACCAACTATTTTCATGCAGACCATCGTCATGTGAAACAAAAGAACATCACATAATTTCATCATATACAAAAAGTCCTAAAATAACTTACCCAAAATCCTTAATTGCTTTTTTTTCTTCTTCATGCCCCCCCACCCCCCCATCTCTCTCATGAATACCCAAATTTGAGTAACGAAGTTTTATCGCTCATCAACCTCACTTCTTTGACCCAAATCCACTTGAAAATGTTCTAAATCCCCTTAGCAGCCCGGGCATCCTTTGCCTTTTAAAATAAGTTCCTTTCCTTGATTATTCATTGCCTTTTATTTACCGAGCAGCCAGCCATGCCATCCCCCCCCCCACATTTGTCCCCCGTCCACACGCAAAAGAGAGGAAAGAAACAAGAGCACCAATGGTGCTGTACTCAACCCAAACAAATGCTCATTAGTAGTCCACTTTAGAAGATCAACAAGGACATTATGACTTATGGGATCTTTCATGTGAATGCCGTTTGTGTCTTTAGTTCCTTTGAACCTATCCTCGATGTGGCAATGCATAGTTTATCTCGGCACCTCATATGCACCAAGCCCAAGTTTATATAAGAAAATGGTAATAAATAAGTCTTCTAAAAGTGTGTGACCTTCTGGGGGTAGGCCGCAAATTCCCTGGTTGCCCTTCTTATTATTGTTGTATCCGGAGCTTTGAACGTTCTATTTGGTGGTTAGAGCAGTTCACACAGATTGCAGTCCTTAAACAACACCATCCCCGACCACATACCTTCAAATTAAACATGTTGAATTACCTCCAGTGACCCTGAGCCATGATAACTAGCCAGAAAGCCAAAATGCTTAGTGATTCCTTGACTGTTAAAAATAAAAAGAAATAAACAACCCATAGCCAGACCACATACAAATGGGAATAGTAACCAGCTCATTATAGGCCACATAACGTCTGACAAATATTCCTATCTTTACCACCAACTATAGGGTTCCTGTACCCTTGGTACGAAAGCTACACCTAAATTTCAGTTCTTCAGACTTCACACTCTGTAACTTAGATGAACCTCCGCCTCCGACCTGACCCCAAAACAATAGGTTCCATGTACTCATCATGGGAATAACACAAACCAAGTATGAGCCTCACTCACCCCGCCCTTACCAAAAACCAATAGGGTCCATGTACCTCCCCATAAGGAAGATACACCCCTAAGTTCAACCGGCATCAGACCAAACGTTCTGGACTTATCGTGTTTACAAGGTTTTCCGACTTTGACCTCTGGTGACCTCAGATGACCAAAATCCACCCCAACCTTACCCACAAACAATAGGGTCCATGAAATCAATCATGGGGAACACACATACCAAGTATGAGCTTCATCCATCCAGGTGGGGTCGAGTTATATGTTTGACAAGCCAAAATGGCCAAAATATCGATTTTCACAATTTTCCTATTTTCGACCAAATTCACTCCCCGACCTGAACCAAAACAATAGGGTTCCTGACTCCCATAAGAAAGCTATACCCCAATTTTTCACTTGATCAGACCAACCATTCTGGGCTTATCTGTTTTACAAGGTTTTTCAGACGTTGACCTCTGGTGACCTCGATGAACTCTCTGACATGAACCAAGAACAATGAGGTTCATGAATTCATCATGGGTAACACCCATACCAGTATGAGCCTGACCAACCCAACTGATACAAGTTCTCGTGTTTTACTAGCTGGGGGGCGTACACACACACACACCAACACACAACACACACACCGACGTGACTGGCATTAGATTATTCTGACTTTTCGTCAGGAATCAAAATTTAACTCTCCATGTGATACAATCCACCCTAGGAAGCAGTTTGCAATTCTGATTAACATGCCCAGTACTATTGCCTAAAAGTACTATAATCAGTTTTTTGACCCCTACGTGACTTTTGATGACCTTCATGACAATGGGCGTTTTTATAAAAATTGTTACTCTCCATGTGATGCATCACCCTATGAACATATTGCATTTCCATGAACACGCCTAATGTTATTGTGAACCAGAAAGCCAAAAGGCTAGGTGATTTCTTGACTGTTTCTTCCAACCCTATGCCGACACACGACACATGGGAGATAGTACCTGCTCATTGGCGGCAACACTAACTGCTCAACTCACAAATTTCCTATCTTTACCAACAACTAATAGAGTAGGGTTTCCTTTACCCTTGGTAAGAAAGCTACACAACTAATTTCAAGGTTTTCCTGGACTTTGAACTCTGGTAACCTTAGACGACCTTGTGACGCCTGACCCCACAAACAATAGGGTTCATGCACGTCATCAGTCCATCCCATAAGAAATCTTCACAACCTAAATTCAACTTGATCAGACCGCAATTATGGACTATCGTGTTTCGAGGTTTTTCATACTTTGACCTCTGTGTACCTCAGATGACCTCTGACCTACCCCCAACACATAGAATTCATATTCCCATCATGGGGAACAAAAATACAAGTATGAGCTCCATCCATCCTCCAGGTGGGTCAAGTTAACATCATGTTTACAAGCCCAAATTGGCTAAAATATCAATTTTCACACAATTTCTATATTTTTGATCAAATTCACTCCTGACCTGACCGAAACAATAGGGTTCCTGTACTCCCCATAAGAAAGCTTTACATTTAACCCCTAATTTCAACTGGTCAACCAACAATTATGGACTTATCGTGTGTTACAAGGTTTTCAACTTTGACCTCTGGTGGCCTCTCAGACGGTACCTCTGACCCCGACCCGACCCCCCCAAAACCATAGGGTTCATGTACCATCATGGGGAACACACATACCAATATGAGCTTCACTTCATCCATCCAGGTGGGGTCGAGTTATTGTGTTTAACAAGCCCAATTGGCCAAAATGCAATTGTTCCACATTTTCTATTTTCGACCAAAATTCACCCCGACCTGAACAAAACATAGGGTTCCTGTAACTCCCGCATAAGAAAGTATACACCTGATTTCAACTTGATCAGACCAACATCTGGACTTATCGTGTTTATACAAGGTTTTTCAGACTTTGTCCTCTGTGACCTCAGACAACCTCTTGACCTGAGACCCCAAAACAATAGGGTCAGTACTCATCATGGGGAACACACAGACCAATATGGGCTTCATCCACCCATCTATGTGGGGGTGGAGTTACGTGTTTACAAGCCAAAAATTGTCCAAATATCAATTTTCACAAATTTTCTATTTTCGACCAAAATTCACTCCCGACCTGAACCAAAAACAATGGTTTCCTGTACTCTCCACAAGAAGCCTATAACACGCTATTTCAACTTGATCAACCAACCATTCTGGATTTTATCGGTGTTACAAGGTTTTTCAGACTACTTTGCCTCTGGTGACCTCAGTGACTCTGCCCCCCTCACACAATAGGGTTCTTGTACTCATCCATGGGGAACACACATACAGTAGAGCTTCATCATCCATCAAGGTGGGGTCGATTTATTGTGTTTACAAGCCAAAATTGGCCAAAAGAACGAATTTTTCACAATTTCCTATTTTCGACCAAAATTCACTCCCGACCTAGAACCAAAAACAATATGGGTCCTGTACTCCCCGTAAGAAAGCTATACAACCACTTTCAACTTGATCAGACCAACCATTCTGGACTTATCATCGCGTTCACAGTTTTCATCAGACTTTGACCTCTGGTGACCTCAGATGACCTCTGACTGGACCCAAAACCATGGGTTCATGTACTCATCATGGGGAACACAAATCCAAGTATGATGCCTGACCTACCAGACCTGAGCAAGTTTCTCGTGTTACAAGCTGGGGGGCGTCACACACACACATACACACACACACAACGACGTGACCGCCTAGATTCCTCTGACTTCGTCAAGGAATAAAAATTGGAACTAAGGTAAAAACTCATACCCACCAGTTCATGAATTGAAAATCCACCAACTTCAAGATTTTGCTAAATTAATGCGACTTAGACACTATTGACTGACTCCATTACCCCAATCCTGTTAAAAATTTTGGGACTGGATTTAGTCATATTCCACCAACTTGGAAGTTCGCATAATATGCGATAAGAATACTTAACTACCATATTTTATGCTGAAAATGTGATCAGTTCATCTACCTTATATCCTTCCCTTGTGCCAAACCAAGTCACCATAGCAACTTTACAGTTCATCCATCATCCTGCTAACGAGCCTAAACATAATATCAAGGCGATCGCCAAAAAGTGTCTCGTCTGGTTGCGCGATCGGTGGTTTATTTAGCTGCGGGTACAGCTCATACAAGTCATCATGTCCTCTCCGTCCGTTTCGTTCGTCTTTCTTTTGTTAGTTCGTTCATTCTGTTCGTCACGTTAATCCGTAACTTCTGAACCAAACAAGCGATCAGGTTGAAACTTGGTGGGTGGTGGAGGCAGCCACTGGCTAGGAGGGCCGAGTGACATTTTTTGTTTGCATAGTGTGATCAGATTTTAATCAAATCCACATAATTCCCCAATTGCCTACCCACAGCCCTTCCTGAACTCTCTGTGAGAAGTGGTTTGTTACATTATTCCTTGAGCGCAGATATGACTGCTTGAAATTGGGGGGACTGTTTTTACTTTGTCATGTTCCACTGAGGTTGCTGGTATACAGGGGGATATAATAACTAATCTAAATTTAAATTATAAGTTTGACTCTTAAATACAACAAGTGCCATTACTTGTTTTTCTTTCCTCATGCCCCCCCTCCCCTCCTCTCCCATAAATACCCAAATTTGAATAGATTTTTTCCTCAGTCAATTCACTTCTTTGACCCCAAATCCAACTTGCAATGTTCTAAATCCCCCTATGGTTCACCCTTGCCTCAGCGCTTTAATCTAACAGAAGCTATTATATGATGGAATTCAATCAATTCATGAACATCAAACACATCAGATCCAGAAAATGTTAATGGACATCACCTACTGAGTTTGGCGAAATTCTTACCAGTTGGAATTGGAATAATTATGCAAATAAGGCACATCAATGACCTCTAACTGACCCAGCTGTTAGCCTTCAAAAATTATCAGATCAAGGGTGATACATCTACCACCAGTTTGTGGAAATCCACAACTTTCAAATTGCATAAATTGTGCAAACAACACATTAAATGACCTCCAGTGACCCCGACTTACTTTTAAATTTCTCGGGAACCATGTCAGACCACTTCCACAAGTTTCGTGAGATTCCGACGAACTGAAAAATTTGCAATAGATTATGCACATTAGACACTTAATTACATATTTTTGGCTGAAAATCTCATCAGTTTTTCTCTACCTGTCATCCAGGTCCTACAGGTCAAACTACATCACTGTAGCACAGACGGTTTTTCTTCGCGTAATCCTGCTAATGAGCTAAACAATAATTTACATAAAATGGCTAATTACCCAACTTAATTAATGACTTATGCTGCGCAAAATCTAATCATATCGTGTACACCCACCTTAGTGCTACACACAAAATTTCGTCACAGTCAGCCTCACGGTTTTGTGAGTAATCCTTCTAACGAGAAGCGGACACACACACCACACCCCATAGTGGCGACTATGTCCTTTCCTTAATTTCATTCAGGCGATACAAAATAGGCTAATTTCCCTCATAATAGTGACTTTTTGCAACCAATTTCTAGTCAGATCGTGTTCACCCAACCCCAATACTACATACAAAATTTATCAAAATTTGCTCTATCTCACCGTTCTCAGAAAATCCGGCTAAAAAGAAGTTTATTCCAGGGAAGACAAAAACGCATTATTTGCATACAGTAATGTTTACTCATGTGTTACCTGGATGCGTCAGAATTTCGTGTTACACTGTTTTTAGAGATGCCTAGAGGTAGGGTTAGATTCCATTTACAGATGTCTCCCCAATCTCACAGTTGTTACAAACATCTAAACCTAAGGTAACCTTTAACCCACTCATAATCCATGCCACCACCCCTAAAA
>JAODTK010000635.1:0-13594 GCA_026419785.1 Sclerodactyla briareus | reverse complement strand
AGGCTTTTTGGGCTGCATGTAACCGGTAACCAAAACTTAAAACCTGGGCTTTTCGTGATCACAATTTTGTAATCAGTGGATGTGAACATTTTGTCAGCCTCGGTCGCATCGCTGCCCCCGCTTTCTGGTCAGAGTGTTCAACAATATGTGCTCCATACTACTGTTAACCAGTGTGGCGGAAGCGCGCATTTTCCGGGTTTTTCCTGGCACATTTGGAAAAACAGGAATTCCCCAACAGTCTGAGAAATTTATTTAGCTTTAGGTTTACTGTCCCACCCATGGGTATGACGTCGTGCCCGAAGAGCAGGGCACTTCCAGTTACCCGAGAAACATGCGTTGAAATCCAAGCATGTCTGATAGCCTAGGCTACCTGCAGTTCCATCGTGCGTGATCGAGGGAGAGGAAAACGGACTACCAATAATTTTTTTCAAATCACAAATCTCAATGGGGCCCACGAGGGAACACGGTCTTGATGGGGCACGTCTCCCCTGTCCCCCTTGTCGACGCCACTGTCCATCGAAGATTCATGCAATTTTGGACCTATTTGGAATCATGTTGTGACAAGCAATTTGTGGCGTTCCCTGGCCGCACCGAAATGCATTGCGTCCCCCTCAACTAAAATTGCGGGGGCACCGTCCCCCCCCCCCCCTCGTCCCCCCATGATCGCCACTCTTGTGCTTCCAAGTTAGATTCACGTTTTGATAGGCCGTGCTTTGTAAGTTGAACTAATACTGTATGTAGTATGTATGTATGTATGTATGTATGTATGTATGTATGTTATGTATGTATGTATGTATGTAGTATGTATGTATTGATTGGTTGTCACGCAAATGAAATTTCCTCGTTCATTTAACCTGTGGACCTCGCTCACTGAATAAGGGCCATGGGATGCTCATACGTTCTCACATAGGCCCTGTGTGTCGGAAATTTCGGCAATTTTATGTGGGCTGCTCGATAACTTTTTTCAATTTGTGCATTCATGTCGATTTTCAGCACATGGAGGACGATACGACGTGGGATTTCAACGAGCGCATACACCTGTTCAAAGTTGGATAAGCCCTGCACTTCTAATTGGACCCCTAATGAAAAATACCTGGTTTGCATGTTATTAGTGGTATTTTAAGTAACATTCTGAATACAAGCATGCAAGTTTGGTTTCATCACCCTGGGTCGGACTTGAACAGGGGTCTCGCCCTCGCTAAGGTGGTGTGCTCTTAGTTTCAAGGTGGTCATCTCCCGCCCATCCCTAGTAGGCCGTAGCGGTGTTTTCAGTGATCCACAGGTATCGAAATCAGCCTAATATTTCCATACTATCCAACTTCTTAGTAGCGCCTTCGTTCGCATACACAACTATTGCCCCTACCAGATCAGAAAACCTGCGAAGATTCCGGGATACGGCAGGGAGGGGGGGGCAAATAAATTAAGGACGCACACACCTAGAACGTCAATTTCACAAATGTTCCCCGTAACTTGTTTTACGCAGAAAATGTCTTTCCAGTGATCATGACGCCTGAAACCAACATCTTGCGACGCGCTCCGACGCCATCTACAGTGCGCCGGGTTACAAAATTTGTCAACAGTACCGACAAACTCCATGTAAACGAATGTCCAAGTCGAAATTGGGGACCTTCACATCCTCCTAACTTATCACCTTGGCAGCATGGGGTAGACACAAATTAGTCGATATGGACGAGGAGATAGTCATATATATATATATGAGCATGATGTGCACGTGGACATCGGGAAAATTCATCAATTAAATTATAGATGTGTGGTGAATAGGAAATTCCGAAAGTCCGTTGAAGGAAACCATTTTTTCAGGTGTGTTCATGCAGGTATAGTACACGCGAGAAAGGCTGCCGGTTTGCAAGCATCTAGAGGATTGCAAAGTTCAAAACTTCCTGGTAGGCCCACGCTGAAATCCGGTTGCAATGTGCTCCGAAACTATATTAAAATTGCGCCTCCCCCTCTCGATTCCACCTTCGAATCCTCGGCAGTGCCATGGATATGGTGCGATCAGTTATGTGACAATGAGGAGTCAGATAATGACGGTCTCCAGCGCAAAACAATATGGCTAGCGGGTGAGGGGTTCATTCTCAACGTAGGGTCATTTTCATCTCTTAAATCTTTGAAGTTGAAATGAAATATTATAGTCATTAATCAGTAATCCATGTGATCTATCCATGCAATCACTCGAATATCAAAACTTTGATATGTCGATATTTGTTTCAATAAAACTCATTTTGTTATTATTCCGGATGAAGTGAACTAGCCCTAATATCATTCGATGTACGAAAATTTGACCATGCATGGGGAAACGTAACATATTCTTTCTCCCAACGCAATTATGTTGTGGTATGCGCTACGGCTCTTTGTCATGCCTCGTCTCACGCGATTTCCTTCAAAATTTTTCTCCCAATTATTGGGTAATGGCACGTCGCAAACGATCTCGCGCCATAACACAGCGCCAATATCCGCGCCGATGCAAATCCTTTAGATCAAACACTCATGAGTCGAGGTCATGAGCCTTCAGCTGTTTCTGTACCATTTGTTGCCAACAGGGACGTAGATATAGGGGGAGGGTGAGTGTGTGTCTAAGACCGAATTGGTCAGAATGATAACAAAGAAATGCGCTTCGCGCGGGGGAATGTTGGCAGTGGCGTCACAAGACTTTCATGGGGGGTGGGGGGCCCCTGGGGGCAAAACTGGGGGGGTCAATCTGCCACGGGAAAGGTATACTATCTAAGCGGTGACGCCACCATTCGCTTGGGCGGAGCGGCCGAGCAAACATTTTGCGTTTCGCCGCAAAAATCCACCAGACGGCCGAAAATGGCCTTTCCCTTTTTGAGGCTGCAGCATACCGAGCTGCAAACATGGGCATTTTTATAATCAAAATTTGTGATCGGTGGGAAATGTGAACATTTTGTGGGTCCTCGGTCTATCGGTGCCCTCACTGTTACCGATGGTACGTGAAACGCGCATACTTTTCGGATTCCCCAGAGCCAATTATCGGAAGAAAAAATCATGTATCCCAGCAAAAATGTCAAGAAACTTAGTTCAGCTCTACTGCCCAATAATGATCATACCGTTACACCATGGAGAGCAGAGGGTAGCGCGCAGTTCATGGAGAAAACACACGCGGACACTGCAGTCAAATTGCACGTGGTCGAGAGAGGAGAAAGAAACGCGACAAAGAGGCTAAGGGGTTTAGTAATCAAAGAGGTTGATTGTAGTTTTCAAAGTCAATGGAATGCGGCTGTATGTTTTTACCTCACAGAAATGATACGAGTAGGTCTAGGTGCCAATGGAGCAGCAATTTCCCCGATTGGAGAGATGGTCGGGAGACGGGAGAGCAACGGGGCGATTCCACGGACTTCGAAACACTGTTTATGGCATCCAGGCAAATTGGCACAGTAACTGCCTTCTTGCATATAAGACTACAAGTAGCCAGATCTATTCAATCGGTAGTCGAATTCTGACTACAGGATATTTTCCGAAAATCACAAAGCCCATCGGGAGGCACGTGTTTGGGGGCACATATGTTTTTCGAAGGAGGCACGTGGCTTCCTGACACCCCCTGGTGACGCCATCATGTTGGCAGATATGAAAAAGGCCCTCCGTCGAACGAATAAGGCTTCTCAGTGATCTGGAAGACTTGTTTTTATAATTTTCGTGTGTGCTACTCGGTAACCCATGTGACGTCTGCGCCGCATATTTTGATATTCATTAGTATCATACATCTGACACCCGGCGAAAGTGTCGATCCATAGACCATAGATTAACACCAATCCCGATACCTTGCCTAAGCCACTGCAACATCATCAGCCCCCCCCCCCCTCCAAACACACACACACCAATGTATAGGCCTTTCCGGATTTTTTCCTATCCAGTTTTTGAAGCACCCTCCCCCTAATATGTAAACCCTAGCTACGTCCCGACAAAACCTAGCCTATAGTCACCTATACAACACCCACAAACAAAATCTCTTACAACATCTTTACACACATATCTCGAACTATCTTTCTTGTCATCATATGTTCTGTTACAACACCACAATTTTGATTCTAATATTGAAGCGAAACCTACTGTCCACTAGAACTGTTTGCTCAACAGATTTGCGGGATTTGCTTGACATCAAGTTTCTCAACTAATCTCAACTAATCTCAACTAAGGGTTTTTGCTCCGCCCAGAAGTTCTAATGCAATTGTTCGCGCACTTCTGCGGCGGCGGGGCTAATTAAATCCAAACTAAAGGTGCCTTGTTGAAACCGTGTACGTGTACTGCTGACCAGATCGACGACACACGGTACGTGAAGGGGAGCGATATCGCCTGAGCCCCATGAGCGCATTTCGACCCACCGGCGGTATATCCCGCTGATCACTATTCACGTGACGGTGTGTGCTACAAATCAGGATATACGGGTCCCTCTCAGTATATCTGTTTGTCGCCACCCTTCCTGTTGACGCACTAATCCTGTTACAATTTGAGGCCCATTTTGGGGGCTGATTCATGGATGTCGAAGTTTGTAGCTGTCCATTGTTAAATAAGACATTGTGACTTTTGTTCTTGTTGTGTACAATTACCTTGGCAGTTTAAATTGATACTAGTCTAGAGCACCATTGGTGATGTAGCTCGAATTGCACAAAGGAACCAAAACGATGTGAAATATGAGCTGAATGTTCGAGATCATGGGCCAAGAGGAAGTTTCCAAACAATAGTCTATGTGACCCTTGTAACAGCCTTTACATTGATCTTCAATGGCCAAAGATGTCTTAGCAGTCAAGAAGAGCCTGGCCGACTATGTGTGTTCAACATCCTCGAAGAGTATAAAACCAATTGAGAGAGAAAAATGGCAGTTCACACGGTGGATATGTGCCTCTTAAGACCTCTGACCTTGACCATAGTCAAAGATGTCCCAAACGCTGATGAAATTGTGTCCAGTTGGGTCAGAAGCATCAAAGAATGACTGTTTCGCTTCCTTTCCATCAGATATTAGTATATTATGTGTCGCATCTGAAGTCTGCCAAACAAGCTGAAACGCAGCAACTAAAAAAAAATAGCCAGCATAGCTGGTTTTGAGCTGCACAGCGGCGTACAGGGCCCAACTGAGAGAGGGATCTCACATTAACTGCGAACGAATGTTCCCCCCCAACATTGGCCCTCCACGCCAAGAACCAATACAATGTAATCATGGGCGTCATCCAGTTCGAAACGTGGGGGGGGGGGAGGGGACGAAGGCACGTCGCGGCATACACTAAGCGGAGCGCCAACAGTGGTTGGCGCGTAGCTTACGAGGGGATTGGCTTGCTATACCTCCCAGATCGCCCGAAAAAAGTGGCACTTGCCGTGCCTAATTGAAAACATGTAAATGTGCAATTTCAGTGAAAGGAAAATGTGAAGAGTTGCCAGCATCTAGACCTCTTAAATGTTTTGTGGAAAGAAAAAATGTCACGCGATGACACAAACCAATAATACCAAGAAACCCACTGGACGTTTACAATTGGGTACATGGCGTAGATCATGAAGGATTTTGAATGAAATGGGCACTCAGATTGCGGGAAACAGTACTTTCGGTACGGAAGTTGACTCAGCGGCCGTAGCTAGGAAAACATCTGTTCAGGAAGCGGAGCTGGGGGAGGGGGAGGAGCTGTTCATAGGGGTCTGTTAATAGGTTCTTCTTGACCAGTTAAGGTTGATGCAGTGGCGACGCCATGGCATTTTGTAGAGGTTCAGGGTATGGAATGGGGGCTTTTTCTTGTCTATTACTATTCAATTAATACACCCAAAATCAATAGTCTAGGCAAAAATCCAGAAATGTGCCGATTTAAGCTGCATGAGGCATTTTTGGGGAAAAGCAAACAAATAGGTGCTTCTGAAAAGATAATTTTGTGCTGAATATGAATACTTGTTCGGTTTTCAAAATTGCCTAATTAGGTAAGTCAGTAATTTGGGGGCACAAGGTCATTAAGTGCAAATTTCAGATAGAATAGGAAAGGCTTCATTTACTCCTAATTACTATTGATGTCAATAATTGCACTTTCTTCGTTCAATAATAAATCCAGAGCATGAAATATCAAAAGAAGGAAATTTTCCCCTTCACAACCCCCAACCACCTAATTAGGGAAATACTTGGGGTTGGGCAAAGACCCTAAGATTTTTCCAAGGTGAGACTCATGTTATTTAATAACACTATGATGTCAATTAAGTTTGCATTGTTACTTCAGTAAATCAAACAGAGCATTAAAATGATCGAATATTAGTGGAAATGGGGACCCCCCCCCCCTCGTCGGGAGGGTTTCCAAGCACGTCTGGAGCAAAAGTGTAAAAATGGCCAGGGGAAACTGGGCAAAGGATGAATTACAAGAGAAACGGAAAAAAATGGAATTCATCAAGTATTCATCTTTTAGGTGGGGGTGAGTTGGTTCCCTCCTGTTGGTTGCGCCCCCTCCACACACACCCTTTCCCCCTCCTCCACCCATCGTCATAACGGCTGAAACCCAGGAGGGCAAAAGATCATCAAAAACTATAATCAGCTCGTTGTAAACCACCTGGCGTTCCCTCTCAAAGAACCCCTCCCTCCCCCGTCCAGGGGATCCTGCACCGCCCCCGTCACGGTTCTGAAATTCACTCGATAACTTCCCACCACTAAATCATCACTCACTACTTATCATGGAGCACGTGCGGGGGGCACTAGGCGCATCCACGCCGGCTTCCAATTGGACGGCTTTCTCAGGGCAAGCGACCAGGCCTGGGCCTGGGTCCATCCCATTCCAACTCCCTGGGTACCTTGAAGCTGCGCTAACATGAGTACGGTGCGTCCCGGCGTCAGCCCTAACCCACTGGTTCCTGTTCACACAGGACACGGTGGGCCAGTTTTTATTTTTTACGCGGGGAAAAAAAAAAGCGCATATGCAAAAGAAACGCATTTGACGAACACGAAGCAACCTCACCACCCCGCATCACGAAACACCCTGGCTATTAGATGACGGTGATCCGTCCGCAGTAACCGAGCCGCCAAGCGACGAAGTGGGTAGTGAAATAGGAATACAATCGCCGTCTCAGCCCAAAAGTGATAGCCGCCAGAGCATAACTATATGGAGACAGCAGGACTGGAGCACACTGAGCAAAAACACACGGAGCTTGGTTCTTCCAAGCAGAGCACTAATTGACACTGCCGAGGGGAACGAATGGACGAAGGGACTTCCACGGGTCTCGTCCAACACTGGGACAGCACTGTCCAAGATCCACCAAAAGGCTGGATCTTAGTCGGGCTATAAAAACTGGAGGCCGAACGGATTTGCCTCCCGAATAAGTGTTTCGAAGGGCATTAACCAGAGAATCCAGAAACTCGGCGTGTAAGCAGCTTCATCCGCGAAGTCAATCCAGAAACCTGACTCCACCGAACGAGATCCCGCGGCGGGTACTATGCACAACCCTCTCCATAATCCAGTCCATACGCGTGTTGAAACGGTGGTGAAGCCAGGTACACGACTGTATCACCCTGACAAGGGGAGAAGTCAGAGAATACACCGAACACTCCACCAGCAATCTTCCCGAATACAGAAAGGATACAGGTGTACAAGATGAGTTGGCACACCGCGCGCTCGAAAATTCTCCCTACACACAGGAATATAAAGCCTTGCAGAAGGCAACAAAGAGTCTACCCAAGCCTCTACCCAATTCCCGCATCCGCTTACTTAACCAGACAGGAGCAGCAAGATGCGATCGACAGTGGACTTCTCGACCCCCCGAATGCATCAGGACGCTGAGGCGCAAGCAGGTAACAACGGATTTGGTTCAGGATGATATAGCAAAGACTATGCTATATTTACTGAGAGGAGGAGTAAAACCTGTGTTTTTGCAGGCTTTTCCAGTCCGTTGGATGACACCAGGCGCAAAACGGAGCAGTAGAAGCCATCACTGCAAAAAATCGAGGGCAGGCTGGACACCCATTCCAGAGCATCTGTGGTTGTATGACACAAACCCCGCGAGACGTCCGGCCATTCAACGCTCCAATTGCCTCCAAGTTCCTTGATACCGGCACGCACAGCATACAGGCGTTCAGCCTCTGGAGTTGTAACAGTATCCAAACCGAATTCCAGACGGGGCTCAAGCCTGTACAAAATTATCAAAATACCAGGACCCCCCTCCACATCGATGTCCTCGGTCAAGACCATGCTGTCATCTGCCTCGACAGTTGGGCACCACACCACAGAAGCCAAGTAGATCTGTAAGAGGTAAGCCGGCCGCCCGTTGCCAGGTTTTTTTTTGCCAAAGTGGTCCTCCTAGGGGAAGCTACAGGATGCACTCATCCGGTTGTCTTGAGGCTGCGGGCTTGACCATTACGATCGGGGTCCACATCCGCCTCCAGCACCGCAATCGAATTGCCCCAGATAGTAAGCATAACTGTTCGACTTTGGTTCTTTTAGGGGGCTCACGTATGAAAGCCGGTCTCGATGAACGGTTTGAGACCTATTCTCAGATCGATAGCCGGCTTTGGTCTCGAATCATAATGAATGGGTCTTGGCCTTTCGGAAGTAGGGGTATCGGTGCCGAGACCGACAGGGCCGGTAATAAAAAACGTCAGCAAGAATGTAGGTCATACTCGTTAAGTACAAAACCAAAAACCCCAGTGTTACTGCTATTGATGTAGGGTCCTGTATGTGGATATGGATAGGCATAAGTGAACATGCATGTGACACCCCCCGACTTATCAAATTGTCGTCACATTTTTCGGGCGACAATCTCGGTATAAATTATTCACCTTAAGACGGAAAGAACACTTCCGACAAACGTCAATAACGGTCCGAGTATATCAGCGACGAATTGCCCAAGTATGTCCCTGGCGTTTCGTTGTTCCTATACAAAAATACTACTACGTGTACCTCTGGTAAATATCGCCAGCTATGGAAAAATCTTTCTCTCATGCTGCTGCTAGTTTATTCAAAGGCCTTCCTGTTTCTGTAAGGTCAGCGGACAGTGTGAATTTTTCAAATAAATTTAAAAGCATCGCTGCGTAGATTCCTTTTCACATGGTCGCTTTTTGGCTAAGGCGGGTACGATGAGCGCAAACCCAAGTCACCTCCAATTCACTACTCTTATGGATCAGCTGGCCCCAGTGACGGAGCTATCAAACCTGCTATATTCCATGCCATCGGGGAGGTGATACGGTGTCATACTTAACTGGACACTCACAAGACCAGCATGGGAGGTATTCACTGAACACCCTCATCTATAAGGTCTTGGAAATCTCCAACTCTGTTCAGAGGAGGTAACCGAGGATTGCCGAGAAACTTCATCGGTACATCTACGAGTCTCATTACAAAAATTGTGACGAAGCCCGGGGCGAAGCGTTCACCCCCCCCCCCCCCCCCCCGATGTGATAGGAACGGACTCGATTCACCATCAATGTGATGCTGTCGGGTTCACACAAAGCGCGACAAAAGTTAAAGAATAGCATGAATAGCAAATTCGACCTCCTGGACAGTCGCATCTGCCTTGCCTGTTCAGAAACTATCAACAGCCCACATCCACGAGTGTTGTTCAAATTCGAAACGGTAGAAAAAAAATCGCTGGACAAAAAATTAACCTCGATGACTTGAAATTACGTCATGTTTCGGGACCAAATCCGTCCCCAACCACCAGTTTTATGTAATCGGACTCCAGACTCTGTTTATTTTCGCAGAGAAAAAAAAAAAACACATAAACTTCACCTCTGGTGACCTTAAATCATGTCCTGTTTTATGGGACCAACTTCCGTCCACACCCACCGTTCATGTGACGGCTATAAACTCAGTATCTCGGTGAAAACATGCAAAATGAGGCGCATTACAATTAGCAACGTTCGAATCATCCGAGGATTTCATCAGGACGGACAATCTGTACCAAGTTTCAGATCATCGGATAAAGCTTAAGAGTTTTGCCCTAACGGCTAGAGTTCCGGCGGCGGCGGTGGTGGTTGTGGCGGCGGTGTGGTGGTGCGGGCGGTTGGTGGTGCGGCGGTGGTCTCGGTGGTAGCGGCTACACCCTAAAAATCATAAATCCCCGACCTATTCCAGTGTGCGGGAATATAATTTACCAGGAGAACGCTGACAGGTGCATTAGATGGGAAAAGCAGGGACAATGGGAAAGAGGAGAGTTGCAATGACAAGAATACATTCTTCGACCTCAAAATTCATAGGCGGCACAGCCTTCGAAAAGGGCGGGGGTGGGGGGGGGGAGGGGGAATTTGAGAATTGTGTGGCACAAAAGTGGGACATCACCCCATACTCTCTGCAGAAAACTCGCGCTCAATGGATCTTAGACAATTCCACAGGGAGTCATTTTAAATCTCCGGAAATGAGGGGAAGTCCTCTCAACCAACCCCGCTCCCTGCCACTCGAATTTGCCAGTGGCCGCTCGCCACTGCATTAATTTCGTATTTTCATTAGACTGTGCGTGGTATTTAGAAAGATAATGGCAAAATTATTCACACCGGTGTAATCAAAGAGGTAAAATAAATTCATTCTTGTGAAAAAAGAGGAAATGTGCATTTAGTGGACCTTTGCCTCAATTATGACTAATTTAGACGATTTGAGAAACACAAACACGATAGTATTATTCAGCACAAAATCACGGTTCAGAATCACCTATTTTGGTTTGCTTTGCCTCAAAATTGCCTCATGCAGTCATATTGTCTCAAAATCGAAGACCATCACAAACTCAACTCGTCATTTCACCATTTTCGCTCCCGAATTATGTTCACTTGCACCACTCGAGTTATCGCGTGAGGTGAACTTGATATGGAACTGACTCGGATGCCCGTGATGATGGGGTTACCCTAACGTGGTTTCCTACGTACCTGACTGTTACGTCTGACTATATTGGGCAGGAACTTACCACCCAATCTCAGTTAGAATATTACCCTTATTAGATATCAGTACTCCACGTTTGTTGGAGAAGTTTCAGAATAGCGAGTGTTACGGTGTCCAAGTGAGGGCGAAGAGTAAATTTGTGTAATGCCACAACAAGACAAGAAACTCGTTGGGGTCAAGCACAGCGTCACACAATTGATAAAGTTTCCATACATCATGGGCGACTGCGCCGTGAACAGAAAATGAAATTCAAATAGAGAAAAGTGCGTGTTATGTTACTTCCGACTTATGAACGCTTTCAGCGAATATGGCAGACGAATTGATGAAGGATCGAAGAATGGTTTGAGAGGGGTAGTAGACCTAGTGGCGTAGGACATTGATTTTGATTTGGGAGGGGGGGGGGATGAAGTTCGATGACAGAACTTAGTGAGGGGCTAAGGCGGAGGGGTTCCACCAGATCGCAAAACGTTTGCATTTGCCGGTGGCCATAGGTTGCAATTTGGGGCAAATAGTACTACAATTAAACACTCACTTCTTCCCAGAAATAATTTACCATTCTGCTCTGAATCTTGGCCTTTCTCTGCCAAATTTCCGGAATCGAGGCGCAGTAAGATCTAACTTTCGAAGCTCCAAATTTAGAGTAAATGTGTGCATTTCAGGTGGCCTCAGAGTGCCGTCTGGTGGCATTATGACACCCTAAACAATCACTTCTGTCCAGAAAGAAATAATTTCGTTAATTTTAAAGTCATTAGACTGCGTACTTGTTATCAGAATTTCATTTTTTTTTTCTGGCCAAATTGTATTGAGCTCCAGGGCAGCTAAGTAACTTCTTCTTGGAAATGGTGATTCTACCTAACAGCGGACCGCCAACATAAGAAATACGGTCTTATTACTATTAGGGGTGACAAATTTGCCCGAACGAATATCTGGGGGCTCACCGGAAAAAATGTGTACGGCAGCTTCCAGCCCCAACCCCCACCCACCCCCCGGTCGTAAATACAATTTTGAATTTTACATGTCCGTTAGATGCAATTTGTGCTCTGAACTGTGATGTTTGTCGCCAAAATGTGCTGAGCACCTGGGAGTGAGTGACCACGTTGTAAGCAGGTCGAAATATACTTTTCTAGGGGGACCGTCAAGATCCTACAGTCATCGTCCATATAAGAGCCCAGGTCATTATTTTTTTTTTTGCACGTTACCGTTCATTTCGAATTAAATCTTGAAAAAGGTCGTCTGGAAAATCATTAAAGTTCTGAAGTCATGGAGTCAAAATGACGGGAAACGGTACGTAAATACACCTAAGGATATTGCGTGTTAAAGCCGCTAACAGCGTGCTAAAACTCATTTCCGCAATTGGTTACATTGCGTTTAAAAAAATTACTTCGACTCATCTATCCCAGGAATGTCGCATTGTCGGTTCGAAATGTTGATCAATTCCTGTCTAGGATACTCTATCTCTCTCAATTTTTTTTAAAATATACATTCGGCTGTCTAATTTGGGACAATGGTTTCCTTTTTTGTCCGAATTGGGAGTGCCAAGAGGGGAGGCGGGAGCTTCATCCCTCGTATGCCACGGGCCTTCAGCGACTAACAGGACGATATTTGTATATTTAGTCCCATGATAGAATTATAATAAATTGCTAGGCAGTGTATAAAAAATGATGGAGGTGTCAATTTGCAGCATTTACACAAAGCTAGTTCCGCAATGGTTGTACGTGAATCTAATTCCGATCTAATCCTAATCATAACAATGGACACAATTGATTGTAATACAATACCGATAGCCATCACGGCGGTCGTTTAAAATGTGTGTTAATTGCGAAAAATAAGTAGTATTATGGCGAAATTTGTGCACATTAAATGAAACGGGGGTGTTCACAATGGAGGAGTGGGGGTGGTTGGATGGTGGTAACTCGCCTACCACATTTTCACTGAGGGGGTGGGGGGACACAAACGATTCCCGATTATTAATTTAGATATGAAAACGTACAATGGTAAAAATATACTGGGTGTTTATTGAAACAATGGTAGGTCGTGGAACAATCAGGTTGACTCAGTCCGGAGAAAGCATCCAACAAATGCTCTGCTATAGGCGCAATAAAAACTTCAATCGATCCCAATACTTGTATTGTGTTTTATCACGGTTTATTCGACCTTTTACTAGAGTACTGCACTTAGTATGGGCCAATAGTAGGGAGGCGTTAGAAATATGGTTAAAGATTAATAAGACGCCTGCAAAAATCTGCGCCAGAATAATAACAAATGCAACGTTCTATGGAAGGATCTGAAAGATTTATTCGGTGCTTTAGGTTGGTCATCACTTGAGAAAGCGTATAAAGTGTAGAGAAATTACTATCTGGTTAATAAGGCTATACAACGATCTTGCGCAACATTATATTGCAGATAGTTCCGTTTCACCAATGATGGTACAATTCACCGTTATGCAGGTCCACAACAACGTAATGGATTTATTCCGCGAAGGTGGAACATCAATACCATATGAATACCTTTTCTTCGGTTGATGCCAAAAATTGGAACGAAACACATTGAATGTAGAAATAGAAATGCCAATTCCGTGACTATTTCAAACGTTCTCATCAAGCAATTTTTACTTAAATGTTATTTTTTGTAAATTTTTATGTTCAGACTTTGTCCTTAGTATTTCAAAAACCCACCAAATATTTAGGTTTTTTTTTTTTCTTATTAAATTCTATATTCTGACGGTTTCTTTTTTGTTATCG
>JAODTK010000634.1:0-13569 GCA_026419785.1 Sclerodactyla briareus | reverse complement strand
CCGAATCATAGGGAATACTTCCCACGGCGGACCATAGATTCTCTCCTTCCCTGCCTTCTCTGTTCGCCACTAGTATCTGAAAACTGGACAGCCATTTGCGATGATGCCTCGATTATTTAGCTACAGAATGTGGGCTAAACTAGCCATAGTGTTGTGCGTTTTTCCTACTGTACCAATTGAGCGATCGATACCCGCAGTTAATTGATTGACAACTCGAATAGGGCTCAAGTCGGTAAACAAAATCGCCGCGTTGATTGGTTCTTGCAATAGCCGGTTGGACGTCATTGTTTAATAACCCCATGGAAACAGACAAATCTAGCCGATTTTTGACGGAATTTTGAGCCTCTAGACAAAACCCCGAAGAAAAAATTCAAAAAAGCGATTGCATATTCATTCACATAATATCTTATCTTTAAATCTGTACTTCGATGGCATACAAAGTATTGGGAAGGTGTCAGAAGCTTTATCGAAAATTGTCGGTGTTTACTACTCTCGTCAATTTATTTCAACAACAATCACAAATGTAAAACCACAGTATGGGTTCCACAGTACAGCCAGACGAGTTCCCGCGTGACGTCACGAATCTCGATACCAAAATAGCCTTTAGGATTTGACCCCCGGGGGTAAACTTTCGGACTTCGATCGATGGGCTATCCTTCGTCACCATTGCTGGATACGCAAGATTGCTTAAGTGTATCTAGCCACTTCAAGTGACCTTAAATGTTAATTGGACTGATTGTTGACAAAATGTTTGTCGGTCAACCTCAGCTACCCCATCAACCTAGAAGCCTCTTGAGTGCTGATAGCAAATGTTCTCTTTGACAACTTTGATTGAATAGGAACCCAAATAGCCAATTATATTACTGACAAACTATGAAGAGAGAAAGCAAACTTCATCGATTAAAGCAGCCAAGATTTGTGCATGTCACGAAAGAGTCTCAATGACCGCAATTCCCTAACACCCCACGTGCACACCCGTGACCGGACAATTCACACCCGGTCAATTCCCAACTCAACCGAATGTTTTTTTGTGGTCAGAATTAGGGTCAGGGACCTAAAATGTCGGGTGGGTGGGAGTTGTCCGGGAACAGTGTGCACCACTGGTCAGTGGTGGCAATGAGCAAAATAACCAATGACTATCCGACTTATTAGAGAAGCAGTATTGAATTTTGATCCCAAACTAATCATTTTAGGGTCAAAAAGGGAGAACTAGATGACCACTGACCCCAAAATTCAGAACACCCACATGTACATTGGTCCCAGTGATGACATTGACGAAATCATAATAATAGTCCCAAATCAATCTATAGGAGAATCATTGTTACTGTTGACCCCAAAAGCCCTTTGTGACCCCTACAAGGACCCCTGGACCCCAAGTCCTGAACACCCCATATGCACCACAGGTCATGATGACAATGACCCACCATATCATGATCAACCCATTCAATCTGTATAAGAATGAAGCATTTTGGCCGTTTGACCCCCAAAATAACCCTTTGGAGTCAAAATACCCCCTGAATGATCTTTGAAATCCTGAAAACCCTATAGGTATGACATAGTTATGACACTACTGACCAATTCTGAACAAAATCCACTTAATCTGCAGGAGAAGCATTGGGCCTTATTGTTTATCAAAAATGGCCCAAAACTGAACCCCTAGTGACTTGACCTCAATTTTTTAAACACCCAAGATGACCCTTCACTGCGTCATATTGTGACAAAGTTTCATCATATCCATGAAAGAATGGTGAGAGGAGCAATTAACCAATTGTGGATGCAAGTATGTAAGCTCATACTATATAGGAGCTTATACCCACATGCAGATCTATCCTTCAATCTAATAATTCACAAATTCATAGCTCGGCAGTTAATCAAAAGAGGTGGGATAACTGATACTTCTCCACGAGGGGCATTAGACCTAGGCAAGGGGGAGTAGAATAGGAGGGGAGAAGGGTTGAGGTTGTGTGGTGATAGATATTTATAATTAGATGTAGGTCATGTGTTCATGTTATTTAATGTTCACATAACAGCATCAGAAAAACATTGCTTTCATTAACATCCTCTATAGCCTAAGTACTGTGACTGAACATCGACAGTGGGCATGTATTAACACATGCAAGGAGCAATTGAAGCCACAAGAGTATCCCAACTGTGTGAGCTACCCTGGGGGATTACATATGTAGCCTACACACATGGACATTCAGGAGACATTAGGATGAGAAAGATAGTTATAAGCAGTATATCATTTTCATCAAATGTTCAAATGATTTTTATGATTTACTCTTACCCTTTAATTTTATGCTATTTATGCTACCTGCCCTGTCAATTCATATTTTATGAATGTTATGATTGTAGCCACTCTTGGAGGCTGTGATTGGTTTCTTTGCACTTCCCTTTCAAACCTCCCCCTCATCCTGCCTACTTCCTTCACCATTCTTCCCAGTCATACATCCGCTCCTCACCACTCCACCATTTCCTCAATCCACTCTCCCCCACCCTGCACTCACCCCACCAGTTTGGTTTGTCCCCCTCCCCTCCACCCTCTTCCTTCCCCACCTTGCATCCTCCCCACCCCTATCAATCCATCTCCCCAGTCACATTCCATACCCCTCTCCCCACCACTCCACAACTCCAACGCAATTCCTCAATTCGCCTGCACTCTCTCCCCATCAATTCCACTTCCCCCTCCCTACAACAACCCTCTTTCCCCATCATCATTGTTCCCCCCTTCACCACCCTTTCACACCACCCCCACAACCCATAGTCGCCATTCTTATTTCTTATTTACTGAACAATTCGGTTTACATCAAGAGGTTTTAGTAAGTAATTTCCCTATATGATAATGGGTCAGTCCAATAGATAAAAGTGGTGGCCTAATTAAACTAAGGGGCTAATATAAATTATAGGATATCAAATGATTACTGCTTGGAAACATGGCAGTTGTATTACTTCAAAAATTACAAAGAACAATAACAGTAATAACCATGTTATTATTTCTTCTTTTAAGAGAACATCTAATTGTTTAGTTGTTATGAAGGAAGCTCAGTAATGATTAAAGTGAATGTGATAATATACAAAACAGTGGAGCAGAACTACACCTCTTCTATGTTTTGGGAGCAAGCCTAAACTATGTAGGCCATCTCCATGCATTTAATAAGTCCTTTGGGACCCACGTTGTCGACGACTGTGCTCTACGACTCACAGATTTCAGGTTATATCGGCACTTGCGATTATTCGTGGCGGCCGATTTACTAGTCGTATTCGCGATGAACGAAACGAATATTCGGTCTACGCCAACCGCCCTCCCTCAATGTTACTGCTTCAAATTCTACAACACTACATGATTAGTATCCAAATCTGCAAACAAACTGAAAAGAGCACCTCCAATAGAACATTATGACACAGTTTCAAGAAAATCTAATTGTACTTTGTAGGAGGAGATACATTTTGTGAATTTATACATAATGGCCTATAGTGAATCTTGACCTTCACCAGGCAAACATTGTATCATTAGTCAAATTAACAGTGTGTTCCCAAGGTTTGGTTGACAACTGTCACAGATGACTATTGGGGGGGTCAATAAAAACAATTGCTGACACAATGGATAGAGAGACAGGCATTTTGCTGAATGCACATGATGGGATTGGGCTCAAAAAATGGGCTTCGGGTCATAATTCTTGAGAGCCCTGAATGATGAAGGTACGGATACTAGGCTTTAATTATGATGGTATATCAGCAATGAGTTGTTGCATTCCAAAATTTGAAGAGGCTTTGCATGATAACATGGTGGGCTCTCAGTGGAGAAAAATCAGTGGAAAAACTCAGTTTTGCCCAAATCCAAAAGTCCAGAACCCCTCTGTTATGACAAATTTATAAGCAGTGTACTTACCATTTATGATTTCAGTTAACCTACCACAGTCGGAGGATCTGGAACAAGTGGTTAATAAAGTGGTATCATTCGTGCAATTAATTGGCTGCGTAGAGAAGTTGGGTGCAGTTCACTTTTTACTTATTCACGATTTCCATTCCGACGATCAGTGGGCCAAAATTCATTATGTATCGTGATTCAGGCACTAGGAGTTATTGTGGTTATACACTATCAATCATTGTTGATAATTCCAAGATGGCTGTCTGTAGAGTGGTTGTGGTGACGCCCAACATTCGAAACTCATCCGAGGATTTTGTAAGGCGAACACGTGTACTGGGTCAACGAGAAGGGAAGCTTTGAACTTAACTTCCCCCAATAGCCTATTTTGCGTTCCATACTCTTTGCAGAAAAAGAATTGTGGCAAGTTATCACTGCCATTGCACAATTATCGCATCCAATAAATTTATCATACGATAAAAGTTAAATATTTCTAACTCGACATACGATGAATTTATCGCATCTCTACTTGCTGCTCTTACTTATGTCGATTGTAAGAGGAATGCGAAGATTCGCCTACCAACAGGTCATATAGTATGCAGGGCCTGACCACACTATTACTCCCTGTTTGCTTGCATACTGAATAGAACAATCTAGTTGCTTGATTGTATCCGAATTCAGGCTCGAAAAGAATGTTCTGCTTTCGGATGTCTCACCATCACTAAGAAGAAGAAGACCTTGGTTGTGGAATGGGAAGTCTAAAATTTCACTAACATTTAGGCCTAAATTATTGGGAAGGGGAGGCGGAAGAAGAGGCTGACAATATTGTCAATTTTTGACAAGTGGCGATCGTAACCACTTACGAAGATTCCGACCAGGGCAACTAGTTTATGGATGGTTGCCCCAGCCTGTATAAATCAATACAAAGTAATTTACTGACACAACTGACTATTTGTCATTTGGTGACAAAGTGGCGATAGTAATCACTACGAAGAGATCCGGGACCGGCACTAGTTTATGGGAATGGTAGACCGAGCCTTGGATATAAATCAATACAAAAGTAAATTACTGAACAATGGACGAAAAAACCTACTAATTGAAACAGAAGTTAGGAAAATGCTGATACGGGCATTATATTGATTTATACATTGTCGGATCTGATCTGACCCACTTCTAATGTATAACATGGCGTTAGTTAGAAAATTCACGCCAAAATATCGACTCGTTCCGAGGCTCACCAGCCGTCCCAACCAACACGGGTTGTAGGCTCGTGGACTTGGCTGTAGTAATTCTTAATACTTAGGCTAGTACTTTAACAGTACCCGGCCTAGTTAATAACAGTATTATATGAGGCTTAAGTTCAATGCTACGAAGAGTACGAAACCTTCTGCCTCAAAACTTCGACTGCAAATTGCTCCAAAATCCTTGGGTTCAATAATCTATTTTTCCGTCTTTTTCTGTAGTTCCATCTCACTATTAGAAGAGATTCCAAGATTATTTCCGTTAGAACGAGAAACTATCAAGTGCACTTTCAGGTGGACTGTGCGAATCGCGTCGGTGTGACGTACGTCGGTATATGCAGTCAGTACCTCTACAGTAAGCTGGATTGCGAGGGTCAATATCACTTGCAGCTGTGGACGCGTTCTTTCGGACCTCGTATCTACTGTATATACCGTACTACCAGGGCAGGTAGAGCGGAAAAAACCGAGGGGGTTTGTTATTATTGCGCCATAACCTTTGGAAGCACGTACGGTTTGTATTCACTCGATTTGGTAGTTACCAAAGTCCACCACTTCGAAAGAACGCACCATAAATTACGAGGTCAGATCTTTTCCGAGTGATTTGGGAGAAAAAAAATGAAAAGGGACATGGGAAATATGTCACTTTTCCATGGAATCAACCTTAAAATACCTCAGATAAACTGACATGAAATTTTGTGAAACATTGTCATGAAGAAGCACTTTGAGAAAACATTAGAATGCACTTTGAGAACAGGAGAACAGTACAGTCGTCTTCATAGCCAGAACAGACAGAAAAAATGCATTTTGTAGATTTAAACAAATAGTACCTTATTTCGTTTAATAAACTTTGCCTTGACTTTCACAAGGTCAAAGATGTCCCAAGGGGTCAATGAACATTGTTTCCCAAGTTCGGTCCACATTCATCAAAGATGACTGTTTAGGGGGCCTATGATATTTCTTTTCACCAGATGTACTGTTTTAACTTATGGCATTAGATGACGTTCCATCAAAAAACTCTGTGTACAATCTGAAAAGGAGCGACTACCCAAGGAACATATGCTGGTTTCAAGGACAATCTAATGTTTTTTGTAGAGATACATTTTGTAGTTGTCAACAGAAGCGCCAATTGTGATGCTCTTAAATGACCTTTGACCTTGACTTGCACATCAAGAAATGTCCTAGTGCGTCAATGATCATTATGATCAATTTTTGTCAAACCATCAATCAAAGATTGATCGATGGCCAGCCAAAAAAAAAAAAACAAAAGAAGCCAAAAGTCAATGTGGAACACAGGAATTAGTAGATGAAATGACATGGGCATCACAATAGCTCAACCAGCTTAGCTGGTTGAGCTAAACCAATAGGGTCCTGTACTCCAATAAGAAAGTTACAACACCAAAGTGAACCGAACGACAAAACCATTCGGCCTTATTGGTTCACAAGGTTTTCAGACTTTGACATACATGGTGACCCCATCAGAGACCCTGACCCTGACCCCAAAACAAGAGGGTTCATTGTATCATCATGGGGAAATGACATACCAAGTATAGCTTTTCCATCCATCCAGGTGGGGTCGGGTTATCGTGTTCACAACCAAAATGGTAAATTAGACTTCACAAATTTTACTATTTTTGACCAAAATTCACCTACCACCTATTACCAAAAACAATAGGGTTCCGTACCTCCACATAGAAAGTTCACACCACATTTCACCCGATCAGACCAAAACATTCTGGACTTATAGTGGTTCACAAGGTTTTCAGACTTTAACCTCTGTTGACCTCAGATGACCTCTAACCCGACCCCAAAAAACAATAGGGTTCATGACATCATGGGGGAAAACACCAACATACCCCAAGGATGAACTTCATCCAACCATGTGGGATCGAGTTATAATGTTCACAAACCAAAATTGCGTCAAAAATTATTGACTCACAAATTTTACTATTTTGGACCAAAATTCACCCCAGGCCTAAACAAAACAAAGGGTTCCTGTACTCTCCATAAAGAAAAAGTTACACACCACATTTCAACCCGATCAGACCAAACCATTCTGGACTTATCGTGTTCACAAGGTTTTCAGACTAACCTCTGGGACCCCTCAGATGACCTCTAACCGACCCCAAAACAATTAGGTACATGTACTTCATTTCATGGGAACACACAACCAAGTTATGAACTTCATCCATCAGGTGGGATCGAGTTTATGTGTTCACAAGCCAAAAATTGGAATTAGGACCTTTTCACAAATTTTCTATTTGACCAAAATTCCGCCGACCTATACCCAAAACAATTAGGGTTCCTGTACTCCCCATTAGAGAGATCTTACAAACCCAATTTCAACCAGATCAGCCCAACCTTTCGGGACTTATCGTTGTGCACAAGGTTTTCGACTTGACTCTGGTGTGACCTTGACCTGACCCCCAAGAAAAACAGGAGGGTTCTGTATCATCACGGCGGGAACACACAACCAGTATGAACTTAATCCATCCAGGTGGGGTCGAGTTTATCGTGTTCACAAGCCAAAATTGGCCAAATATTGGACTTTTCACAAATGTTCTATTGACCAAAATTCACGCCAACCTATACCAAAAAACACTAGGGTTCCTGTTACTCCCATAAGAGAAGCTACACACCTCAATTCAACTCGATCAGACCAGACATGCGGGACTTATCGTGTTCACAAGGTTTTCAGACTTTTACTCTGGGTGACTCAGATGACTATCTAACAGACCCCAAACAATCGGGCAGGTACTCTCATGGGGAACACACATACCAAGTATGAAACTCATACAATCCAGGTGGGATCGAAGTTATTGTGTTCACAGCCAAAATTGGCCAAAGTATGACTTTCACAAATTTTCGATTTTTGACCAAAATTCCGCCAAACCTATACCCAAAACAATAGGGGTTCTGGCTCCCACATATAGGAGTACACACCAATTTCAACCGATCAGACCAACCATTCGGGGGGGACTTATCGTGGTTCACCAAGGTTTTCAGACTTTGACCTTCTGGTTTGAAACTCTGACCTGACCCCAAACGATAGGGTTCATGTAATCATCACGGGGACACAAATACCAAGTAGAACTTCATCCATCCAGGTGGGGTCGAGTTATCGTGTTCACAAGCCACAATTGGCCAACTTTTGACTTTTCACAATTTTTATTTTGGACCAAAATTCACGCCGACCTTTACCCCAAAACAATGGGGTCCCTGTACTCCCCATAGCGAAGCTACACACCCAAATTTCAGCGATCAGACCAACAATCGGACTACGTGTGTTCACAAGGTTTTAGACTTTGACCTCTGGTGATCTCTGACCTGACTCAAAAACGATAGGGTTCATGGTATCATCATGGGGAAACACACCATACAAGTATGAACTTCATCCATCCAGGTGGGGTCTAGTTATCGTGTTAACAAGCCAAAATTGGCCAATTATTGACTTTTCACAAATTTTATATTTCGGACCAAAATTCATGCCAAACTATACCAAAAAAACAATTCGGGTGCCTGTATCCCCATAGAGAGCCAACCACACCCAAGTTCAACCCGCTCAGACCAACCATTCTGGCCTTTTCGGGGTCACAAGGTTTTCAGAATTTGGACCTATGTTGACTCAGATATGACCTCTGACATGACCCCCAAAACAATAGGGTTCTGTACTCATCATGGGGAACACCCATCTACCAGGTATGCATTTCATCCATCCATGTGGGGTGGAGTGATCGTGTTCACAAGCCAGCGTCACATACACACCCACTGTCATGGACTGCATAGATTCTCTGACTTCGTCAAGGAATCAAAAAGAGAGAAGGAACTTTCATGCAATACATACTATGCATCTTCAAGATGTCTCAGTTAAGCTTTCCACGATGATGTTATGAATTCTGAATCTGCTCATCTATCGACAATGCCTTCATATTTTCATCACATTTGACACAATATTGGCTATGATATTTTCGACCCAATAAATTCTCAAGTAGTTAAGTAGTCAAAATTGGTATCTGAGTGCTGTAGTCGTTCACCGAATTTAAACATATGGAACTGGAAACTTCTTTGCTCTACTATCAGTGTGTGAACGAAATTTGATCCATTCCAACAGTATTGCACAAATACTACTGATTGTGCTTGTTTCTCTAGTGTTATCTTCAGCAAGAACGACATTACCAACCCTATAGGCTCCTCCTGTATGCATATCTGTAGCCATGGTTAGTGAGGACTGTGGAGGACGGTGTGCATTCATCATGAAGGCGGGGTAAGAGGGGGGGGCGGGGGGGGGGGGGGTGGTAACATGTCTGTAAAAAAGAAATTTGTTTAGAAGAACAGAGGCCTGCGAAGAGGGCCCACCCAGAATTGAGATATATATTGCCATGCGTGTTTTACATGGGTCAACTCTTGGGACCTCGGGTCCCTCCGAGGACCCGTCTTCAAAGGTCAGTCTCGGGCCGTTTTATGGTGAGATCTCTCCGTGGCCACCGTGTGTGGAAGCTGAAATCCTCTGAGTCACCCCAGAGGAATCCTGTGGCTCCGCCTCCGAGGACTGGGAGGAACCCAACGAAGGCCTTGTTCAGATCGCGCAGTAGTAGTTCTCCCTGTACTGGTCGTCAGAGGTGTCATAGAACTCGGAGGCATTCGTTGCCAGGAGAGTGCTCTCGAGGTTTCCCTGGTATATCCACTATGGAAGGATAAAACAGAAACAGAGATCATTCTTGGGGATTAACCTATGTTAGCACAAGGACATGGAAAACTCAATTTGGCAAGGTATGACCATTTCTCACGAATTTGTTTAGAGGATTTGATAACTTGACTCTGGTGGACACGGCCCATCCAAAAACAATAGGTTCATATACATCACAGGAAACACATGTACCAATTAGACTTTAACATCAGGTGAGATTGAGTTATGGAGTTACGAGCTGAAAATTGGTGGTAAACAAGTGGTATGAGGAACCATAGGTCTCGCCCTTTTCCGGGATCAGTGGTTCTTTATTTGGCCTTAGTAGTTTCAACCAACCTGATAAGAGGTCGAAAAGGAGCAAAAATGCCAGTTAGCAGATAATACAGCAAAATTCAGAGACCCTAAGTGTGCTACTTATGGAATGGCACATATCAGTAACCAATTCAAATTCATAAGGAGTACTAATTTTATAGAAATGTGACAAAAATTGCATAAATTAGCAAATTAGACAACAATAAGTTGACTTCACCCATGGCCCATTCTTCAATTTTGAATAGCTCAAGGCCCAACGTGGACTGCCCTTAATACGATTCAACTGAATGGCCCAGTGACTTGGACTCTATGTTGACATTTTTGGAGACTAGAAGTAGACCATACCCATCAAGTTTCCTGAAATCAACAAACATGAAAATTGGCATTGATTAGGCAAAATTGGATACAGTGATTGACCTCAAATTCTATGTTAACAATTTTTGGGAATGAAGGGGAAACCAACCCATCAAGTTTCATGAAAACCGGGGTAATTTGAAAAAACAATAACAAATATTAGAAACTTGAAGACCTCCAAAGACCCTGAATTCAAGAAGCACATGGATCATCTGGTCATTATGGCCAACCCATTACCTAATATATGCCTCTACATCTTTTCGATAAACTGACCTCTATCGAGCCTTGTTGAACTTTGACCCAACAGCAAAATATAATAGGGATCAACAGGATTTCTTTAGGATTTTACCTCTGTTGACTCGGGAAAAAGTTGAACATTCTACTGATTCACCAACCTGGGGGGCATGGGTCGCAGCATTTTTTTCGTAGCCTGATGTAGGGTCTACTTGAAATAACAGCATTTTGATACTGTATCAAACATACACTACGATCACAACCACAGCAGGGACTGATATGGTTGAAACAAAAGGTATGAAAACAGGTTTCTAAAGTATTTTTTTGACCTATTGATATCGTTACCCGGTGAAACTTCAGGCGAGCATCGTTCAAACAAGTGTGTAAATTATGGGGACCTACAGGTGAAAGCAATGCATAGAGATTACCCTATGTACAGTTTGTTTCATTCGTTCTTGGGATCACCGGTATTGCATGTGGCTCAGTGCCAGGACAGCAATTCCTGGTTGTGCGTGGCACCCCTGAACAGACGATGTTGGCCCTTCCCATCAGCTGTGACAGGTCGACAGAGGAACAGTCATGAATATCTGCTGGCAGGATCCGCGATGGACATCTCTGCAGCACTGCAACGTGAACCAAATTGCAAATATGTGTTCACTGTATGCAGATTACCACATTGTTATTACCTTTCTTGGTCCTCAAAACCTTCACGAAATGCTTATCTGTCCTCCCACCCCCACCACCCCAACAATATTCTGTGTATTTTCACTTCTAATACATAGGCCACTATTTTTCGTAGTTTTGTAGCTGCCCTTTGTGCTGAGAAAGTCTCACTTAAAACATGCATACTTTGCATGTGCCAACATGGGTGTAGTCGAGGCTGGGCGCTCATTTCCTCAAGTTTTGTACACCGTATGTTTGGACTCCAGGCCCGAGGCCGGGCAATTGAGGCCGCCACCGGCCTCGACACATCTCTGGTGACAAAGTGAAGGAAAAGAATTCTAAGGGCGAGGCAAGAGATTCAGGCTTTGGTGTATTGTAGACTGAAATTTCAGAGTCATGTCAATTAGTGTTCAAAAGGGAACGTTATGCCAATGGGCCAATATCGGATGTTCCCGATTACCTACCCCCGATAATTTTTTTCATGTGATCTCCTCGGGTCCGATTCCGATACTACCGATACCGATTATATTCACAAGGAAGTCCAGCACATTACAAAACGTTCACATGTCATTTTGTCATTACGTAAGGCAACTTTCATTCCCTGAGTTTAAATCCCATCAATAGACCTACAGGTGTAAGTAGGTCATAAATTCAGCTTTTGTTAATTTCCAAGTCATATACTCATTAAACCATCATATCAGATTCCAATTCCATCCAATTACCTTACTCATTCAGAATCCATCTTTTTTATAATTGCATCCATATGTTGGTTCCCGTGAAGGAAACAAAATATTATACGACAGCTTTCGAAATGGATTCGTAAGCTTCCGATACTCTTGGGTGAATATCATACGTCGAACTGTGATGTGTGTAACATTGTAGTGCGGTAACATCAAAGCTGATCATCTCTCCACACACACTTAACACATGGGGGTTTGCCCATTGGCCCTGTGGGTTTAAGACCGAAACACTCGCGCGGTAGCGGTCCCCGATTCACTAAAATGTGCTGTGGCCTGTGACTCGCGTAGACCTAAGGTACTCAATGCCATGCATGATGGTTTATTTCACCACTTTCTCACTGGGTACAACGATATATATTAGTTTTCGCAATGCTTTTAGCACATATACAATCAAATTCCAGCTGGTCTCGCTTCGGCAACCCTGCCAAATATCGCGGCAATGTTATGTGGAGCACATCTGCCATTCGTAGTTTGAGTGTGTCTCATATCTATGTGCAAGTGTATGCGCGATGCACAGCATATAACCTAGTTATGTTACGGCTGAATGAACGTTGTTTTGTGATTTTATTATTTATCGGGAGGCGGGTCTCGTAGGAGGGGGGGGGTGCCCACGCTTGTGTGGAAAGTACAAGCATTTTTTGCTTCAACTGTGGTGATATTTTGAATGTGTGTTTACGTAACCAATGGGGGTGTTGGCCAAACTTTTGCGCGGAAAATGTTGAAATTTTCGGCTGCCCATTGTGTTATGGGTAATCGGTCTCTTGTGATCGGAACAACTAGATGAGTAAGTTTTACCGATCCCGATACCGATTGATTATCCCATAATTGGGCCGATTTCCGATAATCGTTATTGCACACTATGTCAATTCCCCGTGATCCATAGCAAAAGTGTTAGCTCTTTATTGTCTCATTGAAGCAAAGAGAATGGTAATTCTCCTTATTTCACAGTGATATTATAGTTGAATATGGTGGGAGTGATGAAATATAGACACTTCGTGAAAATTGTGATTCTTGAAGAGACCTCCTCGATTTCCTTTAATTTCTCTCTTTTTCAGACCGCGCCTAATTTAATTTCAAAGCTTTACCAGGTTTCCAATGACCAAGGGAACCTGTACCCATCATTCCCACACAATAATTGCAAAGACAACTTGAAAACAATGAAATACCTTCACCATAATCCTGATAGTCACCAAACCCCCTTGAAGGTGAACGAGTGCGTGTATCCAGAGTAGTCCGAGTAACACGCATCAACCAGAGAGCTGACCGTCAAAACCCCCCCCCCCCCCCCCCTCCTCGTTGTCCTGCATGCATTCAACGAGCGTCAGGCAGGCGATCAGCTCCGGACAGGTGAGGAGGCGGATCACTCTCCCTCTTCCTGCACGAGGCACTGCTGAGACCCCACCGCCCCAATGTACCGTTAGCAAAGTCAACCTGTTATATGAACATTGACAAATGTTTAGACTACCAACCAAAATC
>JAODTK010000633.1:0-19905 GCA_026419785.1 Sclerodactyla briareus | reverse complement strand
GAAACGGCACTCCCAGAGTTTCTTTCCTGCAATGTTTTTCCACCCTTGAAAATATAGATTTTTGTCCTCAATTTCCTCAATTAACTTTAAAAGTGTTCTGTAAGAATGTACAATATATCATATGGATACTGCCATTAAGAATCTTTGTTGGCGTGTCGTGGCATTATTGGAATATGACATTTGCTAGCTTCTTAATTGGATGAATGCACATTTGTTTACGGATCTGTTAGGCTCAATAAGAACCTGGTTAACCAATCAGATCACCAGAGTTGCAGGCAGTTGGCACTTGCGTTGAATCCAGCGGCGCGGCTCTGACCTAGACTTCAGGGGAAGGGGGATTATAGGGGTTTGAATTGACAGAATATATCTCATTATCTGACTGGGAGTAGCCGTAAGTGAGTGGGCAGGGTTTTACATATATTAAGGCCTACAACACTACCCGAACTACCATAGAGGTCACTTAATAGACGGCCTCCGTGCCCAACTTTGTATATGGAACCATGTCCAGTGTGATCAAGGTGTGATGTGTTTCACATACCTGAACGATAACAATATCCAAATTTGTGACCGTGGATGACAACTCCTCAAATACACTACCGGCCTTAGATCCTTACCAATACTACGTCCTTGACCAATTTCAGTCCTGGATTTTCTCATCTGTCCTAGTAATAAAAATTATGCACTCAGGACTTAACGAACGCTGCTTTGTACCACTAACACTGTGCACCGTGTGTACGCACATTCGGAAATGGGGTCAAGCGTGGTTGTCGACTTGACAGACACTCACTCACTCACTACCTCATGGGGGCACATGCCAGGAAGGCACCTCTCGCGCTTCCACCCGCCGTTTCCAATCAACCGTCCTTCTCCGACATGGCAAGCAACCAGGCCTGGGCCTGACCCATCCCACCTAACTCCTAGGGGCCTACCCACGAGTTTGCGCTAAACCAAGAGCTACGCTACGCGGTCGTCTGAGGCCTGGCAGGCGGCTCCAACCCTACCGGATCGTCCGCTGGAAGGCGCGCCCTATGCCCGAAGAAGCGCAGTTGTCACTACTACTTATAGAGACAACAGCCTATGACTCGACCTCAACGAGAATATTCAAAGCATTTACTTTCATGACATTAGGAGTAACCTGGTTATCGCGAGGAAATGTGATTGCGGGATATCGGTAGGCCTAAGGGTGTGGGAGGAGGCATGACGCTTATATTAATGTCAATATCCCACAACATATTCCAACCTACAAAATCACCACCCTCCGTGATTTATTTTTTATTTTTTGGGGGAGGGACTTCGCAATTTCGTTTTTTTTTTTTGGGGGGGGGGGGAGGGGTGGCTTGAGCCAAAAGCCCTCCCCCCCCCCCCCACGTAGAAAAAACCCGTGGGCGCCTGCAGCGCATGCAGTGGAGGTTCCTGTCGAGTGACGGGGTGCATGCAGTGAGGGTACCTGGTCGGAGACGGAGCGCATGATGTGAAGGTACCTGTTTTGAGAGACGAACGCATGCAGCGCGGTACCTATCTCGGAGGGAGCGCGTACCGTAGATGGGCCCCGAACTGGATTTGGAGCCGACAAATAGCTCTGTGATAACTGGAACACTCCGCATCAATTCAGGTAATTACCTGTGATCCGGTGAGTATTTGACACTGTATTATTGACCAGGCATTGCTGATATTAACAAGGCCGGCCGTCGTTTCCATTGTCCGTATTACAGTTCCATATCACTTTGCTTCGAACACGCAATAAAAGCCAACCCGACCCGATGTACCATTCGTTGGCCATCCTATCCCTCTGCGTCTGATCATCGAGGGATCGATGTAAATCACAAAGGTTTTGTTCCGTGGGCTTTTACTAAGAAATCATACGCGGACGGGTGCGTTACATAGTTGCACACAACACAAACATAGTTTTATTTACCTACCAATTCACCCCATCATCATTGTTCAGTATATCACCATCTTCAAACAAATCACAGAATACTTGGGTATTTTGGTATGCCTCTTTTGCAAGCGCCGGGAACTTCAATCCATGGCCACCCGAAGGTACGGCTGATAGACAATCAGTATGACCGAACATCAGCACTGCCTGCACACCAAAATTTGTAGGGAAAAGCAGCGTTTTGCAGTTTCCACCTAAGTGACCCCCTTTGTGCCCCTTTCAGCCATTGACCGATGGACGGAGGACGGGCGGGCGTGACGAACGAACGAGCGGACGGACAGACAGACAGGAAAGACCAGACAGACAGACAGGACATGGGAAAACAGTAGCTCAACCAGCATAGCTGGTCTGGACCAGGATAAACAATATGTTCTGGTGTCAGGTAAGGTAATTGAAGGTCACCACAGGGCAATGTATATATCAGCAACCGAAACATTCAGAGAAATGTTTTAATGAAAAGTCCGGCGCCAAGGGTGAACTAAATCTGGTGACTTACTTTGACTAAAGACCCATGAGACCGTAGGGGTCATTTTGTTTTTGTGAAACCAGACCCGTCTAGTTGCAAAAACAATAGGTCCAATTACACTGACTCACTAAAAATACTGCTATCACCGCATCTCCATATGTCCGTTGTAAAAGTGTCAAAACAGCCTCTGAAAACATGATAAATTTCAAATCTTTATATATCTTCGCAAACGAAACATTCCAGAGGGTTGCGTAATGGAGAACTTCGTTTGTCTGTACAAATACACGGCGTGACCGGGATTGACTTCATGGACCTAATGACCCTCGTGCCCCTCTGGTCAGTTTTTTCGTGACGACCAGACTCGTAGTTCGTATAAACAAACCCATCAGTCAATTACACTGACGTATAACCACACTTCTATCACACGCTATCTCCAGTTTATGTCCTCTGTAAAGGGTATTATTTTAATCTAGTATTATTCTACTACTCGCCTTTTGGAAAAAATATTCTGATATTTGTCAGGGAATCACTACGCATAGTTGCGTTTTTGTCGGCGTCGCGTCTCGATAGCTGCAACCACAGGCACTTGCCTCTCCAAATATGAAATGGAAATCCAATTGTAATCTGAATACCCAAGTCCTCCCCTTCATTCAAAAAAACTTCTGACGCCAACTGCCACAATTTTTCACGAAGTTATAGACAATTTAGAATTTAGGCTGATTATCTTGAGCAAAGAAAGTGCAAAATGCATAATAAAGCAATACAGGAGTTAAACCCAAAATGGCAGTAGCCTCCATTAATAATTGCAAACAGTTGAGAGTTATTGAAATGTGAAATATTTGTATAATAAATCATGACCTTTTGAAAATTTCTGGATGCCCCATACGCTCCCGAATTCAATTATGATAATAACTTTGAATATCATTCAACTCTAACTGTAGAAGAGCGTGGCCGTCGAGAAAAAAAATCAACTAACACTTGACCCTAGCTGACATTTGACCTTAACTCCCTAGACAGACAGACATATAGATAGGACCGGTCTAGTAGAATATGTACATCAACAATGGACGCAATGTTTTTGTAACTTCGCCATGTCTACCCTGTCTAAGTACGTGCTGCCAGGCTGCGGCATGTACACCATCGGCTGTTAGCTTTCAGTGCCAAGCTACCTGCTAGTATAGAGGAAAAAAAAAAAAAAACATCCCAACCCGTTGCGGGAAGGTGATGACACCCTTGTTCGGTATACATGCCACAAAAAAACCGCAATTTTCACATCCAGCAGGTTGCTCCTACCTAGGAATTTGCGTTCCGCAGAATTCCTGCAGTTCAAAGTTAGAGTAATACGAACTGTATGTGCTGTACGATGCTTTACATCAAATTTGGTACTCAATGAATATGCAGCTCGCGCGGGGACATTTGACAAGTATCAGGCTGCCATTGCTTCTCCAGCTCCATGCCACTGTCTCTTCCACAGAACCCACGGTGATACAAAAAATTAGAATATCAAAGGCAAGTCTCGATTAGTTTTCTCATTTATTCACGAAAGACATAAGAAAGTAAATCATGACAAATTGATTCCACTCATTTTATTATTTTAGAAAGATTCTGTAGGCACTTAACAAAGAATTATTCATTATGGAAAAGCAGTAGAGGAAAGGGTAAAGCAACTATGATGCATGGAACATAAAATCAGATTTTTATTATGAAATTCATTAAAATATGGAAGTGAAGTTAATTAGCAAAAATTTATTACAAAAAATTGCATAGGGAAATATTGAAGTGGAGAAAAAATCTTTGGGATTTGATACTAGCTGACTTTACACTGTTTTCGTGCGAAGGACATTTCGGAGAAACTAGGACTTATATGATAAGTGACATTTCTGAAAGGAAAGTTCCCATAAAGAAAATTCTAACCCGGAAAATTGTTGTTAGAAATATACATGTGTTCGACACATGTGAAATGAAAATATTGCGTGTCAATCTGCGAATAAGATTTTTTCCCCAGAGTTACCGTTCAATTCATATTACTTCATACCTATATTTCTTGAGGTTTTCACCATTGGGAATAAATAAAAATAGCACCAAGAATATACAGTCTGCCCCCACCAATGTATCAGAATTCCAGAAATAGCCGAACACAGTGTAGTGTATAAATTTTGCCCAGCCTATACTGCAAAACGGGTATTTTTGGGGGGGGGGGCCTTGGAAAATTACCCTAAAAATGCACCTCTCCTCTTGGGAAAAGCAATCTCACCGTGGCGTTCAATGATTTCTTCTCCGAATCTTGGCCATCAATAGCAGGAAAGGTCAATTCTACGCCATGAACTGCTCATAATTTAGGATGACACAAATCACAGTTCCTTACTTCGTACCCCCTATGAGGAAGAGATTACTAGTCTTGCGTCAAAGACACTTGAAAATCACGTAAATCTGCTGACCCGGACACAGCAGGAAAGGTCATTCTACGCCATGAACGGCCTAATAATTATATGGAAACATAAAATCAGATTTTATTATGAAATTCATTCAAAATATGGAATTGAAGTTGATTAGAAATTATTACAAAAATTGCATAGGGAAATATCTGAAGTGGAGAAAAAATCTTTGGGGAATTTGATACTAGCTGCAATTTACACTGTTTCGGCGAAGAACATTGTCGGGAGAAACTAGACTTATATGATAATTTTGAATTTCTTGAAAGGATTCCCATAAAGAAAAATGTAAACAGGACAATTGTTGTTAGTAAATATACATGTGTTCGGACCACATTTTATAATGAAAATATTGGTTTAATCTGCGAATACAGATTTTTTTCACAGAAGTTACACGTTCTAATTCATATTACTCATACCGATAATTTCTCTGATGTTCCATTGTGAATAACCATAAAATAGTCAAAGAATATACAGTTCTGAACCCAATGTATAGAATCCAGAAAAAAGAAATAGCCTAACACAGGGTAGCATGATCAAATTTTGCCAGCCTATACTGCAAAACCTGGTAGTTTGCCTTGGAAAATTACCCTAAAAAAAATGCACCCTATCTCTTTGGAAAAAGCAATGCTCACCGTGGATTTCAATGATTTCTTTCTCAAAATTTGGGCCACATCCAATGCAGGACCAAGGTTCAATTCTACGCATGAACTGCTAATAATTATTGGATGACACAAATTCCCAGTTCATTACTTTCTTACCCCACTATGAGGAAGAGATCTAGTCTTGCGTTCAAGAGACACTGAACTACGGAATCTGCTGGACCCCTCAAGGCAACAGCAGGAAAGGTCAATTCTACGCCATGAACTGCTTAATAATTATAGGATGACAACAAAATCCAGTTCATTACTTTCCATACCCCACTACTGGAGGAAGAGATTACTAGCTTGCATCAAAGGAACTGGAACTCACGTAATCTGCTGGACCCGGCAACTTCCGGCCAGGCATTGCCAAACAAGTTTTACCTCACATCTTGAAACCTTTGGACTCTATTTTTAATAATTCTATGAGTTCTGGAATATTCCCAGGACCAAATGAAAAAACAGCCAAGGTTATAACCCATCCATAAGAAGGGTGAGAAAAGATTATGTTGAGAAGTATCGCCAATTATATTATTCTTCGTGTCTTATCAAAATTACTGGAGAGACTAATGTGTAACGCCCAATTGCAGTTCGACTTCTCAAACATCCTGATATAGTTTGGTCAATATGGCTTTCGGCCAGGCTACTCCACAAATGAAACAAATGATCTGGTATCAAGGTATATATGCTCTCGAAGACAAACATGATTGCCATTGGAGTTTTTCTAGATCTTTCGAAAGCCGGTGATTACTATTGACGAAACTATATTACTAACAGGAGCTGTATACACAATTACATATCAGAGGGTGTAGCTATCTTCTGACCTGGTGTCAGGTGTTATTCACACGAAATTGCAACAGAGGACTCACTAGTTTGAATGGGTATTAACTATGAATGTCTAAAAAATGCACAAATGTGTGAGTTCCTACAAGTGCCCAACTCCTGGTTGCCCCATATGCTATTTCATAATCTATATAACGATAT
Source organism: Sclerodactyla briareus (assembly GCA_026419785.1). Classification (NCBI taxonomy): domain Eukaryota; kingdom Metazoa; phylum Echinodermata; class Holothuroidea; order Dendrochirotida; family Sclerodactylidae; genus Sclerodactyla; species Sclerodactyla briareus. The sequence continues at coordinate 13,446 of JAODTK010000633.1, read as the reverse complement.
TTGTAATCATCTCCGACGATTTTCCTTGTTATCTTTGCGATATACAAACATTTCCAATGCATGTGCAACAATTCCTATGGAATGGACAATTACTGCTCTCAAGAGAATCTTGAAAATTTCAATACTGGTTATCAAGTTACACGAGAGTATATCACTGGAATGGAGGACTAAAACAAATTACACGGTTTCAGTGGAATGAAATCTTCTTCAGTATTAAGGATTATAGTTTATATTGAATCTAATCTAACATGGTGTAACACCTTCGCTATCTATCTAATCAAATGTCACAAATATCATGAGGACAAGTCTATCCTCACCTAATTATTGAAATATTATTAGGATTCACGCTTTAATTGCACATGTCCAAAAAAATCAGCCATATCGTATATATATATCCCATATATTACTATATATATATTATATATATACTATATATATATATATATATATATACTATATATATATATAGATATATATATATCTAGTCACTAGCAGTGTTGCAGAAAGTGTTAGCAGCATAAATATGGACAAATTGACTACTTAAGGCAATTAGTCACTTAAACCTCTGTTGACATCGTCTCGACTGTAAAATTTATTGGGATCAAAAGTAAACATCCCAATCGAGCTTCATGAAAATTCGAATTTAAAATGTGCATAAACTATGCAAATTAGACTATCTCAATGCACATATAGGCTAGAAATCCAGCCGTGCATTTACAATATAGTTGGTATATACTCTGAACGGCATCACTAATGCAGTCTACCGATAAAGGAGATACATAGGTGTACACAAGCTTTCAGGTCAATTTTCGAATAACTATGCAATTCATGCAAATGAGTATGATCTTTTGGGATGAAAAGTGAATGCAAATCAACAACTCTCCACCCTACACCTTCACAAAAATTCAGCATGACGGCTTAAGGTTCATGAGATATCCGACTGCACATGCGGACAGACAGACAGAGAGCCGGACGACGCACAGACACACACGACAATAAGTAGATACTTATTGTTCTCCTTGAACAGATGTTCATGGCGAGCCCAAAAACACGAATTCAACCTCTTTGGTGTGGACACCTGACATTTTTGAGACCACAAACTTCTGTCCCTGCCCACCATGTTTTGTGTAACATGGACTGACTCGGTTGATCTAGTGAATACAGGCGCAGCGATATGCAGTACTGCCCCTTATCGGAATGATCGGATTTACTAGCGGAGGCTGTTGTACCAAGTGGCAGATCAACTAAATGAGGCGTGAAGAGACTCGTGCTAACGCCTGAAGGTTCCGGCCGGCGGCAGCAGAGATGGCACGGGCCGACACAATCACCAAAAACATAAAAACCCCGAACACTACATGTTGCGGGAATCTATGGACGGGCTAAGCTAGGCCCTTCTTCTCTTGCACACAGAAACACAGCAGTGACTATAGATGGTTGTGGTAGGAGGCTTCAAGAGATTTCCCTGCTTCCACCAATGGGACCATGCCTCGTAAATCTAAAGATGGATTCATTCCTCGGGCGTCACACCTTAATGAAGTACGGGCTAGGCTGTCTCTTCAACCTCTAGACAACAGACACACTCAGTATCGGACTACAGATGGATCGTGTCAAGCATGGCTCCAGCGATTTGCTTGCAGACGTTTACAGAGGTCACTGTTTTCACCAATGGACATGCACATGTAGGTACTAAGATGAGCTCAGTGCTCTGGGCTTCATTCATGGAATCACAGGGCCTGAGTTGTCCCGGCTTCGACCTCTTGACAACAGGACACACAGAGAGGGGACTGTAGATGGTTCTGGAGCAGGTGTGAGCCAGATCCCCTCCCACCAAACACTGACTGTAAGCTGTAGCGGCTTACAAAGAGGCCTGTATAAGACCATGGAAAGGAACGAGAGGTTGCAAACCTACGGAAGAGCTCCTCTAAGCCCATACCCAAACACTCAAGGATCTCAAGCATGGTTTGAGCCCATATTCAGACCTCATGGTTACAGAGATATACACGTCAAGGAACTAGCTCCTAGAGATTCCACCGAGTTATAGTCGGTAATTCATTACCAAAACTAACAAGACGAGTAGCAATCCCTCAAGTTGAAGATCTCATTGGACAATCTGTGAAACTTGTCCTGTTCACATATTTCGAACGAGAAAGTCAAAAGGCTTTAGTGATTCCTGATTCTTGCTGACAACTACCACTAGACACAAGGACAAATGTGAGATTGCACAAGCTATATGGGCAACATAGCATTTGACAAAATTTTCAAGTTATCCCAAACCAACTAATATGTTTCCTTACTCTTGGAGAAAGATACCACATTAATTTCAAGATTTGCAGGAGTTGATCTATGGTGACTCAGATGACCTCTGACGGACCCAAAACAATAGGGTTATGTACTCATTGTGGGAACACACCATACCAAGTATGGGGCCTCATCAATCCAAAATTGGCAAAATATCGAGTATTCACAAATTTTCAATTTTTGACTAAATTCACCCGACCTAAACCAAAACCAATAGGGTACTGTACTCGCCAGAAGAAAGCTACACACCAAATTTCAACCTGATCAGACGACCAACCATCTGGACTTATCATGTTTACAAGGAGTTCACACTTTGACTTCTGGTGACCTCAGACGACCTCTCTGACCAAACCAGAAAACAATAGGATTAATGAACTAATCATGCGGGAACCCCAAACATTACAAGTGTGATCCATCCAAGTGGGGGTCGAGTAACTGTGTTAACAAGCTAACATTGCCAAATTATCAATTTTCACAATGTTCTCCCCAAATCCGCCCGCGCGATTCACACCAAAAAATAATAGGGTTCTGTACTCCTCATAAGAAAACTGCATACCGGATTTAAACATGATCGGACAAAGCATTCTGGACTATTGTGTTAGCAAGACTTTTCAGACTTGGACCTCTGTCGACCTCAGATGACCTTTGACCTGTCCGCAAAACAATAGGGATCAGGTGCTCATTATGGGGAACTCAATACGAGTATGAACTTGGTCAATCCAAGTTGTGTCAGTCATCGTGTTAATGAGTAAATTGGCCAAATTATCAATTTTTCACCATTTCACCATTTTTCCCCCAAATCCGACCTCTGATTTACACAAAAATAAATAGGTCATGTAACTTAATTAAGGAAACTGCAATACCGGAATTACACACTTGATCGACGAGGGGCATTTGGACTTATCGGGTTAACAAGATTTTTCAGAGTTGACCATATGAACCTCAGATGACCTTGAACCTGACCCCAAAAATATAGGGATAGTTTACATCATTATGAGGAACCATGATAACAGAAACACAAGAACGGTATGAACTTGATCCATCCAAGTGGGTAGAGTTATCGTGTAAAAGCTAACAATGGCAAATTATCAATTTTCACAATTTCCCAATTTTTACCCAAAAACTGGGGACCTCCGATTTACACCAAAAACGCTAGGGTTCATGTACTCCTAATAAGAAAAGCTGCACACCGGATTTCAACATGCTCGGACGAGCATTGGACTTATTGTGTTTAACAAGATTTTTCAGACGTTGACCTCTGTTGACCCAGATGACCTTGACTGGTCCCCAAAGTGTGGGGCAATTCGGATCATTTACTCTTAGGGGGAACCCATATACAAGTATGAACTTGATCCGTCCAGGTGGGGTGAGTTATCGTGTTAACGACTAAAAATTGGCCAAATTATCAATTTTCACAATTTCCCTTTTTTTTCCAAAAACTGACCCCCGGTTTACACCAAAAAACACTGGGGTTCCCAGGAATCCTCATAAGAGAGCTGCATACCGAATGTCAACTTGATAGGACCAGGCATTCTGCGACTATCGCATGTTAACCTTTTTAGACTTTTACCTCACTGACTTTGACCTGACCAGAAATGATAGGAATCATGAACCCTCAAACTCTCCCAAACCTGGGTGATCCTAATACCAAGTATTAGCTTCATCCATCAAGGTGAGATCGAGTTATCGTGTTTAACAAGCAAGAATTTGCCAAATTATCAAGATTTCACACAATTTCCATTTTTCCCCACAAATTCACCCTATTTTGCCCACTAGAAACAATAGGTCCTGTACTCTCAAGTGAAAGCTTGCAGACCGAACTCAACTGATGGAAAGGGATTCTGGGACTTATCGGTTAACGATATTTTTCTGATTTGACTCTCTTGACCTCAGATGACCTTTGACCTGACCTCAAACAATAGGGATCATGTGCTCATTATGTTGGAACTCATATACGAGTATGACACTTGTCCATCCAAATGTGTCAAGTACTGGTTAATGAGGGCAAATTGCCCAAATTATCAATGTTTTCACCATTCCCATTTTTCCCCCATCGACCTCGTGATGTACACCAAAAATAATAGGGTTCCTGTAATCTTAATAAGGAAAAAACTGCATACGGAATTACAACTTGATCGGACGAGGCATCTGGGACTTTTTAACAAGATTTTTTGAACTTTGACCTCCCTTGAACCTCAGATGACCTTTGACCTGACCCCAAACATTAATGGGATCGTTTTTACTCATTGAGGGAACCCATTATAACCAAGTATGAACTTGATCCATCCAAGTGGGGTAGGGAGTATCGTTGTGGTAACAAGCTAAAAATTGGCAAAATTATCAATTTTTCACAATGTCCCAATTTTTCCCCAAACTGACCTACGTTACACCAAAAACGATGGTGGGGGTTCATGTACTCATATAAGAAAGCTGCATACCGGATTTCACCATGATCGGACGAGCATTGGACTTAGTGTGTTAACAAGATTTTTCAGACTTGGACCTCTGTTGACCCAGAGGACATTTGACTTGTCCCCAAAGCAATAGGGATCAATTTATCATTATGGGGAAACCAGATACCAAGTAGGAACTTGTCCCTCCAAGTGGGTTAAGTTATCGTGTTAACGAAGCTTAAAATTGGCCAATCTCAATTTTCACAATTTCCCTTTTTTTTCCAAAATGACCCCCGGTTTACACCAAAAAACAAGGGGTTCCAGTATTCCTCATAAGAGAGCTGCATACCGAATTTCAACATGATGGAACAGGCATGGCTGGACGTATCATGTAACATGTTTCAGATTGTACCTCTCTGACCTTTGACTGAACCCCGGAAAATGATAGGACTATGAACTCATTATGGTGATCCATATACCCACGTATAGTAGTAGCTTCATCCATCCAGGTGAGATCGAGTGATCGTCTTTACAAGACCCGGAATTTGCCAAAATTATCAGTTTCCACCAAGTTTCCCATTTTTCCCCACACAAATTGCACCCATATTCCACTAGAAAACAATAGGGTTCCATGTACTCAAAGTGAAAAGCTGCAGACGAACTTGCAACCTTGATGGACAAGGGATTTGGATTATAGGTGTTAACGATATTTTTCTGATTTGACTCTCTGACCTAGATGACCTTTGACTCTGACCTTCAAAAAACAACAGAGATTCATGTATTCATTATGGGGGAACCAATATACCAAGTATTAACTTTGATTCCATCTAATTCGAGTGTGGCGAGTTATCGTGTTAACGAACTAAAATTGCCAAAATCTCATTAATATGAAAGTGTTAACCTCCAAGATTGCACATTTTTCATTTATCGGTGTAAAATTTTAATAACATTAGGAGGATTATAAGTCCGCTAGTCGAAAGGCGGAGATTTGTGTTGCCGTAAAGTGTGACTCGATAGCCCGTCTCATATTGTAGGACACAACTGGAGGGGGGGGGGGGGGGGTGTGTAGGCGGGTGATACTGTACATACGTAACGTGTGGAAACCCGTTATGTGTAGGAGGTCAATGACGCAATGGGATAAAACCATTTCCAAGGGGGTGGGGTATAGCAGCGATCAAACTGAGGAGAGTGCCGGTCTCTACTGATTGTAGGTCTGTGAGAAAGTTGTGAATCATCCTGTTTTTTTTTGGCACGTCACCTCAGGCCCGGCCCGAGGAGAACATAATTGAATACAGGGGATTGTATGAGGTCATTATCAAAGGTCTGATGGTCTTGATGCAGAAAGCTTCCTGTGTCTGAAAATAACATAGATCCGTGGACTATAGGCCTACAAACTCTGCTGCCTCGCGGAATATTAAATACACCTGTCAGGGAATCAAACACAAGTTCCATACCACACGCGGGGATACAATGAGCATGTTGTAGTCGACGTACGTTCATGTAAAAACAATTCACAAAACGATCGTCCCGATTGTGAACTACCAAAATTCATGCATTTTAGAATAGTTTGTATTTTGGCATGAAATTTCGATCATTCACTGCTGTGAACAAATAGTAACCAAGGAATCTTCATGGACAGCCATTGGGGGTGTCTTTTCGCCCTCCTAATGTAGTTATATCCCCAGTACAATGGAAGTGTCGGGGATATTATGGTTTGGGGGCGAGCCGCCGTACAAACAATATGCATATGGCCCGAATTCATAGTAGGCTTATTGAATATGGTAAACACCAGACGGGCACTGGCTCCGCGTTAAGTACACTGTTTTCCCCAAGCGAATTCTATTCGCGAGTCGAGTGCCTAGTAAATACCACACCGACACCGACTCTGCTTTTCTGAGATATCGCCTGTCGATTCGCCTATCCGCGCGCCTACACAGTAGTAAAAGCAGCTGAAGTTTAACCGCGAATGGTTCAGAAAATGACGAACCCCGGGGGTTTGCTGTAGTATGCACGATTCTCCCAGGTCTAGACTGCAACATAGGGCGCAAGGATATCATATATTTGTAAACATACATTTAAACCCCACAGGCGCCGTCCAGTGCAACCTGGCAAAGAGCCAACAACAGGACCAGACGCGGCAATGAAGCTATTTCTGGTGGTATTGTCTTATCTTCTGCATTTCCACTAATTAAGGATATGATGTTGTTAACAAATATATGTACATGGGGGGGGGAGGCGATCGCATTGGCTTTTTGATACATCCTAAAAGAAACGACAAGTTGTTCTTGTAGCGACGAACGACCTGAAACTATTGTGAAAACATGTCGCCCACCCAGCATTCCTACTTTCTAACCCTTCCCAAAACGCGAGACCACCCACTACTAAACTGTCAACAAAAAACGTTGGAGTTAAATTATTTGAAATGATTCTAATCTAGGGTAGTCCAAATATGTCATACAGTCCGCGGTTACATTTTTTAAACACTGGCGACCAAAAGGGAACGTATATAGCGATAGGCGGAAAAGCTCTTTTAAATCATGGCTATATACCATGCATCGCTCCCTCAAGAAGCAGAACAGAGTATGACAACGCATGACACAGGCCCTGAATAGTCCGCCTAGTCGGGTGTCGGCCCTTGTACTAGGTAGGGTATAAACATTCCAGAGTAAGTCATTACGTAAACGTAATGATTCGGGGGGCACTCATTTAGCATATATCGAGCCACCAGTTCGCCAGTCGGGTGGTTCCAGAAAACTTCCGGGCATGTTAAGTCGCTCGCGGCCCAGGATAGAACTGCGTTCTTACGCAATCGCCTGCATGTCTTGATGAGTGGATGCGCCCCTGGATTTCCAGGACTTTATGGCATACAGTGTGCGGTTCACTCGCAGTTCCTCTTTGGTATGGTGGGAATTGACAGTGAAGCATGACATGCAGCGGGGCGAGGAATATAGGCGGGTATCAGTGTCGGCTTTGCCATGCCAACAGGTCCCGGGTTGGAATTCAGCCGACAAAGCAGCGGGCGTTTTTCAGAAGTGGCTGATTTGTACTTGAAGTTCGACTGGCGTGTTCATGGTCTTGGGTTTGGTCCTGTGTGAGCAGTGGGCATAGTAATTTCGGGGGGTTGTTTCGGGGGCACACTTGCAAGAGGTCTAGTCGGTCGGCGTGTGAGCAGTCGCGTCGAACATTTCCGCTCTCAGGTTGCTGAAAAGTGTCGGGTCCTGGAGTTCAACTGATAGTCCTTTCGGTTGGTGACGTCAAATGGTGGTCCCGGGAGTAGGGATTGGTGTCACTCCTGCCTCGATACCATCTGAGAACTAGTCGAGAGAGAAGAAGGCCGGCGAGTTGTCGCGGGTGACATCCACGATCGAAAAATTCGGTTAGGGTTCCACGATGTGTCAAATTGGCTTCCTGAACCCGTAGCAACAAATCAATCAAATAGACTCGTACGAACCAAAATACTGATCGTCGGACGCACTCTCTATAGAGTACACACGGTCGTAAAATCGGAACACGGCTGGCTGGCTGAGCTACCAGCTTAAGAGGGGGAGCGCAGTTGATTGGCTGCGGGAGCCATCATAATGGAACAAGCTGGGTTGAGCTAAAGGTGTGGACCGAAGGATATCCCGACTGGATGGAACGATTACTAATTGGGAAAAACAGTCAGATTTAGGTGCGGTCGCACTAAGCAGAGCAACACCCAGAATATAGGACCGGAATGCTCAACCCAGGAAAATCTAGTCTGTCTGTCGCGAATATTTCGGTAGTCTGGTAGTTTCAGGAAAGTATCGTTATGAGGAGTAGGGACTACGGTTACCGACAACATAAATTGACCCCCCCCCCCTCCGAAAATTAGTGGCCAGCACAATGAGCAGAGAGGGACTAAACAGCAAACAGGGCGATCGCAAAAAAGTGTCTCGCCTGGTTGCGCGATCGTGGTTTTCTAGTATTCACGACACTAACAATATACAAACCCAATAGTCATGAAGACATCGTCCTGTCAAACAAAAATCACATATTTACATATAAAACATGAAAAATCCTGACCAATAGTTGATCTCATTACAAAAGGGCGCCTCAATTGCTTTTTTCTTCCATGCCCCCCCCCCCCCCCCCCCCCACCTTCCTCTCCACAATACCAAATTTGAAGAACGAAGAAAGCTTTATCGCTCAGTCAACTCACTCTTTGACCCAAAAATCAACTTTGAAATGTTCTAAATCCCTCAGTAGCCCAGGCTTCTTGCTTTTAAAATGATTTTTCTGTCATTATTCATTGCCTTTAATTTTCCAAGCAGCCAGGATATGGCCCCCCCCCCCCTCCGCAGGCAGCAAACCCCCTCCCAGGCCTCCCCCACACACCAACAAAACTATCCCCACGCAGCAGTCAAGGATTGTTCCCGAAACGATGTCCCGAAATATATCTTTAGGAAAAAAAAAAAAAAAAAAACCCCCCTCACATGATATTATTAATGCGATATTTTTGACATAAATGACAGTTATGGCAGCACAGAACAGGAAGTAAGTGAAAATGGTGCATCCAGGCACTCCAGGGGGGGGGGGGGGTTGTGGCACGAATCCCGATAAGAAGAGAGGAAATCAACCTAATCAAAATTGTTGGGTGGTAAAACAGGGTTGGTTGTTCGCAACAGCTTATAACAGCAGTATCACAAATTGCATAGGAGATATGGTTTACCGATCCTCCGTTTATTATTTTAACAGAAGCTAGTATATATGGAAGTCAAATTCATGAACATCAAACCATCACGAATATTCAGAAAATGTTAACGGACCACACCTACTTTGTTTGGCGAAATTCTTACCAAGATGGGAAATTGGAATAATAAAACTATGCAATAGCAATACATGACCTCTATTGACCCCCAGCTGTACCTTTTAAAATGATCACGATCAAAAAAGGTGGATCACATCTATCATGTTTTGTGGAAAATCAAAACCAAACTTTCAAGAATGTACGATTGCTTCCAAGAAGACCTCTTCATCCAAAATGACCCCTAGATGACCTTTGACCCTCAACTCTGAACACCCCATATTACCGTTGTCACTGATAATACTGACCAAGTTTCATGAACATCCAATTTGAACTGTAGGGAATCATTTTGCAGTTGTTTGCAAAATGGCCGAAATTGATCCTCAGATAACTTTGACGTAACCACAAGAACACCCTGTGTGTAGCATAGGGCAATGATACTAACGACCAACTATCATGATCATCCATTCAATCTGTGTGAGAAGAAGTGTTTTGGACTGTTTGACCCCCAAAAGACCTTTTGGCCATAAAAATGACCACCTAGATGGACCTGTGTTCACATTCCTGAACATCCCATATGTACCGTTGGACACTGATAATCGATAGAACTGACCAAGTTTCAGGAACATCCGATTTGAATGTAGGAGAGCATTTTGCAGTTTTCTCGCAAAATGGCCGAAAATTACCCCTAGATGACCGTTGACATCAAATTCCTGGACACACCGCCTGTATGTACCATTGGTCATTGTTAATACTGACCAACTATTCATGATCATCCAATTCAATCTGTGGAGAAGAAGCCTTTTTAACTATTTGGCCCCCCGAATTACTTTTTGATCAAAAGGGCACCCCTAGATGACTTTGACCTCAATTCCTGGACACCCTAGGAAACCCCTTCACTGCAGTGATCATTGGGACCAGCTTCATCATGATCGACCACACACTGAGGGAGGAGTAGCAATTGAATCAACGAAAGACAGAAGGCAGGCAGGAAGACAGGACAGGGACAGACACACAGACAGACAGACAGACAGACAGACAGGCCCCCCCAGTCAGACACAGACAGACAGACAGACAGAAAGACAAACAGGCCAATTTTATTCTGTGCAATTGTTTGCCCTTCCCACGCGACCTTCATCGCCGCGTGCAAAAAGATTTTTCCGTCCTAATATTCCATGGAATAAGACCATAAAATTTGTTTTGCACAAGTTTGGTGTCAAAATTAACATGAATGAAGTCGGAGGATTCTTGAAGATCCAGGCACAGTCAGGGCTGATCGTTCGGAGTCATGCCCAGTGTGAGACAAACACGGAGCGGAGTGCAATTTACATGCTATCGAAAGGTTACAATACACTAGAAACTACATTCAGGAGTGCGAAAAGATACCCCCGAAATGTCCATGATAAATCCCTGTTTACTATTGATTTACAGAAGTGAAGACGGCTTGATATTCCATGCCAAAATAACTAATGATCGAAAATGCCGGAATTTTGTAATTCACGATCAGGACGATGGTCATTTGGGAGAAGTTTTCACATGACGTTAACGTCGACTACAATGCATGCCCACGGTGAGTGTATCCGTGTGTGGAACGGAAGTCACGAGTTGATTCTCTGGCATGTCATGTGTTGTATTTATATTCCGTTTTGATATTCTTTCCGTTGTCACGTTCTTAATGAACAATTTAATCATTACTCACAATTTGGTGTCTAGCTTGTCTATTTGAACCTGTTTGAGATGTTTCTTCATCGTTACTATTTATTTGCTTAATTGAGAGGATTTAACGATCTCAACACGAAATAAACAAACAGTGATTGAACGGAATGAATGTTCACGTGTTTGTTTACCTAAACACTAAAGATGGCAATCTTTTTCCAGAATACATGATTTAACACCAGGGATTGTAGTCGAGACGGTCTCTGTCCGAATTATTTTCGAAATTGCCGGTTCAATCTCGACTTCGAGACCCGAGACCTCTATACCCACAGTTGTAGAGGACACAAGAGGTGAGGCTGGTCAGGTCTCGGCCTTATGGCAAGGCCGTTTTTAACATTCACCTCCAAATTTCACTTAAGTGAATTTAATTTTACTCAAGTGGAAATTCACTGTGGAATTTCACTTGAGTGGAACTCAATTCGACTTGAGTGCAATTATATCCCACTGGGGAGGAAATAAGGCATTCAATCGAACTCAAGTGAAAAAGAAGCAGAAGCCATGCCCTATTTACTCACGTCAAATTGAATTGAGTAATTTAAACACAAGTCGACGTCAAGGTAAATAAATTCGACTCAAGTTAAATTGAATTCAACTTTAGTCGAATTGAATTTTACCTAAGTCGAATCCAATTCGACTTGAGTCGAATTCAATGTTTCACTTAAATCGAATTCAATCTGATCGGTTTCTCCACAATGCTCGAGTGCCAATGCTGCATTTCCTCGTTACGCTGAATAATATATCGACAATAAAACATGTTAGATCAACACGATGTGAGAGAGAAAATCATTCGGCAACCCTTCTGTTCGCGGGATCCATTTCACTTAAGTGAAATAGACAGCCAATTCGACTCCTAAAGTGGAATACAATTCGAATTGAGTTGAATTGTTGAATTCAATGTCGCCTAAGTAAAATTGGATTTCATTCAAGTAAAAGGAAAGGGCTTTTATTTCAATTAATTGAAAACTCGAGTTCACTTGAGTGAAATTATTTACTAGTGAATTATTAATTCCTGAAGTCTAATGAATTCAACTTACGACAGAATTGAATGAAATTTAAGTCGAAATTAATTTCACTTAGTGAAATTGGGAAGTAAATGTTGAAACAGCTTGCCATACGCCGATTCCGTGGCTCGATACATCCGGGATAAACATGATAAAACACAAAAGCGCACTGGGTGTTATTAGCAAAATGACAGGAAAACGATACAGGTTAGTGCACAATGCCGTATGGTCTATTGATATTGACAAGTCGGTCAAATATTCCTTTTTACGACCAAGAGACGCGTGGCTATAGGCGGGTAGCTCTGCCAAGCGGCTGAGGTGATCAGCAATGTTTTGGTAATTGTCCAAGATCTACGAGGCGCGACTGGGCAGGAGAGAATATTTTCAGACACAGCTTCTGCATCGGACCATGAATTAAACTCATATATCCCTGTTATTTCAATTAGTTCCCCTCGGCGGGCATTGAGGTGGACGTCCGTGCCAAAAAACAGGATGATATTCACAAACAGTTATCCAGATATATTTCAGTTGGGCCCGGCAATTCCCCCAAGTAAGATCCTCCCACCCCCCTCCGTTTGAAAATGTTATTCCCACAACGGCATTGACCTTAGCTCCTACACTTAACCGCGAATGGTCAGAATGAGAACCCCGGGGTCTGCTGTAGTCGTACGATCCCAATCAGCCGTCTCAGACATTGCAACATAGGCGCAATAATTCATACATGGTAACAAACATTACTAAACTCCTTCCACAGGCACAGCCCGTCTGCCAACCTGGCAAAGAGCCAAAACAGTGACCAGGACCGCGGAGACAGGCCGTTTATGTTTACAGTTAATACTATGAAGTCGGATAATAGCACCAGGTTATGCCGATATCAAAGTTGTGAGAGTGGCCATGCCTGCTTTGCCAGCAATGAAGCATTTCTGGTTGTATTGTCTTATCTTCTGCTTTTTACCTAATTGTAAGGATAGATTGTTAACCAAACAATCTGTACATTGGAGGGGGGGGGGTGGGAATCGTAAATGGTTTTGATAAATCCTAAAAGAAACGAAACGTTGTTCAGTAGGGACCGACCCTGAAACTCATTGTGAGCATGTAGCCACCAGGCACTTCTATTTGCTAACCCTCCCCACAACGCGGGACCACCCACTAAGAAACTGGCACCAAAATGTTAATGATTATTTGAAGATTCCAAATATATATATTGGCAAATATGTCTGTAACCGCTGTTACATTTTTAAAACGGCGAAGAGGTGCATAGTTATAGCGACTA
>JAODTK010000632.1:277500-441198 GCA_026419785.1 Sclerodactyla briareus | reverse complement strand
ACATACGAAAGTTAGTAAAATCGCAAATTTATTGTGTTAACCACAGAAAACAGAAAACTTCTGTCAAAACTTCGTAACTTATGTTAATATCGTCTGTAAATTTACAGAACATGTTAAAACACTCGTCTTTTGTGAAATAACCGATTAAAACATAGGAAGTGTGTAAAACTGCAGTATCAATATGTTAACAGCATTTACAGAATATTTATGTGAAAATTATCTGTAAATTTACAGAATTTTTTAACAGTGTACGCCATATTTTTGAGTGTCTTCTCGGGTAACCAAACTCGCTATATATAGCCTCTGCATCGTCTAGGGAATAAATTTCATTGCCTTCTATTTTAACACTTATCTTTTTTACAATTGCTCTACCAAGATTGTGGACAATCGTTCTGTTTTCATCGGCACTATCACCGTTTCAATACTAATGTCAATGTTAACTCTAGTCTGTTGTACCGCTAACTATGACATCATCTACACCGAAATTTGGAAATCTAACCGCTAAATTCGGTTTTGATCTATTGTGCTGGTCTTGTTCGGGATCACAACTGATTGTCTAATACCTTTCACACCCAATGCATTACGTAATTTTCTGTGAGGATTCAATTTGTTGCCGGATGCGTTGGTCCATTTATTAAATACAATATTACTTTTAAATAAAAATGTGACATTGGCAATTGATGATTATAGGAGGGAAGAAAATCCCGCTGAAGTGGATTCTGATTAGACCACATTGATACATGATGATCCCATTTTGATGTATGCAACTCATAATGAAGGAGGGGTCTTAGATGAAGAAATTGGTCTGGATCAGCAAGAGCAGATAAAAAGAACCAAAGTAGATGATTTCTATCCTAAGATGCTAGAAGAATATGGATTAATCCAAATGTTAAACATTATGATAATTTTAAACTTGAGGTGGTGTTTTTTTAGTAAAACAGATAAAGGGAATATAAATCAGTAACTCAGAAAGATAAAAGCATGTTCTACAGTATTAGTAGATCAATGTGAATACTATACGGAATAAAATGGGGTTTGTTGACTACTCAACAACCACCAAAAGTTAACACCAAAGCAAATGACAAGCTATTGCAGAATACTAATCTGCCTCTGAATACTGGGTATATTGAAATGGAAGAACTGCCAGAAGTTGCTAATTATATTGATCAATCAATACAAGGTGAGATGCAAGCAATATTCGATAATGTGATAGCTAGCACAGTGGATGTGACAGTTGATACCCAAACAGAACTTAGTAAGAGAGAACTAATAGCTCTCGATGAAGCTCTACTAAAATCTCGTGGTGAGCTTGTCATTAACTTGGCAAAACTGAAAGATTAGACGATGTTATATTATTGGAACAAGATAATCTAGCGCAAGCACAGCGGCGAGAATGAAGAAGCTGAAAAGAAGAAATCAAAGCAAGAATAAAAGCCTCGGAAATAGAAAGAAGTGGTAGATGGAAGCTGCAAGTATAAATGATAGAAACATTGCGTGGACAGATTAACAGAACAAAAGAAACCATCAAACAAATTTAAACAAGAGCATACGACACTTGATTTTATTTACTGAATAAAACATCTGAAGTAGATTATTTAAGTACATCATAAAGCCAATATCAAATACTTGCAATCCCAGTAACCCCAACGATGATGGCAAGTTGTCATTTTCTGTTCACTTGCAGATTCGGAGATTTGTGGATCGGTGTTGCTAATGTCGTGTTGATCAACGGTTTAAGTTGTCTAATCAAATGTGTGGGAGTTTGCAATTGGGTTTTTCCAATCGGATAATCATATCATCAAACTCACTAACAGGTTCACTAACAGGTGGTTGCTCGCAGCTTCAATAACACCACGCAGTATAAAATAATCAGTCGTTAACGAGTGCTGTTGTTGTTTCTGAGGCTTTTGATTTCATATTATAACCTATATGGGTACCAATCCTCAGTTTAGATCTGTAGTCATGTAAACATTTTGACCGACTACAAAGTCTACTTAGCTACGCGGCCTATTGCAGGAGCTTTGATAGCGATTTAAACTAGTTTGTAAATCTCTGGAGAATTAAGACAACTCTAAGATAGACAAAAACTGTCGTTAGCATCTAGGAGATGGGCAGGTGTCGAAAAAACTTGTTTTTGTTTGAAGTTTGTGCCCCAAAATACAAAAGAAAAGTTCTCATGATAATCATTGAGTGTCTTATGTGCCGATATCTGTTAGACTCTAGGACTATTGGCAGATTGAGGGAAAATGACCCCCTATTTAAGGGGCTGAAGGCAAATCGTTTTAATCAGTTGCATACAAGCTTTTCGGGGGTAGAAAGGGTCGCTGCCGGAACTCGAATTGCTGTATGCCAGCGGGACAAATGGCTGCATAAGGCCTTTAAATTGAGGGAAAATCAAAATGGCCGCCATAGCTGGAATGAAATGTATTTATTTATACATCTCCATGACTTAACAAGGTAGGAACATCGAAATTAAATGCATCATATATAGGCTTTCATGGGCAGGAGGAATTCCACTGTCATATTAGTTGTTGTCAGTATCAGGTATGAGGAAACTCTTGGAACGCAGAAAATCGCCCAAAACAATTATAGTATTCAGCGATGAATAGCCCAACGACAGGGTAGGTCCTGATCATGTTGGATGCAGTGGTACGGGAAATAACAGATAATTATCGGCAGGAGTATCTCTTTTTCGATGCAAGCATTCTATGGATAGTTTATCCGGCTCACTTTGCAAGTTTATACGATTGCCAGTACACCCCAATTAAGGAAGTCCTCTGGGTGAACGTCAGGATTGCCACTGTACTTAGGATAAGTTCGCGTAACATCGGCCGCTGGTCTGTGTTCAGCACTTCAATCACGCGTACACCGGTAATGAGTAGAGAAACATATTTTTCAGGAGTCTATAGAGAAACGGAGGATTTGGTCATAACCGACAGCTGACAACGTGGCTGCAGGAAATACCGAGAGTTCAAATGAACGCGATTACGATTAGTCCAGTGGTCAGTTAACAGTTATCATATTCAGTGTTGACGTGATGCTGTTGAAATGAGTTTGTCCCATGTCGACTTTTTCGCACAATGTATGAGGGAAATTAGGTGTTCGTTTAGCCTGCATTGTATGTTTGACAATGAGTTGGGTAATGGGTTACAGGATCACGTGCGCGGAAACAACGTCTCCATAGGAAGGGCCATGGTAATGCAGTATGCTGCTGCCGCTCTTAATATACACGGTGTCAAGTTGGGGGTGTGTAGGTGACATCATCAACTTTGAGGAAGGAGTAAAATCCCAAATTGAAAAAAATTATGGGAGTCTGGGCTAAGGAAACAGTCATAAGCAGCCGAACTACACCATTGCTCGAAGCCTTGTAAATGGGAGGGGGGGGGGGAAACACCACACAATATGGAGGGGAGTAACTGGTCACCACCGTCCACTGTGCGAAATAATGTTCTTAAAAGCCCCGCTTTGCAAAAACTCTCCCCCCATCTCTCCCCATGGGTACGTCAATGGGTTAGCTCTGTGGCATCACCCTGAAAAACAAAAAATTTTATGTTACCAATTTCCAGGGTAATGAGAAACAGCGCCGGTGCGTCGGTATCTCGCGTTACATTATTAATATGTGTATGGGGGGGGGGCGGGGAAGGGGGTTAAGGTTTTTCGGTGTGTGGTGTTCTCAGTTTGCATTTGGCCTCTGGTTGTCACATTGTATTGTCAGATCATTTTCACTATTTCTGGTGCTTGTAAACTTACTTTTGAAAGCCCTCAATGGTTGTGTTTACCGTCCAGATCTACTTTTGTCTTAGTATGTATCAAATCATCAATAATGTCATGTGGAAAAAACAATAAATGACTGAATAGTATATGTGTTTTTTTTTTATCGTGAAGCTTAAAACGATGCATTACCATAGTTACTCCGTAATTGCTTATTAGGCCCATTCTTTCTCCTTCATGTACTACAGGGCTGCATGATTTTTCCTCAGATAAACATGATGAAGGCACGACCATTACTAGAAAAAGGCCAATGTAAACTGGAGCCACAGTTGTGCCTCGTATGTCAGAAGGGCAACAAGAAAAGCTCATGACGTCAGCAGGGATGGCCTCCAGTCTGTTGATATCATCAGGCAATTCGATCGAAGTTGCCCAATGCCATACCGAGACAAACGATCGATTACCGAAATATTTTCGTGAGAACCCTCCTCAACCGTTCAAATGGCACAAGGACTGCAGTCTAGTTCATGAGGTAGACCTAAAGGTGAAAAACTGAAGAGACTGGGATGGAAAGCACGATGATCAGATCGTCAACCTCCAATAAATGTTAACCTCAGGTGTCCTCCTACTCCGGAGCAAAACGTTCCTATGGATTGGAAACAGTGTATCTTCTGTCAACTCGGATCAGAACGAACCACTTCATCTCATACAAGATATTAGATCAGCAGCAGAATCTTGGAATCAGCGAAGTATGATCACTTCTAAGAGTTCACTGGCTTGGTAACTGATCTCACGCTGCGACGGAAGTATCACAGAAGTTGCCTCATTCAGTTCGAACGCAGGACGAAAAACATCGCCAGTTCATGTACGCACACCAGAGCCCGAGATCATATAACCTGGCTTGTGCGAAGACTTCAACGTCAGCAGAGCGAGCTGATATCATGGGATCTCGTGAATGGGTGTGGGACAGGTACTACACGATAGCAAATGATGTTCAGATAAATATTCCATCGTCCTGCCTGAGCCGTAGGAGCACTTTCAAGGACAAATAGCGGAAAGTCTGAGGGTATATACGAAGTCGTTGTAAGCATGATCAGGGGGACTGAACCTAATACGGTATGGTTCCGACCAAAATTCCGAACATATACCGTATCAGCAATGTAAAAGATGACACCACCGACATTGATGGATTCATTCTGCATTCAGACATGGAAATGATGAGTTTTGACAATGGGTACAATGTGCATTGCGAATCCGTGGTGACATGTTGTCACATCTCAAGCCAGACGGGATTAGACATCAGCAACGATAGAGCAACAGATAGTACCTGATGCTTGTATATGTTCCTGAACTTGTACGCATGTTTAAATATATAAAAAAATTAGGAGGACAACCCTGGAGGATGATGAACTGAAGGATGATAAGAATGAAAGCCAGGCGACGGCTCAGAATCATAAGGGGGATCGCTAAGGATCTTATGTACACAGGTAATGGAGCCAAGTTCCTCCAATCGAACACATAGGGATGGCCAGCACGCTCCACAGGCTACACGTTCAAAAGAGTGGTGAACTGTTTTAGAACGCAGGTTCATGTCATGGCTACCTGAGGTTATTTAAACGGACACAGCACGGGCCAATAGGGACATTAGAGACCCGGGATAAAACGGTAGTGTTGTTCCTGAAAATCTAGTAGGGGGTCGCTTCGTCCACTTCTCGATGAACAACGTTGACATCAATGAGTACACTCTGGGGTGAGGGAAACTTCCATTCAACCCAAGTGGCAGCCTGGCAACGTGGGCCCCTGAAAAGGATCTCCTCGCTGGAAGGACATTTCAAAAGGACGGAATCACTACATTCATGCTTTCATGAATGACATCATTCCTGGCACCAACCCGAGGAATCACGGGCGCCCATTCACTGGTGTGATCCCAGATGACTGTTTCCACAATCACTAGAAGAGTTATCTCAGCACAGCATTTGCACGATACTGACATGGCCTTCATCTTAGCCCGGTCATCTCACAACTATGCTCCTGGAATTGTACAATAAGAAGGCAAGCACAGGTCAACCCCGAACAAACCACAGTAGGGTACATACCTATAGGACCGGCCCCTGCATCAGAGCTTGATACGTGGACACAGTCGTGAGACGGGTGCTGCATGTAGCGAAATCGTTGAGGCAGCAGCCTGTTGTGCTGACGGTGGATGAGGCACTTTATCCAAGTTGCTAGAAATGAAGTACAAGGATATATTAACTGCTTGGAGGGACTCCCATCGCTATGAATTTCTGGGGAGTAATAGGGAGACACATGAGTGATTCGGGTTCTAAGTGATCTGTGGGAGTCTACGCCCGCAAAGCGTGTTCATTGTAGGAAAGGGGTACGCACGGGCAAATCAGGGCGCACAAACTTACCTTACAGGTTCTCTGGCAATTGCTTCCAAGGCTTTATACGTACCTGGATGAGGTTGATATCACGCTGAGAGCCGAGCTGTAGATTGCAGAACATCCCTAGATTGCCGAAAAGTATGCGCAAATGGTGACAAGCGACTACCGACAGATTCCAGGGCAATGGAAAGAGTCACTGCAGGTCTTGCTGTGGTGATCGACAGCTGGGTTCTGGTGCAGGGCTATAGGGACTATGGTCAGCATCCTACTTTGCGTCACCAGAGCGCAACGTGAGGATTCATGGAATCTCCATCTATATGAGTTTAAAACGTATGCTGCCATTCCTCTTCCGGTATGACCATGTCAACTACGCTAGGGGGGGCACTGTATACCTGGCTGAGATGTCGACTCTCCCACAAGAGGTCTCAGCGAGTTCCAGGAAAGGCACTCGTGGTGAAACGCTCGATCGAACCTGCAACTATGTATCGGCGACCAGAGATACGGAATGGCTGAAAGTACAGGAAAAAAGAGGGAGGCTTGGTAGGCATCACCAGAGTAGCATCCGCACTCAGTAGATGGACACTATCGTACAATCTGAGAAACGGTCATAGCTTATCAGACCCAGCCAATGATGAGTCTGGCAACGGACGATGAAGATGACGAAGTTACACACACACGAATGCACAAAGAGTAGGATGACGAAAGACGGACTCGATGAGGACAGAATCGCAGTATTACTCGAACAACATGGCGTGTTCCAGGATGGCGTTGACACATTGAAGAACATCATAAACAAGCCGATGTAGCCACACTTGAGATTGAAGAATCCCTACTGGGTGCCGAACATCAGGATCAGGTGCAAAGGAGGCATCGTTACGCAGTGCCTCAATGCGCCCCCGAGTAGTGAAAACACCTTAGTCTGAAAGCCCCTATCTGGAAGAATAATGCCAAAAATTTTCACGTGGGATTGAAGTTGGTCCAGCCTTCAAGGAAAGGCAAGATCAAGTCGAAGTGGACAAGGAACATTCTGCACAGGCTCACAACAGCTTATAGAGAAGGCGCGAGGTAAACCTAGAAAGTATCTCCAAAATGAACTCATGACCGTCCCGGCGTATTTGGCTACAACTAGTGGCAGTCTACATTCCACCAACACAATCTGTGCTAACGAACATACTGACACAAAAAGTTGAAACCCATGCGAAGGTTACACTCGATAAGCCTAGCTGTCTAATCATCGATGGCCAAGCACTAGTGATGGCACTAGGGAAGTCGCCTGACATTAGTACATTTGGGACTATGACCGAACCTATGTTAATGCTGTATTCAAGATGGGAGACAACTACAGAGGATCGATGTAGTCTTTCGACAGATATCAAGATGATTCAGTCAAGCAAGGGAACCAGACCAAAGCAAGCAGCGCTACAGACCCGTACGTCGTAAAATAGGCAAACGATGCATCGGTCCTCTCCCTACTAACTGCGGCTAGCTTCTGGGCACTCGAAGAAAGAAAGCAGGACCTGTCTGCTAATTTCCAATCATCTGATCGGACAGAGCCCGAAAGATGGACCAGTGGTTGTAGTTGCAGGGGGGTGTCGCTGTTCTGCTACGGTCAAGTCATCGAATCCTGATCTAACATTTCAACTGAGAGCTGAACACGAGGAAGCTGAACAAGACTGAGTTTTTGCACTGTATTCAGGCCAACATGAAAACAATAGTATGTCTGTGCGTGATACGGAGGTTCTTCTTCTACTCCTAGCTCACTACTGACAAGAGAGATGTACACGATTACATGAAGCTGGGACATCTAAAGCTCCAAAGTAGTTCACAGTACATGATATCCGTGCGTTGCTTCCTGATGAGCCGATCAGCACACTACTGGTTACCATGCGTGACTGGCTGTGATAGCGGGTCCCAGTCATTGACATGGGAAGATAACAAACATGGGAAGTGTTTCAGCACATCACCAGGCGATTGATCTGGCCTTGGCCCAGAGGTCTTCTGACTGAAAGTTCGGTCCTGTCAGCGGAGAAATTCATCTGTAAATATATGGCATCCCGAGGTTGACACATGTAAACAAAGCAATATTCAAGTTGTTCTGTAAGACGGTCGCCACAAGAAGCCTGCCACCAACTCAGAATGCAGCTAGATTTACCATTATGCGTTCACACTATCAAGCAAGGTTGGAACCAAGCAATCTGCCAATCTAAGCTTCCTCCAGTGACCGAAATGGGATGGATGCACCTCGACGATCAATTGGTGCCAAGGGGGGGGGGACCTGCTCTCGCTCTCACCTTTCCCCAAATCTTGTAGAGAGAGCACTCAATGTGGCTGCACGAAAAAGTGCCTCAGCAAAACTCTGCAGATCCAGGAAGACCGGCATGGAATGCACCGAGGCGTGTACCTGCAGGAAACGTGACGACAGATGCCGGAACACTCCGAGGACTCAAAACTAAGGCATCTGGAACGGGGGACTGTACACACACAGCGGCCAGGTACGACACACAGTACGGTTTATGTTAGTAGTTCATTAAATTACGAGGCCTAATTATCCATGTCCCATAAAGGGAGAAGCCTCGCATGGTCACACAACGCGCCAAAGTAACGTCATGGGAGGGGCAAAAACCTAACGCGGCGCTGAAAATGAGATATAGTAGAAACAGGATGATCAACTCTACCTGCTTGGCGGGAATTTTCATGGAAAAAATGATGAATATGATCGTGAAGATTTAAGAATTTGGGGATTGCCCTGACTAGGCTACGAGCTTCGGCGAAGGTATTGGTGTCACTAGTATGGGAAAGAGGCGCACAAAATAGGGAAGTCGGGATACGGGGACTGCCCTTGGAGAATGGGTGAAAAAATTCGGTCTGATTCTCCAGACGGGGGGGGGGGGGGGGGGGGGGTGGGGGGGGGGTGGGGGGGCGGGGGGGGGGTGGTGCGGGGGGGGGGGGGGGTGGGAGGGGGGGGGTAGTGGGGGCGGGGGGGGGGGTGGGGGTGGTGGGGGGGGGGGGGGGGTGTAGGGGGTGGGGGTGGGGGGGGGGGGGGGGGGGTTGGAGGTGCGGGGTGCGGGGTGGGGGTTAAGGGTGGGGGTGGGGGTTGGGGGGGTACGGGGTGGGGGGCTGGGGGCGTGGGGGGGGGGGGGGGGGGGGGGGGGTGGTGGGTTTTGGTGGGTGGGGGGGGGGGGGGGGGGGGGGGGGGGGGGGGGGGGGGGCGGGGGGGGGGAGGTTGGCGGGTGGGGGGGGGCGGGGGGGGGGGGGGGGGGGGGGGGGGGGGGGGTGGGGGGGGCGGTGGGCGGGGGGGGGGGGGGCGTGGGCGGGGGGGGGTGGGGGGTAGGGTTGAGGGGCTGGGTCTTGGGTAGTTGGTGGTGGGTTGGTTGGGGGTATTGATTGGGGATCATTTTTGGTTGACTGATTTATTTAACGTTAAAAATGCCGTAGTAGCCATAGAATTGAACTCCAAGCCCTTGTTCTTCATCTGATCTGAGAAATGGAATATGACATTAGATCTCCATGTATCGAAACCTACTTGAGCAATGCATTCCATTTGAAACTCTGGTTATTCACGAGTTCATACATTCAAAACATGTAGTCGGGTCGTGGTGGCCATTTTCTTTGGCGGCAATTTGTTTCCGCACTTTTAGGACAGCTGCGGACATTTGTTGACTGGGCATACAGCAGATTCGGATTTCTCAGCTCTCTAGCAGCCCTCATCGAGCACCCCTGTTTACCCCTAAAACAAACTTGTACTTGCACTAATTAACCACGATTTGCCTTCGGGTGGGTTTAGGATTTTCGGGCGATTCTGCCTAGTCTATTCTGATTTGGTATGACAAAACCCCTCGCCAAGCGCCTTCTACTGTTTACTTGAAGGAAAGGTGGAAAACTGGTATTAGCTGTACGAGGTGATTTTGACCAGACAGCCATTACAGTTGCATGCTGGTACCATTCAGTGTATTGTGTAAACTCGAGTGTCATACTTACGTCTAATACAAGTGAATTCTCAGCATAAGCAGTGCCTAAACAAATTACTATGGGTTGACGTGTTGCTCCAATTTGATTGGCTGTGAAACATGAAAAGATGACATATGTCTCCATATGCTGATAGGTCTATATTCTTATTCAATGCATTATAATGATTTGAAATGGTGTGAGACACTCATCCTTGCAGCAGCATTCGACAAAGATGATAGACATGAAACCTATAAAGCTTTCATTCTATGTCTGTATGGTGGAGTGGTCATAGCTGACGCCACATCCTGAGCGTGCTACACCAAATTAAAAGTGAGGTGATTTGCCAAATTGCATCGGGTTGAGTTCCAATCGTTATAGACCTCATAGTTGAATGTGTGGCTAATACCATTTTCGATAAATCTGGTCAGATCGAGGTCAAATGTGTCGTATTTGATAAATGTATAGTTTGACTGTTAAAGTCTGGTTGCTCAAAGGCTCTTCATTGTCTGGTGGTGAACATATACTATAACTTGTATCTTGTGAAGAAGTGCTTGAATGCTGTGGTAACATGTTTTTTTTTTTTTTTGAAAAACATTATTTATTAAACAAATGAATCATACTTGAATTAAAAATTTGAAAAGTCATTTGACTTGGGAAACATACTGTAGACCATGGGCAGGAAATTTACAAATGACTTGAAATCAGCTATATTTTGGCTAGGTTTACAATATTCTAAAGGTGAAAAAATTATGTATATGGTTGGTAGTGATGGAAGTGAATTTCCACTGCCGCTGGCCTTTACAATGTGGAGCGATGGCGCGTTGATCACCAGTAGATTATCTTGTGGTGGTGATTTAAGGTCAATAAATACTGTGGGAATTTGAAAAACTTGTAGTTCCAGTAAATAATGTCTATTAAATTGTCTGAAGATATTGCAAGACTTTTTCACTTGATAGAGATTGGTGTTTGTGGTGAACACAGTGGAAAAAGTGGACATGCAACCATTCAAAGCTATTTATTGACACTGTGATCAAATTCTCCACCCATAATATATTTACGGGTGGTAACAACATCTAAAATGTGGGCGTCATTCCATGGGCAATGACCTACTACGGAAGTAGCATACTACAGAATGGGACACTAAAAATGAAAAACGTTGGAAAAGGGCTAATTAATGAAATGAAATTCAGGATCGAAGATGCAGATGGTAATGATATTAAAAATAAAGGGCTGCCACTGGTAGTTACTTTAGAAATAAAATAATGTACATAAATGAGTATATTGGAAAGTTCGAATTACAATTAGAACCTGCAAGATGATATTCCAAAAATTCAAGTAGGGGTATGAAAGTTGGGATTAAGTGATATGGAAAAAATATACATTGAGAAAATGGCTACCAACAGGAGTAACACCACTTTGTAATGGACTTATCATGGGGGATAACTAGTATGTGGGATGATTTTATCAACAGCCTAAGGTTATGTTGACTAGGATATAATGTTATGATGTTTGTATAGGGAGAAAAAAACAATAGGAACAATGGGATTACTACACGAATTGATTTTACAAATAATACCATTACATTTTCTGAAAATGGTATAGACGAATTGAATGGTTCAGGAGTACTACAGTTATGTTCATAGTGGTGTGGTCTGTGTTCGGTAGCACCAAGAGGTATGAATGTTATTGCAATCTTTTAGGGGATAATTCTGGTATGTATTACAAATTAAACATACGGGACTATTTAAAACATTAAAACGAATACTTACTTATAAGTGACGGACATTTATCCGAATTTAACGCAGAATGATGGTAATTTCAGACTACAAAAAATGCTGATATTAAAAAAGAAATAGAAGCTTAAAACATGAAAGATTTTCCTGTATAAAAAGTATAACAAAAATAGTAAATAACCTATAACTACACTAGAAAACATTTCAGAGGTGTGTGGAGATGTACTTGCGCTTCAGGTATTGCAGCTAGTGGTGGAGTTATTACTTCCCCTGTTGCTCGGGAAGGTGTGCTATGCTGTGGTGTTATTGTGTTGGCAACAAATGTTTTCAATAAAAAACTTAAAAACTAAAAACTAAAAAACATAATGGGAATTAGAATTTTGGCAGAGGTCAAAACTAATTATACTATTGGTGAATATATTTCACACGCACTGGATGATGGTGCTATCAGTCAAGAAGAATTTTTACTTATACCAGGTTCTTCATTTTTAGAACGGGCCAAGTTCCATTAAATGCAAGGAAGTATTAGAAGAGAGCAAAAAACAGCATCCTGTACCAGATAATTGAAAACTCGTAACAGCAGCTCTAGATAAACAAAAACCGGGCTATTCAAACATGTATGAATTCAGCGTCAGGTTTAAAATAGATATGAGCTGTCAGAATGAAAGACCCGCCTTTATAATCAAGATTCATGTAATCTTAGTCAACATGTAAACAAGTATCCCTCTCTCCGTGGATACCAAGAGGTACACACACGAGGATGGTGTTCACACGAGTGATTATGGATTTAGACCTTAGGCCTAATTCCCATATAAGTATTTACAGAGAGACCTTGGGTGAACCATACTTATTTTCAGAGAGACCTTGGGTGATTTTGGTTGAAATAGGCAGACCCCCCATTTTACATACTACTCTCCGACTTCTTCTGGCAGAGAATGAAGAATAACTGCCACCAGAGTATAGTAAATGAAGTTACAGGTCATGCTAGTCAATCGGTGCGTTAATCGGGAAGGAGCTGAACATGTATGACGAATAAGAACATGATATCACAACGAGGAAAACAATTGTGAGATGATATATGCCCTAAACTGACCGATATAGGACCAATCTTGAGAAACAAGACGAGTGGCTCGACGAGGTTTGACGTGGGTTGTATGGAAAGTGTTCTGTACAGACAGAATGACCATGAGGATTGCCTAACAGGGTCCAATCAAAGACGAAGCTAATGTAAAAATTTCGAAACAGAATTAAGCAGTACTTAGGCCAAATGCATGCGATTGCGAAATAGGTTCAAAGAAGAATTAAAAAGAGAAACAACGGACACGGTTTGACCGGACATCCTGAAGTACGGGAAAAGCCTGCACGATCTGGCCACTGCGTGACTATGAGCGGAAAACAGAAACAACAGGGCGAACCATGGCATCCAGTAACTCGAAGTGACAAGGAGCCATACGAGTACAACATAAAAAATAAAAGTTAGTACCTGGTAGGAGCCATGCAGACCACAAGATTATCACGGTGTCTATAGGTAACGGGACTGTTGTTTCTT
Source organism: Sclerodactyla briareus (assembly GCA_026419785.1). NCBI lineage: Eukaryota > Metazoa > Echinodermata > Holothuroidea > Dendrochirotida > Sclerodactylidae > Sclerodactyla > Sclerodactyla briareus. Next base: position 427,876 of record JAODTK010000632.1, on the reverse strand, counting down.
GTTGTGGTTGTGTTTGTCTACAAAATTGTCGCATTTTGAACAAATTAAACTTGCCTCGCTGAATTTCTCAGAAGTAAGTACGTTTCGAAAGTTCTCTCATAAAATCTACCATTCAGCCAAAAAGCTTTTCAGCGAAAAGCAATTCAGGTGCTACGCATTACATTTCTCATACTTCCCATGAACTTAATTATGCCAGAGGCTCAGAGAGGAGATCGTATAAAGAATGTTTAAAATATGAACAGGTGGCACACCTGGCCTGGACGTCGCCACCCCCCTAATAAAAATCCTATAACAGGAAATTATTCTGTGGGGCGTGTCTTTGGGGTGAGGTTGTGACTTATGCTTTTGAGTTGGGTTTGACCAGCGGCGTAAGGCTTCATTTTGTCATCCGTGGGATGAACTAATTTATAAGGGATGTATATAGCTGACAATAGCTGACAAAGTGTCTGAGGCGCTCAAAAAACAACATGGCAAACCGAAAAATATCGAGAGGCAGTTCATGCCCACCAGTCAGGGACAACATGCACGAATATACTGGAATATGTTTCACAGAATCACGCAAAGAACGAATACGAGTATTCCGGGTGGTTATTCGTTAATTGCGTTTGTTCTCACAAACACCGAGTGTGGGTCATGGCGGACAGATTATAGATTTCGTTCGGGACAATGAATGCGCCTCACGTACAATACAAGATAGATAATGTCTTAAAAACTCTCTTCATCTGGTCAAAATAGCGGAGCCAAGGATCGTCAGTTCTGGGGAATGGAGTACATACATATATATCGGATAGTGTAATCAGCAAGCCGATGAGCGAGTGTGTATGGCGTCTGGGATTTATATTAATATATATATATATAATAAAATTAAAAAAACGAAAAAAATAATATATATATATCTATATAATATATATATATATATATATATATATAGTTATATATGCTATATATATATATATATAGGATTATATATATATATAATATAGCTATATATTATATGTATATATATATATATATCTATATATATATATATATCAAGGAATGAGTCGTCTCGAAGAACCTGGTCTACCTAATGTACTAACCTCTCGGAGTTCCAGTACATGGGGAAACAAAACCAATGAGGGAGCGAATGACCAACACGGTCAGCCATCAAAGACCCAAAAAATTGAGCAGCCGGTTGCTACGCATTTCAACATGGTCAGTCACTCCATTGAAAACCTGAGAGTGATGGCCTCGACCAGGACCCAAATTGGTCCAATAAATCCCGCAAAGCGAAAGAAATTCTGGGAATTGGAACCTGAAAACGACGACACCAGTGGTCTGAGCATTCGGAACGACCTACCATCACAAAAGAGATAATGGTAAACACTCGGCCCCTCGTATTGTTGCCTATTTCAATCACCAGGCGCAATTGGCCTTCATTAGATAATTCCTGTGAGGATTATCGCCTGTCAATCACTGAGGCGCAAATTGGCTTCCCGGGATAATCCCCAAAGGGATTTCCCCTGTCAATCAGCGAAACAATATTAGCCTCACCCCATATTGTATAGGACTATCCAGGCTCAGCCGTATTCTTTCGAGTTATCCTTCGGTGTCACTGCACTGACGAAGGACTAGTATGTCCGAAAGGCTCTGCATCCAAAACATATCGGCTGTGTTACTCACATTTTACTAGCTCAATCGCTATTTCCATCTCTTCGAGATCCAGCCTATCATTTACGTAGCCATTGTCTGTGTTACAGTTTTTGCCTTTGTTACATATATTTTCAGTTGCATTCAGCATTGTATCCAACCTTGAACAACCCTGGAGACTTTTCTGAGACTTTCAAATACTCGACGCCTGTCCGAAAGAAGGGTTCAGGTATCGGACACCATTATCTAATACCAGCCTACCGTAAAAATAACGCGGTCCGAAAGGACTGAAATTCACAGTCCCCACTGGCCTTCCCATGTTCGGACAAAGACACTCGTCTTAACTGGAAGGGCATTCTCACACAGGCTTCGCTGCAATGAGCTATCCAAATCGGCAATTGACGCAAAGTCATTCCGGATCCTCACCAGCAATCAATCCACAACCAGGAAGTGCCAACAGGGAACATCCCACAGGAGTTTCAAAATAACTCTGGTCATTCCCATGACTGTACAAAAACTCAGTCATTCGCTCCTCTTCGGCAAAAGGGAACAAGTTTGTACGAGACAACATCATTACAAATCTGGTGATGGGCCATTCAAATTGTTCGGCCTCCGAACCCAAGAGCCGGTCTAGCGTTTCATCCGCAAAACTGTGGAACCGGCTGACGCAAATCTTTCTGTCGTTCCATCTCCTGCGAGCTATCTGACGCAGAAAACCAAAATTCTGTCTTAAGGCTGAATTTTGCCCTAAGCCAAAACAGTAGGACGCACAAAACTGTCCCCGATCTTGAAGCGTTCTTCGAACGCCTACGACTACGCGAATTTCTTGCCGCGGAGCTGGCAACGTAGTCACCTCCGTTGCGGACATATCACACAATTCAAGGCAAAAAAGACTTGGAACCCACCAAAAGGGCCTTCCCCCACATTGGAAGCATACATTTCGGCGATCGAAGAAGATGTCAAAACTTACACCCCGACCATGCAAATTCAGGAATAACCTCAGCAAAACTGAGAGGCGATCCATTGGCCTTCTGAAATATCGCACGCATATCGTCATCAAAGCCTGCTGACAAAGCTCTGCCGTGGTGGCTATGACACCGAATTCTACGAATCGGAAGTAAAAAAAAAAAAACGCTATTCTGCAACCCCGTACATTATCAGCCATTGAACTCCGACCCCACCAGCAAATTGCTGCCCGATTGAAACAACATAGAGACAATGGTATCAAGGCTCCATATCCCCAACGTCGGCCCGCAACCTTCTCCAATCGGAACCCAAGCCATGCAGATTTTACTTCCTCCCAAAATTCCAAGAATTCACCCTGGCAGACCCTCATTTCTGGCAACGGCACTGCTACAGATAAAATTTTCCAAATATTCGTGGACCTCTGATTCAGCCCCTTGTCCCTTCCCTCCCGTCTCACGTCAAGGACACCACAGACTCATCAATAAAATCGGAAAGATCAAGATCCCCCCTGCCCATTGCTGGCAACCCTGGACGTTTCTCTCTGTAACAATATCCCTCAAACGGAAGGTATAGAAGCCTGTACGTCGGCTTTCGAACCAATTCCTGGCCAGACCCCAACCAAAGCCGCATCTTGCGACTAATGCACCTCATCGCTCACTTGCACAATTTTGGTTTGGTGGCTCACATTACCTGCAGGGTCCACGGCACAGCATGGGCACTACAATGGCTCCTTCGTTCGCCCACCTCTTCATGGGAAAACTTGAAGAGAAATTCTCTCTGGACAGGCCCGAGGCCACTTGTGTGCTCCGTTATGATTGATGATCATCTTCATGATATGGACCCACTGGGAAGAAAAATTTACCTCGTTCATCGAAAACATCAACCTTCCACCCATCTATCAATTCACTGCAGGATTTTTCAAGGCGACGATCCACTCCTTGAGCACCACTGTGAAGGTTGAAAACTGTTCACTCAAAACAGACTGTTCACAAAACCAACCGGAAAGCACAATTTCCTACTCCCCAGCATTGTCACCCACCCCACTGCACGAAGAACCTTCCTTACATCAAGCTTTCTCGTCTGAAACGATTTGCCTCCCCGATGCTGATTTCGAGTCCCGTGCCAACGCACTTTCAAAACATCTCCAAAAGAGCAGTAGTCCGGAGTTCCATTTAAGAGCCATTGAAAAGGCTAGAAAGACCTCCCGAATTGAACTCTGACGTACAAAACGCGTCAATCCAACTCCAGAGTACGACTCGTCTGTGAATACCATTCTGCCCTCCCACACTAGCTCCCTCTCACCAGGGCCTTTGCCTCCTTCAAAGTCAGGAACGCCTAAAATCCGGTTCCGGAACCCCGTTGTTGGGCCTACAAGCAAACCCCGGAATCTGCGTGACATTCTAGTAACGCCAAATTTTCGGAGCAAGCCGACCGCAACAAACAACCGGCGGCAGCCGCCCCTGTCCCATCCACATGCAACGTGGCAAACTTGTCGATCGCACACCTTGTTCAAAAGTTTCGCAGACATCCCGCATATCTCCGATTCAACAGGATATTGATTCCGTCCGAAGAACCCTGGTCTACCTAATTTACTGTAACCTCTTGCGAGGGCGTACATCGGGAAACAAAAAACACCCTGAGGTAGCGAATGACCCAACACGGTCACCATCAGACCCAAACATTGAGGCCAGCGGTTGCTAACTCATTTCAACATGGTCCGTCACTCCATTGAAAACCTGAGAGTGATTGGCATCGACCATGCCCCAAATTGGTCCACTAAATCCGCGCAAAGCGAAAGAAAAAATTACTGGGAATTGAACCTGAAAACGACTATAACAACCATTGGTCTGAAATTCGGACGACCTACGCATCCACAAAAGAGATAATGTAACCCACTCTGCACCTCCTCCCTATTTTGCCTCCTTGTCAATCCCCAAGGCGCATATTGGCCTTCATATTATTCCTGCTGAGTATTATCTCCTGTCAATCACTGAGCGCAATTGTGCCTCTCCCGGATAATCCCAAGGGATTATCCCCTGTCATCCCGAACACTAATTAGCCTCACCCCACCATTGTTCTTAGGCCTATAAAGTCTCAGCCGTCTTCTCTTCGGGTTATCACTTCTGTGGTCACTGCACTAACGAAGGACTAGTATTGTCCGAAAGCTCTGCATCCAAAACATATCGGCTGTTTTACTCACATTTTTCCTAGCTCAATCGCTATTTTTCATCTCATTCGGAGATCCAGCCTATTCATTTACGTAGCATTGTTGTTGTACAGTTTTTGCCTCTTGTATCTATATATATACATATATATATATATATATATATATATAGATATAATATATCTATAATATAATAATATAAGTATACCCCCATTTTTTTAACACACTAAGTTCACGCATTACGCACTTTGTTTGATCATGTTAATATTACCTTTTATTTGGGGGTGGGAAGGTATCTGTAGGCGTCGAAATTCATCAAGCTTCCTGGCCTTCTGGTCCGAGCGGTTTGTGGGTGGGTGCCGCATCCTCTGGCGAATCTTATATAAAGCAGTGCTATAGAGGTAGAAAGCGTCATTACCAGTTATCCGTAAATGCTGAATGATACCAATACTGATATCGTTCAGACTGCTGATCGAAAGGTTGTTAGTTTAAAACCAACGAGAGGCACATTAGTCTTTTTCCGATGCGTTGTTAATAAAGCGCTGCTCCATGCTTATTTCTTTCCATGTGCTAAATAGGAACCTGTGCGGACGTCGAATACAACCGCGCTGTGTTGAGCTGATGCCACTCTACTCACCGGATTGTCGGAGTGCGTACCGAATCTTTTATCGTGACTCATCTATCATTTTTCATATTCTCTTTGTTGCCAATAATATACTGTTCCAATATGCACATTCATGACCTGACCATCAGAAGGGTCCAACAATACATTTGTATTGACACAGAGCGAGGAATGTTTATAAGTGGCTTAGCACAGTAGAACAGCAAGCCATTGAGCGGAATAATGAAGCGATAAACATGAATCACAGCGTCCTGGACAAGGCCTATCACCAGGTAGACGCAATACATTCAACTTGAATAACGTTCGATCCACAAGTGAGAACTAAGTTGGGCGTAGAACATCTCTTTTACCAGGTAATCGTTAACCCATTCGTAGCGTATTCTGCGACTACAGATGATCCACAGACGCAATACACACTCGCTGATCGGCTTGCTGATTACACTAGCCTGTCAACCAGAACCGAAGAGAGGTAATATGATGTCAACGTACCGGTGTTTCAATTAAAACAGACAGAAAAGTCATACGCATACTTCATGAAGCGAGATGATGTACCAGGAACCAAACCGGACCACCGGCCACCGATCGAGATGGAGTGTCAGGACTAGGTTTTCTAATGCTAAGTAGCAACGAGAACTTGGAGATTCAGGTCGATTTTAGCAGCCTAATTTAATCATTCTTTTGGGTCAACCAGAGGTGCTGCATTCATGTGCAGTATGGAATAGTTGGCCACCGGAGAATTCGCGCCTTCTCTTCTCGATAGTGTCCGACACTTCCTAAGGCAGACGTGCTGAATTCCTGCTCATAGGACTGTCTTTAACGTCCCAGTCCCAAGTGGACGCGGCGAGGTGCTTTCCAGGCAGGTGGCCCCCGAGTGAGTTGTATTTGAGACTTGTCAACTTGGGACTTGAGCGCAGAAGAAAGAAATCGAGTGCAGCACATTCCTGACTTGGGGAACAAACAGGATAGAAATCGAGGTAGGTGGGAGGCGATGGCTCAAATTCAATCACCATATGTTACTTGAAATTATATTTATTTGTGAAAAAAAAATTGGTCGCATCACAAAGCAGGCGACACAGTTTGAAGTAACAGATCATTTTCAGTACAAATAGCCACACACTAGTAGCCAGAAAATGATTTTAGAAGAAGAGACCCAGCACATTCAGTACTTATAATGGCATCAGTGAATTTATACAAAGTATTACGTTGATTGAAGAACCTAAGAAATTAAAGTAAACAATCTTTTCACATAACTGACTGAACTATCAACTGGATACAATTATTTCAAATATAATTTCCCGTTTGGTACCTGAGTTACGTTGACTTATTCACATAATTGATTCGATGAATCCGATTATTCCGTCAAATTCCTATTCAGCCTTGGGACTGTGAAAACAGGTAGTGAATTAATTTACGTTCAGCTGTAGGGAACTGTTATCGTAGCTATCATAGCCACTGGCCGTTAGATTTTATAAAGGGTGCACTACACCACATTGCAGAGTAGTAATATATAGAATACGGAATTCACACGATGGCATTAGCAAAAGTGTGGGTGAAGAGAAATACTGAAAATTGTGAGAACATTTTGGGGTAATATATCTAGCTCTAAATGAATTGTTTATTCTCGTCCTGCTGTATTTTGAATTAGTACGATTGGGTGAGATTTATTTTAAATATTGCCAGGTCCATTCAAACGTGGATCTTGTGGTTGAACAGTTCCACATGACAAATTCCTAGCAATCTCCATATTCTACATATTATATACAGGACGATCTTTAAATTAATATAATTTGATGACTGATTTGTGTTATTCTGATGAAAATAGGTGTGCATTTCTCTCTGATATGTATTCGTTGATTCGGTTATAGACTAGGCGATTAGTGTATTCGATTGGGATGTGGATGGGTCGATTACGGGTTCAAATCCCATGAGGATTGTCCTTGAGGGCCCAAGGAACACTGCGCTGAATTGGATCGGTCACCACTTAGCCAGATAAAAGTGACATAACAGCAGCACTGAGTGGGTGTAAACATTATCCTAATTATGAACAATTTCATTGTTCAGTTGACCGGATAATCTATCGCTCCCGGATCAGTCGGCATGTTATCGTTCCCGTATGTTTAACGGGGTCTATTGGGTTGTGTGTGAGCGATGATTTATTTTTATTACTCGTTACAGTGTGACCGCGCCTTACCAGTAGTTATAGGTGAATGAACCTGTTTATATCGAGAATCGAGAAACACAACACAAATAACTACGTCGTTATTATTGAGGGGAATGCGGCTAACCTGCCCGAAGGGGGTTCAGGCAAGATGCATTATAGCTGACCGATATATAAAAAACAAATGGGAAATTTTGGCTAACGGAGGAACAAAAACAGAATTGCATGGAAAAATGATGAATAATTCAACACGACAGAAAGCTGGGAAAAAAAGGCATATCACGATACTCCTTGTTTTGCTGCAGCCGACGAGCCCCCCGGTTAACTGGAGGTTCTTTGTCTTGTTACATTTCCCAAATATGAAGGATCATCTTGTAATTTATCGCATGACGCACACGTGAATAACCAGATTGAAGGAATTAAATATTTATAACGCCATTAAATCCTCCTTCTCCGCAAGTTCATTCTGCATTAGGCCTGTTTTTTTATTTATTTAGTTAATTATTGATGATTCAACGCTGGGCAGGTTGAGCAGCGTATTTCGCTATTATTGCAGTGTATCACTGTATGCATATGTTGAAGGTGGTTTACTTCGGTAATTTTTTTTGTGTGTAATCAATGGTAAACATTCGTTTACCTCGCGTATCAGCAGTGTTATTTGTGACTCAGTAGACGCCTTGCACTAGCATTTGGAGTCATGATACACTGGATATTTGTGTGGCAGTAGCAATATCTGAGCAAGAACCCGAGCTATGTGTTGTTGGTTTCATTGTTCTTCCAGTCTTGCTATTATCTAGTGAGGCTTGTAGACGCTATACTGTTGGCTGGGACAGCGATTGGATTCCTTTTCGACTACCTCACTTCGTCGCCGATTCCTGGTCATCAGTGGGAGAATCGTGTATCTAAATGACAGTGTCAAATGTATGCCGAGACTTGAAGGATATCTGCTTGATTCGGCGATCGCCAACGAAAGATGACGAAGGACAGCCGTCACTGCCATTGGTGAAAGTGCACCCCCACACCTCACTATCGACACAAGACGTGATACGCAGGCGCGGGTTCTACGGGGGGTTTGGGTGCTCATGCCCCCCTAAATATGCTCAATTCCTCCCCCCCCCTGAAAAAAGACGAAGAAACACCCAGGATGTTGATTATTTTTCTATGTTGAATATGCGTATTGCATATTGAACTAAATAGCGTCCTGCCCACTCCCACACCTTCCCAATTTCTCGCAGGTCACATTTCCTCGCTAGAACCAGTTTACGCTTACTCCTAAATGCCTTGGAAGTTAAATGCATCTAATATGTCGTAAGTTCGAGTAGTACATAGGCTGCTTGTACAGGAGTAGTGACAACTGCGCTTCGTCAGGGATATGGCGCGTCCTTTCCGGCGGACGATCCTGTCCACCGAATTCTGTCGATCGGGATCGGGTTGGAGCCGCCTCCTGCCAGACGACCTCGTAGCTCGTACCTGGATTGGGGGATGGGGCAGGCCCAGGCCTGGTGCTTGCCCGGAGAAGGCTAGGTGACTGGAAACGGCGAGGTGGACGCGGCGAGGGCTTTCCAGGCATGTTGCCCCATGAGTGAGTTGTATTTGAGACTTTCAATCCACGGTCAAAGTTGGGATATTGTCAGCGTTTAGGTCTGTGAATCAATCACAACTTGATCACACTGGACATGTTCCATGACAGAGTTGAGCACGGTGCCGTCTATTAAGTGACCTCCATGGTATCAGGTAAGGTATGAATATATTGTAAACCTGCCATCACTTCCAGTCAGATTCTATTCTGTCGTTTCAAACCCCTATATCCCCCCCCCTGAAGACTAGGGCAAGAGCCGCGCCGGCTGGCCTCAAGACGGCAAGGCAGATCTGGTGACCTGATTGGTTAAACAGTTCTTATGAGCTCAAGCCCGCGTTCCATGCAACGCGGGCGGGCGAAGCGGACCAGCGAGTGACCCCCGTTCCTGCACGCGGGCGGGGCGAGGCGTTTTCTCGAAATCAAGCACCTCTCACCTTTAGCGTGTATATGCGCTTATATAAGAACCGTTGTGTGGCCAACTAGTATTTTGTTATTATTGTTATTATCGTTATTATTATTATTATTTTTATATCATTATTATGATTATTCATCATGGGGGCGAGGGTTTTGGTGTCCGTAGGCTTACATGGCAGGGTTATTAATAGTAAGCATCGCAGCTGGACCAGCTGTTTTCTGTGCTAAGGTTCAAATATCAGGAACAAGTTTGATGAGTTGCAGATTAGATTGTATGTCCAGGAACGCAGCATGACGTCAATGGTATTACAGAGTCGTGGTTGTTGTACAGTGATATTTCCACAGCCGAATTTCACCTTCCTGGTTATGTTGTTTATAGGCAAGATAGGACCGTTACTCTCCGTGGCATTGGTGTGGAGTTTTGTTGGATGTGAGGTCGACTGAAAAGTTTTGAGAAGGCCGATATTGCTGTAAGTTTTGTCAACTCTGTTGGTGTGTGGTGGAAATTCAGTCCAACTCATCTGGTATTCCCAGTTGTTTATTAGTTGGCGTTGTGTACGTTCTCCATATTAGCTTATCTTCTTTCCGACAAGCTTTTCGAAGTTTCTGGGAAGAGTACAATAATTTGGGTGATTTGTCAATTAGCCAGATATTCTTGGCTGATGTACAGGGCAGTCATGGATCTGGCTTTTTCAAGGTCACGCAGGATTGTTTCCTTTCTCAGCATGTACATTGTCCTACCAGAAAGCATAATATTTTGGATTTAGTTTGGAGCAGTGTCCAGTTTCTGTAGATAATGTAGAGAGCTTGGGTAGCCCCGGTGCAAGGAGTGATCACGATATTTTAGCTTTCAATGTTGTCTGTTCCGTCAATATCCCACAAAGGTAGAGCTTGTTCCTGGGTTCGCGAAGGCCAGTCGAGGCTTTCTCAGTTTTTTAGCGCCGAATAATAGATTGGCCGGAAATGTTGGAAAGTACGATGCTCGTGACTCTTGGAATGGTTTCATGGAAGGGTTAACGAGGTTATGAAAAGTTTACGTACCTTGGAGGAAAAGTCGCAGTAAGAACAAGAGGCCTTCTTGATGAATCGGGAAGTTTTCCTGGCCATTCAAACGTAAGCGAATTTATGGCGAATTGATATTATTCTGGGTCCGTCTCTGATTAGATTTCAAAGTTCAGCAAAAACTAGTCCAGCGTTTAGTTTCTAATGCTAAACTTGATTTTAGAGGCAACTGCCTCTCAAAATCAAGGAGAATCCTCGTGCATTTTTCGCTTATGTGAGGGGGAAGCAGAAAGTCAAGGACACATGCGTCCTTTGATAGATTCCGCTTCGGGTAGTACAATCAGCGATAGCCAGGAAATGGCTTAAGGTCGCAAAATTAGGTCTCGTATGGTTTACTCATGAGAACTTGGATAATTTTGGATGACCCCCTTAAAAGTTTTGGGTTTTAGGGGTTTCTCCGCATAGTATTGGAAATATGGGGTGCTCGCCTGGTTTAGTAAAGGGAAAAATGCAGAAGCTAAAAGTGATAAAGCTCCTGATGGTCCTGACGGAGTTAATCCTATCTTACTAAAATTCTTTGCAGACGAGTTGTCTGTTCCATTAGATGTATTTTCAATAGACTCTTCAAGAAGGTATTGTTACGGATTGATGGAGGAGAGCAAATGTTTCTCCTATTTTCAAGAAAAAGTAACAAGGTCTCTTCTTGTAATTACAGGCCAGTCAGGATTACTAGTGTTGTCTGCAAGGTAATGGGGAATCAATGACAATCGGGATCATATGCTTGATTATTTTCAATGAGCATAGTCTGATTAGGGATTCTCAGCATGGGTTTAGGAAAAATCGTTCCTGTTTGACTAATCTCTTAGGAATTTATGGACGATGTTCATGTTCTGTTGACAACGCATGCTTGTTTCTTAGAACCATTGTTCTAAATGTCAACGATAGCGCCTAAAATAAAAATGATAATCATACAATAACTTCACAATTGCCAGGTTTTTGGAGATTTAATTAGCATAAATTTGACACGTCAATGGTTTGAACCGGCGAATATGTGTTCAAATATGGTGTCCGCGCATTAAAAAATGGAGTAGAATTTTGTCATAAGATCTCATAACGAGTGTTGGAACAGTTGGGAGTGTTGCTTGGAACCTTATTTGAACATAACTTTGTTCCCTACTCTGCACTCTCGGGCTACAAGCCAGTAAGATTGCAGGGAATCCCGGAAAATCGTACGAAATACCTACGACGGGCATTCTCTTATTGTCCTCCTAAAAAGTACTCCTAAACTTGCCCATTCTTGTTAAACCAGGGTTGTCCAACCTTTTGCAGAGGAGGTCCAAGTGGAATGATTATGATGAATGAAGGGGCCGCATACCCCCGCTTTTTTGCTTGGAAGTCTAAGGCAGCAAAATGTGATCACTGCGTGCCAGCCAATGATTTATTTCTTCCTGGTAAAAACAGATGAATAAGTTCGGCACAAATGATGGTGCTGAGCAAATATTTTGGCGAAACTTTTTTTCTTTTTTCAATTTATTGACTCCTAATCCTTAACTGTACTTTGATATCATCATACCTGCTGAATTTTTTGTTTGTATTCTATTTGACATTGCATTCCTTGAATACTGCTATCCTCTTTTGACTATGAGGCAGACCGATGCAAAAAAATTGTCCAGTACCCTAACTCTCCCCTTGGGCGAAAATGCGCTTTAACATAATGGCCTTTTAGATGCAAATTGTGCCAATGTTTGAGCCTACAATCGCCATAAATGGCTTCAAGTTTGCGGAAAAGCTCATGAATTTTTTGTTTCCAACCTTGAACGGGGCACACTTAGAGCATCTTTGGCGGCCGGACGCAAAACTGCGGTGGGCCAGACTGTGGCTCGCGGGCCGTAGGTGGACAACCCTGTGGTTACGACTTACTATCTATGTATTACCATGAGCATGTGTCCATGAGTGGATACAGGCCGGCTTCTCGTAGCAAGAAGAACAAGTTCAACCCCTTAATAGAGTTAATTGCCTCTCCAAAGTTATGCAAACATAATTAACAACATGTCTTGAATTGTCCGGAAATTCTGCCATCAACGACATCAGTATGGTTTTCGTCATGACCGGTCTAACTGTAGACCTTCTGTCTTTTGTCACCGGCCGGTGGCCTTGACCATTTCTGTTTGGTGAAAATTGGGTTATGTCTTGATGTTTGCAGAACTGCCGACCATGTGTGGCAATGCGCACTCTTTGCTAGAACTTCCCGCATTCGTTTTCATCCCCCCAATGCTCGGACTGTCAGCTTTCTCCCGGGGCGCCATCTTGTTCGGGTTGTCATTGCTCTCCGTTCCGATAGCTTTTCCCTTTTAACGATGGTGTTTCACGCGCTTGTGTTCTTTTCTCCCTTATAACTATCTATATTTTTATTGATGGCTTCCTTAGGCTCTACTACTGCCGTTGGTGTTTATTCCTCTGGCCGTTCTTCTTCTCCCATTCGCGCCGTTCCCCTCGCAAACCTCATGGGCGGTGTGAATGTGCTCTTACCGTGTCGTGATTGCTAGTAGTTGAACAGCGATTTGGAATGGGGCAATGCTAACCTGGTTACTTTTAATTACCTATTCAGAAATCTACTGATTTCTGGTCGGCGTGGTTCCGATGCTCCTGTACCTTCTGTGGCTGGCCGCATTCTCCGCGATATGCGTTCTGACATTTTCGGTGTGGGGGCTGCCAGTGCTCTGTCGTGGAGTTTCCATATCTGGTTAGTCGCCCCCAATGCTACCAGAAATTTGGGATTTTCTATTTCCGTGTCAGGAAGTACTTTTACTCCACGTCGGCTGCATATTCGCCCCCTTGAGGAATGCTGTTGTCATGATTTGGGTGGTGCATCGCCGTCGTCTCTTGGTGTCCTTCGATCATATCCAGAGATCGTATACACGACAAAGCACTGGCAACCCCCACACCGGGAATATCTCATCAATGATGGCCAACGCTGGCTCTGGTGGCATGTTGCTTGAACCTACCTTATCTACGTAGCTCATTTATCCAGTCTGTAACCCCCCATTTATGATGAGATTTATGCCTTCAACATCACTAGTGCGAATAGTTACCAATAGGGGAGACACTTGGAGGATAATGCTCATCTTTCCTTGAAGGGGGGCAGCAAGTGAATATGTTATCGAGGAATCATTCATGGCAGAAAGTGTTTGATCGTTCTGAAATTTGTAAAATATTCATTTATGGACCCCTATTGATGGCGAGGTGTGCCTTCACATATCACTAGTTAAATAACTACCAATCAAGAGCCACAAAAACCTAGAGAAATAAATGTTCATTCTACTTTGAAAGAGGGAGCATATAAATATGTTTGGCAACAACAAATACATTTGTTCGTTTTGAACTGAACGTCCATGAAGATAGTCAAGCACCGTCTTCCATATATAGATATATGAATATATAGATATAACAACCATCAGGTATCGTCAAAATACAGTGGAAATCTTCCGATTTACACATGCTTCCATCTGTGTTCGGTCCGAGTATAAGATGTTGTGCTCGTCTACAATGCCTTCACAACATGGCTCCTGCCTACCTTGCTAATCTAATACGCATCAGACAAGTCCGTTATTGTACCAGATCAGCGACTCGACATGTACTCGATGTCCCCCAGAAACAGCAACATTCGCCGACAGGTCGTTAGCGTAGCTGGTCAACAGCTGTGGAACACTCTGCCTGCTCATGTCACTCCAGCACTTCTCTCGCTGCTTTGAAGAAAACCCTCAATACGTTTTTGTTCACTAGAATATTTGTGAGTCATGTACAACATTCGTGTAGTGTATGGGGGTGTTGTTTTGCAAGCGCTATTGCAAACTTCGGTAAACGGACGCTTATATCAAGTGTCTATGCTATATAACAGGCAGATGGTACATGAAAACGTTTGAAGAAAGACACGATGAAGGAAAATAAACCTTCAATTTTAGTTAGTCTCGATAGTCTCGGAGACCTATGTAATTTCGTACATATGGTGATACGTTTTGTAAAAGACATGGAACTAGTTTATTAGAACTGTCGATATCGGTGTCGGTGCACTGTACTATGGTGTGGCCGGGCAAGATGTTGTGAATTTATACGTGTAGCTCTTTGTCATTACTCGAGACTCTCAACAGGGTCCTCAGTACTTGTGGAGCACTCGTATCGACGAGAGTAGTAACTCTCACTGGGTTTTCAGGCATGCATTTTACATACAAGACACGATACCCGAACGCTATAACAGTTATCAAGGGTCTGTAAAGTCGTGATATGGTATCTGCAAATTTACAGACGAGAAATTTGATGTTTTGGCAACCTAGGGCAATTTACCATTAGCTCAATTCACTACAACTTAGTAGTATTCATTGCCCGCTCAGGAATGAACGGAGGTCCAAATGCAAATAACAGCGCGCTCTTCCTGATTGTTTTGTGTTTATGTGCTGAACCACGATTTTTTTTTTTAGAAAAATATTTTTTAACAAATGCAGGCCAGTCCTTTGTGTTGTGAGTGTGCACGCCTACATGTGCAACAGCTTGTGAAGAAAAATCCTACATTTCGAAAACAAAATCAGTTCATCCTCAACTTTTATTTCACCTGATGTACCTGATATGCGGCGTTAGTCATTATTTGTGCATTTTACGAGCAAATCATGTAAAGATGTCTCTGTGCATAAGTGTATGCACAGGGCAGTTCGAGCAGCAACAGCGATCATGGTAATATGTTTGCTAAAGAAGAAAGAAGAAAAGTCTCTAATAATATGGGAAAAACACAGGTTAAACCCTCAGTTTGATTCAATCAATGATTAAGTTCTCAAAGCTAGGTATAGCTTCCTTTCATATAATGGGATTGGGAATCTCTGTCAACATTAGGACCCGGTAATTAAATAGGAGTCGGGCCATGTTCCCCGAGTGACGTGATCGGCTTTCGTCAAATTTGATAATTTTCGTAGTAAACGGTGGTTTTGCTGGCTGAGTATTAGACTTTAAACCCTGTAATATGTGGTATTCACAATCAGGGTTATAATGTTACAAAACTGCTCAGAACGATTACGAGTGAACATACCAGATATGGTTTGAAACCCTGACGATAGAAGCAACAAATTTTGAAGCAAAGTAATCAAGGAAATATTCATCACATAGGCGAGATCAATGTACAATAATGGTATTGGATATAAAGCTATAAGTATAAGTAGTGAAACTGAAGACGGACATACACACTCGTTGTCTTACATGAATGTCTCCTAAATATTCTAGACGGCTCGACAGAGCGTCAGGAATTACGTCATTCTTTCAACGAATGCGTCAGATCTCCACATTGTAAACCTGTAGTAATAAACTATACATCTGAGTAGACCTTTGTTGTGATCCTCCCACTTAGGTATTGAATTCAATGGATCGATGAGTGAGTGATGAGGAAAGTTGAGGAAACCCGGTACGCATCGACATCTGGTTAATCAATTTCGAAGCAAGGGTATCTTCCCTAACAGTGGGATAGTTTTCTCGGTATTCTGTGAACCTTGTGATAGAAATACTCATCTGGATGACCTACACTTTTGCATCATCTTGCATCAGAACCGAATCAGCCCCTTCATCGTTAGCATGTGCCTTGAACAATTGCTCGTTCTAGTCAGGGGGTCAGGTGTTATAATGAGTTTAACCAGAGCCTGTCTAACTCGGCTTTGGCAATCTCACTCTTGAGGAGGTTGATTGCGATTTTAGCCTCAACGGACCTTTCCAACAACGCCCCTTTTGCCTTAGCATGGTCAGACCAAATTTACGACGAAAGGCGTATCATGAGTAACATGGAACTATGGAGGGTAAGACAATACGACGAAGAGTTTGTTGAGTATTCTCTGCAGGGATTCCTCAAGGGCGATATCTCTTATAAGAATGCCAAGAAAAGACTACCCATTTGGCATATTATAAACACCCCCCTCGGGTATTGAGTTTTCTATAGCTTTGGGATAACTGGTATTATTTTTCCTACTCGAGCGATCTATCCTCGACGTTTCGATGGAACCAGACCACGAAACTACAAAATCGGATTGTATCCAATCTCTTGCAAATTTAGATATGTGTCCATTGCGTTATTCATCTAGTTAGTCCATGAGAAACATTTCGACAGAGAATTTAATTTGTTCTAGATGAGTCATAAGAAAGTTGCGTGTCAACAAATTCAGGAGTTATAGGTTCGACCTGCGGTTCCAGTTGAGTCTCTTTGATAGCCGAGGGGGTGCACAAGCCGTGATGTGATTATATCCGGAAATGATTTACCAGCATGTACGACTGCCAGAAGCCAGAATTGGTTCCCATGTCCAGAAAAAATTCCTCAATTTTTCGTTTGCTGTGAAAGTATGAGGCGAGTAGGTAGAATGCCCTATGGCCTGGGACACAGTCCGGTAAATGATAGAAAACAGTGAATGGCATTTTGACGTATACAAACAACCCTCTGCGCTATGTGCCCATCTAACTAAAACAGTAATTCCCGTATAAGTCCTCTCAGACAAAGGCACTTAGCGTTTGGTTTGTAGTGGTATCACATAAAAAGTTTATTTCAAGCGTCGTGAGTCGGTTGGGAAACCAAAAAAAATATCGTTCGGAAAAGGACATGACTTGTTCATTTTATTCCGTATTGGTGGATATGGAGAGAATATCACTAGTTGTAGCTCGAGCATTCGGGCGAGACTGATTGTTCTCTGGAGATCAATGCACGTAGGACCACGTTTGGTAACAAGGCATACACCGATGTAGCAGCGCTACTTGGTCTGGAAGCTTGGAGATACACCGATGTAGCAGCGCTACTTGGTCGGGGAAGCTTTAAGGCCGGTCACACTATAACGATTTTCTATCGTTCTGCTACACGATCTTTTTAGTTTTCTGGCTCAACCAGGAAGGAGAGGGTCTGTGTGGTAAAAATTGTAATGAATACTAGTACATTATCACAATACCTTCTCAAGATCGAAAGTGTTCAAAAAAAACCTCATTTCCTAAATGACGTCGTATCGGAAAATGGTAAGAGTCGTACGATAAATCGTTGAGCTCAACGATAAATAGGAATATGTGATTATCGAAACGCGGGAAGGGCTTTTGTCCACATTGGAATTGTTTGGCAAATAGTGAACCAAGTCATTCATCAATGTGGCAGGGTGATTCAGCCGTCCATATTTAATAGGCCCGTATTAATATCGGCCGAACCAATATATCGGATCGTTGCACGACACGATACTCGTTATAGTGTACCCGGCCCTTAAGAGCAGACACAATTGACATTAGTGAATATTATCCGAAGCCTTAGATTTTGAGACTGAGGGGGCTGCCAGCTACAGGATTATTTTATCAGCCTTAGATTTGGAAGAAACAATAGTTTTAGTGGGCCAGAGCAAATTCATGACTTTGTAGCGGTCTCGCCGGGAAAACGTGTGTTGTTATCGTCAAGGTACATCTGGTTCACAAGCATTCAAATGGTATTTTCTACAGAGAGCAGAAGAAATGAAGTTTTGCTCTTATTTTCATTCCGAAAAAGGCTGATCGAATGAGTACAGACTGCTATCAAGGCTTCGTTGAAAGGAGGGCGGGGGGGGGGGGGGGAGGGGATATTATTCTCAGTTCGAATTCGATTGCGTAGGAAACTAAAGCTCGAGCATCGTTTGAGCATCGTTCTTCGACATTGAGCAGGTCCCACTCATGTTCTTTCTGCTCGAGCTGAAGTTCTAATTCCTCCAATTTGGCATGTAGCCATTCTGTGATGTTTTGCAGCGCTATATCGCAATAATTTGGACGGAAAGTTAATTGCTTCTCCTACTCTATCCCTTCTGGAGAGCATCTGGGAGAATGCTTAAATTTTTAAAAGCAATGGTACTGCTCGAACAGGGATTGCACCAATAGGGTTTATCTACATTTTTTTTCTCAGGGCACCGAACCCTACTAGACCCTGTGTTCATAACTGTACAAGCTGCACTTTAAGTGGGTTTACCGTTACCTGCTGCCACTTATTCAGTTAGGACTCTTCCTTTGCCGTAATGTCAGAGCTCGGTCTGGTGTGTCTCAGTTTAATTAATAATTCATTATTAGCCTGTATAGCGTTTGAATCCCTTCTGAGAGACTTCTTGGAGAGCATCGGGAGAATGCTTAAATTTTTTAAAAGCAATGGTACGGCTCGAACAGGGAATTGCACCAATAGGGTTTATCTACATTTGTGTTCTCAGGGCACCGAACCCTATAGACCATGTGTTCATAACTGTACAATCTTCACTTTTAAAGTGGGTTCGTTTCCCTTCTGTACTTATTCAGTTAAGACTCTTCCTTTGCGTGAATGTGCATAACTCGGGTCGGGTGTGTCCTCAGTTTTAATTATATTAATTTTATTACCTTAATAGCGTTTGAATGGAACTTACCTTGTCAAAAGAATTTCGTCATCTGCTCGAGTGAAACGACTAGAGCCTCATGTTAGTGGATCTTATTAGGAATCCACTTAGTTTCATCACACTTAGTCTGTTCTTGGTTTTCACCGTTGCAGTATATATCATATATATGATCTGGGGGGTTTAAAATGAAAGGTCCCTGAGTACATCGTCAGTGTGACGTGTTCGCGCAGTGTGAAAAGATCTTCTTGAATGTGCATACTCTCACGGAATTGAATATGGCCCCAATCTCACAAAGCACCTTCCGCAACGCCAGGCATAGCCGAACACGGAAGAATCAGTCTGTTATCATGCGCACCAACCATGTGAACTAACTCATTATCATTTTGAATGGACTGTTTACTCATTGAACTCACGGTATATCACGCATGCGGTCAGTGTTAAATGCAATGACAATCAATTAATAAATATGCTTCGGAGCAAAATGGATCATGATACATTTTTAGGAAGGGGCATTGCGCCTGCCTCATCTCTGGACATATAATACTGTTTTGTCGATTTATACGATATCCAACCACATATTCCTATAGGGTCGATACCCACTGTCCGGAAGCTGGTTCTGCATGGTTGTGTTTTTTCCATTCCTCTGTTCTGTTCGTTTTATTTGGAGTCACAGAGTCGCCTGGCGACCTCGTCACAACAATAAAATTCAATACGCATGTTCCAACAATGACCTCTATGTTTTGCTCCATAGACACTATAAACTGGGAGAGAGTTTTTTTTTTTTCTATATAACGAAGTTTTTCCACATGTCACACGGTTTTTTAATTTGATTTTCCTGTGATTCCCCAAATAACGCGACAAATTACATTGTTTTTGTTGATCGGACTTGATTATGATTGCTTGAAATCGGACCAGAGCGATGTTGTCGAATTAATGTTGTTATGTCATGTCAACACCACCTCGGGCTCACACTGAGAACTGAAACATTGTCACCAAAATTGGCTTGACTCATCAAGGCTGTGTCTTTTTATTGCTTCACAAGCCAACATGGCCATAATCTATTGGTACTAATAGTTTTAGTATAATGCTAGGTCCTCGAACTAACAATGGCCCAAGGTGACCCGATATCCGAATTATATACGTGACAATGATATCAGGATACCTGAACAAGGCCACCATATTCAGACTGGCATGTGTAGTCGACTGCTGGATGTCATGATCACACAAAAAAAAGTATCACAGCCATTTCCTATTTCTCCACCTTTGTCATGCAATACATGCATTCAATTGAGAATGAAGGGGTCTGAAACATCTAGCAAACCTAGTGCGGCTTGTTCAGGAAACGCTTCCACGGCTGTACTCAAAAGAATTATTTATAGTGTCTCGGTCGCATCTTCATCCGCATCTACATATTACAGAATCGTAACTATGAGGATTAACAACACATGCTCCAAGGCAAAAAGCAAAACAGAAGCTAGCCACAAATATTGAGATAGTGATATGACATAGATTTCGCGGTATGACGATCCCAACCGCAGTCCGAGCACCCTTAGATGGAAGTAAGAAAATCTGCGGATTTGCCCCAAGGATATGGTAGCTGGTTTCGTAGGGTTACGAGGAGGCAATATCCACCTCCAAGTACGTCCTCTCGCGATTGCTATATGAAATCAGCGGCGTGCGAAAACCGCTGAGGGAAAAACTTAATGCAGTTGAGGCTACATTTGTGAAAGTGGATCGATCAAGGAATGCTGGTAAAGGCAACCCACCTGGAGGAAGCCCGAGATAAGATAAAAAATTCTGTCTTAGAGGGGGGCACGGTTAGGTTAGTGGAATGCCGTCCCTTCATTATGGACGTACCATTAAAATACGACATGAACCAGAGGCAAATACCGTCTCGTTGTATATTTCCATCTCATTAATATTCTTTTGTCTTTTCAAAGTTGTTGACTGGGACTTATTATTCCAAAATGGTTTCATAAAATAGGAAATCCTCAATTATGGTAGTAGGCAGGGGATCACTCTTTTTAGGATAACAGAATAGCGAATTCAACAATTTTTTTTGGAATTTTGTTCATGCAGTTGAAATGGCTTGGTACTGGTGAGAGTTGAGTCATAAACATGTTAAAATAGTGTATGAGTGAGGATTGCGTGACGGCATATGTATTTGGGAGTTGATTTAGCGAGTGGAACAGTATTTGAAGAGCCACTAATAAATAATGAAGGTCCGAGCAAGCATTCGTCCGCAATACTAGCATCGGATAGTGATACCAAACACTAAAGAAACTAAAAATATCACAAAGCAGGAACTGGAAAGTAAAAAAACATTGGGCATGTTCACATTAGTTCACAAGGGATGCGTATAAATACGGAAGTGTGTTGTGGCCGTATATGCAAGAATAGTTCCACAACCTATAAGGAAAATGAATGAGAATAATTAGGCAAATATCAATTAAGTTGCATATCACCCGAACGATGGCTAGAAGGTATCATATGTGCCTGCATTGGAGCTTACCAAGCATGCGTTGTCCATCTTAGGAATAAAGAGCCCTATGAAAAAGACATTCTTATAAAAAAAAAAAAAAATCAGCACAATCCATGGTAATAGTCAGACAATGCGATTAAAATGTGATGATGGAATTTAGAAGTGGACGTTATCATTTCCTCATTCCCGAAGTAAATCAGTGAAGGTAAGGTAAATAGTAGTATGGTGATGGATAACTGAATTAGTATTAGATTCACCAATAAATCATGAATTGGATATGGAAATCTCTCTCGTAATCTCCACGAGGTGCGGAGGGATGGACGAATGCTGTTACAATTATCACATATTCGATTCTAAAAATTGATTATTTTGGGGGGTTGCTTCCCAGAACCGTGCACCAACAGGAACAACCAATATCTTCGAGGTTCAGCATATTAGGGTAACGTTGTCGCAGTGATAGTAGCTAAAACCACAACGAGCAGCAGGGTGGGTGTCAGGAGATTGATCATAGGATTCTGCAGCTGGCATGTGGAGGTGAAGGGAACTTGCTGAATTATGGAAATACATCTGGCGAAAAAAAGCAAATCGCAAAATATCACAGTTAGAAGACATCGCGGTTCGTTTGAAAGACTAATTCTTCGCTAAAATGTGTATATAATATGCAACATGCATTGCCCATCACAGTTGCAACTCCCTGACTACTCTATATTCCACAACCTGTGGATGAACATTTGGGTACAACTTTACAATGAATGACTTTTCGATGAGCTTCATCTGTTCGAGGTATAACACAGGATTGCGCCAAAATGAATCCCCACCAACGACTGGTTAAGCCCGATAGCAGAAGAAAAATAGTCTCCGAGATACCCTCGTTTCATTCGGTTGTAGTTAGGGAGGTTGGAATTCGTGTGTTCCCCACGGAGGGATGACGAGTCCAAATCGCTAAAGTGAACAGATCAGAAACGATGTCAATACGCCTGTGACGAATGTTACCAATTCCTCTGGTTACTAACTGATGCTAACCGCCTGCTTGCAACTTCATGGCTTGGCCAAAAACTGGTACACTCTTCTGTTCATGTAATGTATGTTGTTAATCAGTTATTGCAACCAAGTGGCTATACTAAACTTCAAGAGTAGCTTTACTACAACATATACGTGGGGTTGGGAGAGAGCAATTGCACTGTGGTCCGATTCGTAACGCGACCAGTCCAGAAGTGTTTGAAGAAAAAAAAAAAACTGTTTGTATGGGATTGTACATGAGTAATCATGCACACATATGGGCATCCTGGTTACCGTGTATCACAACGCAAGATACTGTAAGGATACACGTGCCTGTAGCATACTTCGCCGTAATTCCCATTGTTTGCATATGTATTAATCCAATCCGGAGTTTCTCTTTTGGAACCAAGAATTCCCTTAGAGGAGCGGGAGCGCTATCTATCTAGAATAATTGGAGTGGAAAATAAAATATTTTTTATGCCATAACCCGATTCCGTGGAATAATATGTCTTAGCGCAGACTAATGCTGTTGATTATCCGTTTTTTCGCATGCCAGATGTAAATGATACTGAAATTCGGTTTTCTTCAATGACTAAGAGTTTTGAGAACATGTGGGGAAGATTGGTGCTAATTGCTCCTGACCGTGTGTCACCATATATAATCATCTGGCCCCTTGGGAGCAGTAAGGCGTCCTCTCTCTGTGTTTTTTTGCGTGCCCATAGAGCAGTGGCAATGAACTAATGAACTAACCACATGGTAATAAGGGGGAGAGAACCAAAGAAGTCATATTGTGGTCATCCCGCAGAGATGTTTGAATTTGAACTTGTTTATTTCACTCTAATCGAAAGTCAGTTGTTGCAATGATTTTGGTGGAAGTGGAGTGTCCAAGTTTTAGGAAGTTCAATCTAACTCTTGTCCGTCTCCTACGACTACCGGGGATCATCTATGACAGGTACGCCGTCCGAGTTGTGGTAGCAACATTAGTAATACGGAGGGGAATCAACGCTGACACTGTCATGAGTATTGTCTTGTCAATATGTCTCCCCGGACCAAAATACGAGAATTATACTATAAATAATGACTAAATGAAATAAATAAATAGGAATAATAGAAATGAAATAGATGAATAAATGAATAATGAATCAAAATAAAAATGAATAAATAATAAATAAATAAATCAATAAATAAATAAATAATAAATAAACTAAATAAATAAATAAATAAATAAATAAATAACTAAATAAATAAATAAATAAATACTGAGAATAACAACAAAAAATAAAAAATAAATAGAGTAATCAATCAATTGAAACAAATGTACCCACTTTCATTGCTCTCTTTTCATAGGTGTGGCATCCATGCAAACATGCATACATGAATCAATTGCTTAAAGATGGATTGTCGTCTTATGCTAGCGTCCAGGCGAACAAGCGACGGCGAATTTTGCATGACGTCACAACAAATACGTAATATGCAGCACCAAATTAAAATTTTGCAAGCTGATACTTTTTAACTTATTATTATATCAATTTTATTTGGACGGAAAATGGCGTGAAATATACCATTTGGTTCAATGATTCTAAATTGCTGGGTGCAGTAGATCTTTACAAGATAATTTTATTGACGACAGCCTCTTAAGACGATTGGAACCAAAACATTACGGTGATTGTAGGTGAAATACAAATGAGGTCTCTGATATTTCGGGACTGAAAGAATATCTTAACCTTGAAGATCACGGCACTTCTTGTTTCTTTTCTAAAATGTTGAATTCTACATCAGAATAAAACTCCCAGTTCACATTTAAGTGATTCGCAAGAAACTCTTCCCGGATATGCCAACCTTTCGACAATGCCAAAGTAGTCAAATGGTCCCGTGTCTCTGCTGATTTCCCTGTGCAAAAGGTTCAAGCGGGTGACCCATTCACTTTTTCATGTTTCCCCCCCCCTTGATGAGAAAAAAATGACTCGTAGGAATGATTCTCTGAATAATTTTTCACTGGAAAAACGGACTCGGCGTTAGCTCCTTTGATTACTGGACGTATAATTGTGTTGCCAATCAGTTTGGAACACTTTTCCTATTTCCAAAACAGTTTGGTTGCGTGATGTTGCAGTTGTTAATTACATCATGAACATAGCGGCACACTTTACCTTCATTAACGAACTGAGCTAGCATAATGGCTGATTAAACGGCTGTAATAGTCAGCCCAATTTTACACCTTGACGGTCGCCCATCAATGGAGAACGTCATTAGGTCAATGAGCTCTGTGAATGGGAAGTTTGGACAAATCGAATTCAGCGATAAGTTCAACAGATCCCGAACGTAAATAATAATGTTAGGAAACACTTTGTACCGATTCAGTCCGTTAAATCTTAATGAAACTTATTCCAGATTAATCTGGTCACTGTAATTTGAAGTCGGTACTCCATAAGTGAGATCACTCCACGCACAACAACGTTTAAAATAACGTTTAAAATAATAATAATAATAATAATTTCTGTCACTAAAAATCCCTGAAATACAACTAGTGAAAAATGGCTCAATGACATTTTTTGAAGAATAGAGCCTAACAAAACTATCCAGTTCGTTTGAAAAGAAAAAAAAATTGAGGAGGAGGGGGGGGGGGGTTGCAAAACCGCAAATGCGAAAAAACTGATTGTGACAAAAGAAAGCTCTTTACTATAGAATATGGCCAAAAGGAGTGAGAATTCCGAGAAGAACCAAATATTTAGATTTCTGCTAGTCGTGATATAACTTCGGCAGATATCTTTGAAGGAAAAGATCATCCCCATCGTGAATGTGACACCTAGAGCTCGGATAGGCTCAACGTGAACTATGTGTACATTGTATCGAGAAGAAGGTACGTTTGTCTGAGGAATAGTCGCGCCCAAAGGAATGACAGCGATATGTAAAAATCAACTTCAAGCCGGCTCAAGATTAACATTGAAACCTCTTCAAGGATTGGCTGCCATTGTTCCAAGAACATGGTCGGTCATCCACTTACATAGATTAACTTGATGTTAATTGTTAACATTCACAACAGGGAACCCCTGAATACACGATCATACGCGATTTCAAACCCAACTGCTAAAATTTCTCCGCACTCATTAAAAAAAGAAAAAGCATTTAAGGGACTTCTGTAATTTCGTTTGCCTATATTAGTATATTTAGGAAACCCGAACCTCAGAGAAAAAAATTCACTGATTCGATGTGAGAAGAAGGCAATATGACCATCCAATTTCCTAACAGTGACGTTCACGAAGAGCCTAACCGGAGGACCCGCGTAAATAAAAAGTCAATCCAAAAACATTGAATTTTGACCTAGTGACAAAGAACTAACAATGGGATCTGATCGAAAACTTACAAATTAGTTCACAAGATATGAAATCAATTCATTAATTCCATTAACTACATATTTTCTGCGATAATGTGTCAAAATATCAGCATCTATTGTATAGGGTAAATCAGGGTAAAATTCGTTGAAGTAAAATAATACTCAACCCGAGCACATGCTAGAATTCGCCTAATTTTATTTGTGGGTTTTGACATGCTCTTTTCATCTGTGCCATTTTGAAGATGATTGTTTTCATTACTATTGTACTTCAAGGGAGCAGCCCTCGCGCCTGCAAGCGAGAACCCCGCAGATTCTCCATTGTTTTAAAACAACGGCCAGAGTAATTAGCATAGAGCGTCCTCCCTCAGTGGATGACGTCATCAAAGGATCTGACTCGAATTTAAGCGAATCATACCTGATATAACGAATCCCAATTATAATATCAAAAGTCTTCTCACATTTATAGAAAATATAGCCTGGTATTTGATATCCTTTGCATATTGTTATGAATTTAGATATCATCTAATATTTTCATCTATATATTTGTGTTTCTTTTCTAGTCGCCCCACTTCCTTAATTCCGGGCCAGGAAACACATTTTATAATCTACATTTAACAAAGATACTTGCCTACAATTTGTTCAACATGAAGGTTCTTCCTTCTTTCCTTGGTAATAAAGTGCCCTCCCCTTGCCCTATTCTGGAAAATCTTTCCATCACCATACACCTCGAGTTCCGAGACGTAACAACGAGGTTTTTCATTTCAGACGAAATAGTTTATAGACTTCCCTGGCAACCCTTCACTGCATGAACCTTGCCAGAGGCTTATCCAACATTCTTCTAGCTAAAAATCCACTCACAAGTGGTTCTTTCAATTCCTCACAATCGCAGGAACTTGTAAATCAGTAATGCACTCCTTTCAGTGAATACAGATTTTCATAAAACACTTCCTAATTTTTAAAATAGCTATGGACCTGTATCTCTGTTTTATGTTCATTCGACACTATTTTAATGCATTTATTTGCAATTCCGTTTACTACTAATGAGAATAATAATAAATTCGTTGTTTGAGAGTGGGCGATGGTTGAGACTAGAACGCGTTTATGAGATATATTTCTCGGCAATTCAGCCGTCACTGCCCGTGTTTCTCGAGACTTTTTTTAGTATGATATAAACCAAGAACGATAAGAAATGTCAGGGTATTCCCCAAATGCTTGTGTGTTAACGTTATCCAGTTTCCAAGCGCATTCCTGTCTCGCCAAAGATTTTGCGAATATCTGGAACATAAGCCTCATTCTTCAACAACGACACATTAAATTTCCAATAACCAGCACCCTTCTTACATTTACGATTCGCAAACTTGGGAGGACAGCATTTCGATCTTAGTGATCATTGACAGGAAAGAACAATCGTTGCAGACGTAAGTGGGTTGAACGATATGAGGAAAAAAAATCGATCCTACAGCAAAAGCCATTAATCCTATTAGAAGACCAATGACTGTCGCTTGGAAGGGTTTCTCTCTCCCTACAGACATCGATCCTTGTGTGTAATCGTATTCATAAAACCCCGAAGCATTTTATCTAGCCCTAAAGTTTGTTATCCTACTACCTCTAATGTTTTCTTTGTCCAATCAAGACTCGATGAAATCACCACCCCATATGATATTAGAACATGTGAATTTGGAGCAAGAAAGTCTATATAAATATTTTGGAAAAATGTGCGTCATTCCAATTAGGATGTAAAGACGTCATCTTCAATATTGATGTCTAGTATATTATAGCGACAATGTTGGTTCAATGATTGTTTCAAATCTGTAGAACTGAGGTAAGAGTTAATAATAAAACGGCACAACAGCACTTCTTGCAGAGACTGCGGAAAGAAGGACTTTCCACCCCACTCAATCTCAGCAAACTTGCGCGAGAATCAAGGCAATGTATTTCTTATGAAAACGAGTTATTGATTTTTGAATCCAAGTAAATGATGTTCTACATTTTGAGAATTCAATCCGCGTGATTGAAGTACAGATTGCGAATCGTTCAGGCATTGAATACAAAGTAACAGAACAGAAACAAAACTTAAGCACACAAGACAGAAACACCGTCAATGTAGGTTTCGAACAATGGCTTCACGCAACTAACTAACTACTAACTAACTAATAACTAACTAACTACTAACTAACTAAGATAAATAGAATAAATAAATATATACATGGGTTCATGAATAATCATGTGGTCTTGTATGCAATTGATTCCAAATTGCTCACTCAACATTCCGAAATTCAATGCAATAGAGTTGCCTGGCCTCAGTAGAGTTACATGTCAAACGGAAACGTTACATAACGAGATTCTACAGAATCGAACTTTAAACCCGAAACAACTCCAACAGTACCAAAACACTATACCCATATTGTACCTCGGGATTTCCGCATTTGTTTCTAGTATAATGGATATCCTCGATTTCGGCCTCTGCGCCTCCCCTTACTACTCACGGGAAATCCTAACGCGTGAAGTAGAGTATGGGTTTATTTTCATTTGACATGAGAATCTTAAATCTAATTGAGGTACGCAAATCCAATGTCAGATATTGTTTTGAGTTGTATAACGCCGCCCCCATTTTAGTTAGTCTCGACCAAGACGCTTTCAAGGGTGCAGTGGACACCCACCTGATTTTTCGAAGAACAAATAATCCGTGACAAATCCGGATATTTAGAAAGGACACAATCAGGTCATACAGCGTGTTTATATCCAAATTGGAAGATTTATCCGTCGTGACTGCTAGTTATCTCGAATTAGTTTTGCAGAGACATTTATTTACGAGCAACCGTAGTGATAACAAAGTACTATTTCGAGCCCGAAAATTGGAATCGCCTCCTGGAAATTCCGGTCATTTTGTGTTTGTGTCATTTCGCTATTTATTATTTTGTCGGAAGACGCGGCTTACGAAAGAAGAAAAAGAAAAAGAAAAATTGAAGATGCCAGCTGACGTTCTGCCTTAGCACGAAAAATAGTTTAAGCTTGTGCATTATTGGTACCCTAATTATGTGAGACATTCACATTTTATTTATTTTCATAGGTCGCTAACCCTCATAAGCCATTACATGTATTCTACAGTCCAGCCTTTCGGAAAGTTCAGAGGTATGAACCATACGTGGAGGTACTTAGCATTGTCCCTCTACCGGTTCACAATCGAAAAAAAATTCAAATTGGGCTCCACATGCCTGATAACAAACATGTTCTATATACCTGAGGCGCCCCCCCCCCCCCCTCTAATTCAGTCAGGAATCCAAAGAAAAAATGGAGGGGGAGGACAACAAACGAAGAACCTCATTTTCTTTCTCACATTTATTTTGTTCACCCATACAACATTTGTTTCATGACCCCATTTTGCTAAATTTGGAAGCCATTCAACAATCTTCAAATAAAGAAAAAAAAAAGTCGGAAAACCAACCATCACGGAAAAAAAAAAAAGCCGAGATCGGGGGCTGCCTCTCAACAATTATTCTGATATTATTTGATTTTGATGATGATGAATGACTGATTATGATGATGACTGAGATGAGATGATGATTATTATTATTATTATATTATTATCATTATTATTATTATATTTATTATTCTATTATCGTTTGAGGCTCACTGCTACGACCCTCACGGGTGACATGCTTCCTCTGCCTTCTCATATCCAAAGTCTCCGTATTCCCTTCAAGTGTTGGTATCTCATGCTTTCCTCTTGTGATGTCCACGTCACTCGCTCCATAAAGTTACTCGCTCCAGAAAGTCCATGAATTTAGGGCACCGACGTACGGTACAACCTTGGTCAAGACGGACGTCTCGAATTTTGAAATATTCATCTTGAGACTCTTGTTGTCTGACTCCCCACAGCCGATCGGTCGTCCGCACTCTCGAGGCCCGAACTGCATTCCGATCGTTCGCATTTTCCTCCAACATCAACGTCATGTAACGGATTCAGCGAAAGTTATACCTGGCACTAGCCACGTGGGAAAATGGCATATCAAGACCCCGCAAATGAAGAGTAGACTGAGGAATCTAGGTATGACATGGTTCACCATTTTAATTAACTTTCACGATGGGAAATGGGATATATGGGGCCGCGCATAGACTATCACACAGTAGGGCCCCAAATATTGCAACTTGATTTTGTATTTCTCTAACTTGATTTATAGTATCGCAAAAAGATCCACTGCGTGCGTGAAAGTAAGGCGGCTTTTGAAGGAGTCGTATGCGAATTCCGTCTTCAGGAGTATGTGCCTTAGGACAAGAAATCCTGACAAACTTAGGAGATTTGGTACTTATCGGGTCGTGGTTTCATAATTGTCGCAACTTTCATATCATGACTTCAAATGCATTGAAAACTGACCCAAAACAATAGAGACTATATACTCATATAATGAGGAACTCCACCACATCATGTCCGAGGCTCATCTAATCCAAGCTAGGTTGAGTCGGGTTGAGAGAAAATGCGAGTCTTGCAAATTATTGAATTATTGCTCAATGACACATTAACAAACGAGAATCATTAACACTTTCGGTGTTTTAAATATTTATAAGCACGACCTGAATAACATTGGACCGACTGACCATTATAATAGTAATGAGAACTTGATAGAGCGCCTAATGCAAAAAGCCTCTATGCGCTTTACAAGCAAAAAACAAACAAAACTTATCATAAAAAGAGAAAAGAATGAGCAGAGGACAAAACCGGGAGAGGAACACCATACGAAGACTTAACAGAAGAATCAGTCAGACAGAAGTGCTGAGTGAAGAGAAACGTTTTCAAGACTAGACTTGAAAGTAGTTGCAGTCGGAGCCAGACGAATCAGAAGGGTATTAGTCTTGCTGGGGCCCCTTGTCATGAATCATACACTGAGCACAACCTGTCTGTCTGTCCGCCCTCTCATGTTGTGGCCTCCGACGCCCTTAGGCCGCATTTAGTGGTCGGAATGTGGATCTGAACCAGTACCACTACAAACAACCGCCTCTTACCGAGTTATAATGCACATATTAATCTAATCAAATTGATTCTACAACACCAGGGAACACTCCTGAAATGTTGCTTCGAATCTTCACAACACTGTGTAACCCACACTATCCCGTTTTGTGTAGAAATTTACACAACATTGTGTAATATCTTACACAACACTGATTGTGGTACAAACCGGATAGGTGTGGCTAGTTACCACATTTTCTAAGAAAGAAACATGCCCATAAAAAAACAGACCTGCGGCCCTGTTCGGTGGCTCTCACGCTCACCGTCCCATCAACGTATTTTATAACCATGCAGTCTTTACAATTTTCTACAAATTGCAATCAAGCTGTCTATACTTTCAAACAGATAGGACTCAAAACCCAGAAATTAATGATCTAGCTGCTGTGTCGTTTATGCATGTAATCCGTGGTTCGACCAACCTGACTGCACAATTTATTGCTAGGTCTACTTGTGCGATTTAATCATTGAACTATACATAGGCCCATGCCCCTAACCGATATAGCTAAGGTTATTTTCCTCCGTACCATGCGCGCACAGTCAGAATGATTATGTCACACGTAATGGCTCTGGCTAGGAGCCATAAGCGTCAGTTATGGCACTGAAATGTAATCCATATCCATTGTTAAGCCTTTAAAGCTAGTGTGGTTCTAGTTTTCTGTACGGACGGACTGCTGATAAACCATTAACTTAAGCTATATGTTGCTACTCGACTCAAGCATTTCAAAACCGGGTGAGCTTATGCAGAAGAGTCTCATGGTTAACTGTCTACGGTTTAGGTATATCGTACCCAGTAAATTATTATGTAGGTCTGTGCCTGGTCGGATAAATACTTCCATTGAAGGGCTAGTCTTTGTTTCGATGAGAGTATAGCGCTTTTTGGTATTTGTTCGTTTGTTTGGTTTGCATTTATTCATAAAAGACAACCGAAAGTACAAAAAAACACAACAACAACACGAAGAGAAATTGTTGTCCTTCACAAGAATAGTCCCTCGAGTCCGGAGACTTCCTCCAGAGGGGTCCTCGAGGAAATAAAAACTTAACAATACAAACATGTAGAAGTGAACCTGCATTTTCATCAGAGTCATGTAATCAATCAAAACCCACGATACCAAACGAAATCGAAAAAAATTTAAAAATCCTAAAATGACTTCAAGTACTTTTTATTGCACCGCTAAACGAGTTATAACTACCAGAGAGCTGCGATTGCGTAGGCTGTAGGTAAGTTGTTCCAATCATGGATGACATTTTTTATAGATGTTTTGGGCAGCGTCATGCTTTAAAACGTGTTATGTCTCAAGCCCAAACTAAAGTCCTTCCTGTCAGTCGCCTATCAACATAGGCAAGCAAATACCTTGAGCATTTTGCGCAAAACAAAGACAACACTTAAACCTCATGGGGCAAGCATCACAAATCGGCGGTTCAAAGGACAACTGCAAACTTGAATACAATAGAGTTAATATCGTGGAGAATGGAAAACTGTATCTATAGGCCCAAACCCCATTTCACAAACGAAGTTCCTATATGGAGTTATTAACCTTCAAAGTTTGATCCATATGCAGATAAATTTGGGGAGAACCCCAATAGTGCAATAACGCATGACTTCAAACTTGGACAAAACCCGGGAAGTTATATCATGTATTCCATTGTTTTATTTGTTTGAATAAGTAAAATTTATCAGAAGTTCTGCTGTTTTCTCTCACCAAAGTAACCACCAACACCTATCAACCCACTACAGCATTCCTCTCTCTTAGACTAAATGCTTTTCGCATGTAATAATGTGTGATTTCAATAAAAACAATATGTTTGCAGGGTTGTTGCCAGTAACGAGCATCCTACATCATGTAATTTGCATGATGTGATTCTTTTTCGATCTTTCGCATACACAGGCACAAACTTCAGAGGCTTAGCTGGAACATGCAATATTACCACATTCTCCCGCTATGATTTGAGAAGATATGGAAAGTGTGGGAGGAGATGCTCCCAATCTTATGGTAGAGGCACAACTAGAGAACAAGTTCAGATATTCAAGGGCTTAACTGGTTGAATGATTGTAATAAGGCGGAAACTTAATGTGTTGCTCGAGTGTAGCGGAGTAGGACGCGTAAGCAATCAATGTACTGTCAGTAGTAATGTAAAATGAGGATCCTATCTATTTCACATATCATTTCACCCAACATCGTCCAAGGTCTCTCTAAATATTACTTAGTTTCAAAGTTTTCACCCGAGGTTCTCGTCAAAAAAAAAAAAAACAAAAACTATATGGGGAGGGGCCCAATCCCATATCACTCTATGTGGAACACCATCCTCGTGTGATGTACTCTCTTGGTATCCAACGGAGGGAGGGATACCTTATTCACATGTTGACTAAAGTATTATGAACCTTCACTTCTAATAAAGTTCATACCGTGCACGCAAGTTTTCTTATCAAAGTGCTTCCTGTTGTAGTTTTCAATGTGTTATATTATTTTTTTTAGTGACCGATCCTTCACACCCTTTGCGTTCTTTGCATTATGAGCATCATTCAACTAAGTATCGAATACAATTTTGGTCTTCGAAAACCGATATACTCAGAATTGGAGTACCTTCACACTCTCTTTTTCATTTTCCCTACAACCATTTTATTAATTGCGCTGAACGTGAATGTGTTTTGGGTAGTTTTGCTAGTGTCATCCATATGACAATCTTTCGCCATCTCAGATATAATATCTTTCGTTTTAATTTCCAAAAGGATACTCTCTGTATCTGTATATAATAAGTTAACATTGTCATTGTATTGTGTTCAAGTTGTTGTAGTAAAAATCATAACATTTAACCACTTGCTAAGATCCAAAATAGTTTATTAAAACAAAAGTGCTTGTTTTATGCATGTGCACAGCACCTAGATCCATCGTAATCTTTAATGACTAGCAATAAGTTGGTTTTTGCTATTAGCTTGCGCATTTTAGCTTCTTCAATGCGATTTAAACCAACTCACATTATTAAGTCCTTTTTCTAAACAGTTTCAATAGTTTTTCCAAAACAGCATTGTGTTCTTGAGTTTGAACATGTCTTCTCGAACGCACTCTTAGCTTCCTTTGCGCAAGCTTGTATTTAAATCTATGTATAACTTCATCCAAGGAGATTGGTGAAATTCAAGTATCCTATGGAGTTTTTCAACTTTGAGCCGCACGGCTTTTGTAATTGCAAGTTCCTATAATGCAGTACATATTTTTCTTTATTCATTAGATTTGGAGTTAATTTTTCAACATTTGGAGCAGTGATTCCCCAACAATGTAGTTGATAAGCTTAGAACCACTCCTTTTTTGGGACTCAATTGTCTGAAGGATAATCATTTATGTTGTTTATGCAACTCTATTGGATACTCCAAATCAACCCTACTATATACCCAACATCCGAAATTCTTGGTTTTCGTGTTTTAATTGTTTATTCCAATTTGTTTCGGTCACAGCAGTCCATTGAAATTGTTGACTGATAAGTATTGACTCATAGCCAAACCATAAAGATTATTCGCATCTATATATTGAATAAAACGGTAGGTTCATAGGATTATATTCGGGTAACTATTTATTATTACTTTTTGCATATCTCTTACTAACTATGAAATACCATCCTCTAATACTTTCTCTACAAACAAGTTTTGGTCGATATCAGTTAGTAACCCTAATTCTTTCCATATGTTGAAGTATAGCATCCCAACTAACCCGGGGCGAGTATAGTAAATGAGCAGGATCTAAGCTGTGCGTTTCTAAAGATTTAGTTCTAAAATTCGCAAAAACATCCGCAAAAAAAAAAAAAAAAAAAAAAAAAAAAAAAAAAAAAAAAAAAAAAAAAAAAAAACACAAAAAAAAAAAAAAAAAAAAAAAAAAAAAAAAAAAAAAAAAAAAAAAAAAAAAAAACACAAAAAAAAAAAAAAAAAAAAAAAAAAAAAAAAAAAAAAAAAAAAAAAAAAAAAAAAAAAATACCAACACATCAGTTTTTCAAGTATAGATTGTGATATCACCCAAGTTTTTACATTCAAAAAGGTATTCCCACATTTTGGGGCATGTTCATACTCACATCAGTGATGTTGTATCATTCACGAACTGTAAAATGCTTCTTTAGATGGAAGGTTTTTCCTCCAATCTTTCCCAACTTATTCATGTGCTCATATGGATATACACCCTTTTAGTTTACCAAGTCAAATTTATTGTCCAGAGGCCATCTTCCTAGTTATTCACAGGCTTTTGTTATCGGTGTTCTTAACCAATTGTCTAATGACGATTGA
This sequence comes from Sclerodactyla briareus, assembly GCA_026419785.1. Lineage (NCBI taxonomy): Eukaryota > Metazoa > Echinodermata > Holothuroidea > Dendrochirotida > Sclerodactylidae > Sclerodactyla > Sclerodactyla briareus. The sequence continues at coordinate 392,886 of JAODTK010000632.1, read as the reverse complement.
GGAATTGAAGGGAGTCATAAAATCTTCATTGCCCAATGTTGAAAGACAACTATTTTTCCATATTGTTTGAATGCCAACCAATTTCCCCACTTGAAGTACTAAACCGCTTTGAACGATAATATGAGAGTCATAACCCCAAGAGTGTGAAACATACGGAATGACAGTTTTATTCCGTTGTAGGTTTAATTTTAGATTACAGTAAACGTGAGCTGCGCCTCTCTATTCTCCCGTGATGTGTGACAATGGTCTTTTACCATTTTCCCATATTTAAAATTCTGTTTACAGATAGACAATGTGTTGTCACTTTCATGTCTCCACTTTATCATCTTATGTCATAAATAGGTTCGTTTTCACAATCTCTCTTAAGTTTTTCAGAAGATTTTTCGAGGGATTTTAGAAAATGTTCAGCAGCAAATTTGGTCCTCTGTATACCTTCGCTTACCAACTTTTCCATCACTTCTTACAATGATGTAACAATAACTAGGAACATCATGTTTGTGATATTTGCGTATTTGATTCATCGGGATTATCAGTATACCCCGAAATCTCGGTTAGATAACATTCAAAATCAGCATAATTGACAAAATGGACCTCATCCGTCCTGGCTTGTTTTTAAATTTAATCATTATTTCCCACACACCCCTTTTTTTTTTCTTCAGAGTCTTTAATTTCTCTATTTCGCGCCATTTCTCAGCATTACAATTGTTGATGCTCTGTCTCTATCCCATTCCTTCTACCAACCTGTGCCCCTCAGAAGATCTCCTTATAAAAAAATGGTAGCATGTTCGACAGGATACCATTTGTTTCGTGTGTTTGCTTGAGCGTTCAATAAACGCCTGGCTTTTCTATCATGTGGTAATGATATTTATTATCTTGCTAAATGAACAATTAAATCACTCTCTTTTGTACCGTATGAATTCGAAAATATGATATGGCACACTGCACCACCTTCCCCAACAAAACAAATACCTTAATAGATCATCCGTTTTGCTTTCTACTTTTGGTATTTGTGGAATAGGAGTTGGAGCACTTATATCATCAAAATTACACATCATCTAGTGGATAACTGCTGGGTATATCTGGGTTTTTACATACTGGAAATAGATAACTTCTTAAGGCCACCTACACAGTCCTCATCTTTATTTTTCACTTAAATATACTTTTTTATTTTTCAATTTTAGAGGTAAAACAATGTAAGACCCCCCATTAAATTGTTGATATTTACCAATGTTCAAATACTTTTTTTGTATTGTTTTTTAAAGATTTTTTCTCGTTAATAATAAAATCTATGCTTCGCATTATCCCGGCCACCCTTTGCTACTAATTGAGTTCCCTTGGTATGAACTCCACACTTTTTTACAAGGCTGGGGGTTTCTTTTACAGCACTGAATGGCCCTATTGTGTTCTGTGCAGTAGCTACCACTGCAACTTCGAGGACATTTTTTTATCACTATAATCCCAATAAATTCCATGAACAGGTATTTTAAACACCATCGTAATCTTTAGGTTTATGCAGGTGGCAATATCTTCGCATACTAGCCTCGTACATGGATGTTCCATCGGTTAGAATCATACAGAGAAATGCATATTACTTACTTCATTTCTTTAAAACCAAGTTTAGTATACACAAGCACAAATGCGTTACGGCGATGATTCGTACCGTTGGGTATAATCTGGCAGTTCTGCCTGACGAATGCTTATTTGGACCATTGCTAAAGTAATACAGGTGGCTGTCCTTTTGTGAGAGCATAGTGGTCGATCATATGTTTTAATCGACCAGATGGGGTCTGTTGCTCTCTTTCTGGAATCGTGTTCAGCTTCACCTGGGGCAAACAAGTACCTAACTTTCGCGCCATCAGATATTTTTCTCTGCTGTGGCATTAATGGGTGTAGCTGAATTTTGTTCGACAGACTTTTTCCTTGCATCATAGGTTTCAGGCTATTTTTAGGTTAGTTCTAGTTTTTTCATATTTATGATGAATGATTCTGGTAATTTTTTTACCCAGGATCTGTATCTTTTACCTTCTAGGTCATTTCTTGAGGCATTAATTGTTGTGACAATAACTCTCTGCTAGCGTTTCGGTTCAACTCGTTCTACAATGGCCTTGCGCTCTGTTGATTTCCGAATTCTCCTCTTTGTATTGTAACACCTTTCTCACGCATGAGTGTATTGACCCTCCCATGACTTATTTCCCGGATTTTCTTCTTTGATTGTCTTAGGATGAGTCAATGGGATTCTTCTATAGATTCTTTCGAGTGCACCCGCTACTTGGGTTGCAGTTTTTGTCGTTAGTGATTTGCTTCTTGTATCTACTGGCTACGTCGACTACGTTTAAAGCATACTTATAATTTTCTTACCAATTTTATAATGTGTAGAAATACAAAGATTGCTTGTTGCATATCATTTGGAATGCATGAAAAACTGTTTACACTGTTTGGTCTGGGAATTACTTCTGACGGTGCTTTGTAAATTTGCCACATTGCCTGCTTTGATAGCCATGATGTCTGGCTCTTTCTTTGGGATTTTGTGGCTTATGCTAATTTTGTTACTGCCACCTTCGCCTTTCCAATAACCTCTAGAAGAGTAGTATACAGTTTTTAATTTATTTAGTTCTTATCCCATATTGATAATCTAGTGTCCTTTTTAAGTAATTCTACTTGCAATGCCGACAGCACCCATGCCAATTATAAACGAACAATATTGCAGCTGTTTTTTGACTTTCACTGGGTGTATAAAAATCATTGCATCGGGTTACGCTTCAGAATTCAGGTAAATCTACATTTGACCTGTCATGATGTAGTATTCTTGCATAGCTCCGATCGAGGTTCGAAAAAAGTTTGCTTTGAGTGGACCTTCTCTTTGCATAGTTTAATTAATAAATCCAGATGGTGGAGTCTTTCTCCGGTCCCATTTTGGTTTCTTCTGCTGAGTTTTATAAAGCTAAATCGTGCCTTTTTTTCTTCTTGAGCATCTGCACCATCTTTTAGATTGCGGAAATAAGAAAATTGTACCACTAAAAGCTACGGCAATTATAATCGCCCACCTACCAGCATAGCTATTGTTGCCATTCTTGTTTCCATTTTTAATATTTAAGTGGTTGGCTTTATAATTTTATATGGCTAGAGACTCTGATTTCCAAACCATCCTTGTTTTGCTAGTGCACTGCTAACAGCAGCAGTCAATGGAAACCATCGTTGCCGTCTAGAGTTACCAAAATCGGTGGGTTTAATTTTTAGCATTTACTCGCAAGAATAGTAGTAGTAGTAGGTTGAGTCTCGTCTATCCGACATGCTCAGTGATCAATCTCCGCCACATATCACGATCTTGCGCAAGTTCTATTGCTTCCTCGGAAATTTAATGTTGATGGCCTTGAATTGCGATTGATTGTTACGAGCAAAAGTAGTCACAGGTTCCCAACTTGGGCTAGTAGTATGTCTCAATGCTTCTCTCGAGCGATCTTCGTGGAGCTTATCTGGGTCTCGCGGGACGTGCCAAAAATCTCAAAACGTCTATGTGATGCACGGAAACCAAGGGATTGATGGTCACATCATAGAGTTCGTCGTTTGTATACAATTGTTATTGGTCCATCTGTGTTTGGAACATTGCGGATTTAGTCTTCTTTGGAAGTGTCAATTTTGTGATTCAAGATTCTTCGTTGTAGCCCAAATGTTCACAAATTATTACAGAAAAATCGCGTCTAAGGCATCGAAAACTCCGGAGTTTGATGCTTGTAATGATTCGTCTTGCTCTTGAAAATTGTTGATAGAGTGTTGGAAGCATTGTTGGTTATACCAATTCTTCTGTTGGTGTCTTCTCGGTTCCTAACAAACTTCATACATAATTACATTTCTTCCAAGTTTCATTGCTAATTTCTGATTGAGAATTTCTCAGTTTACGTGCTGTTTATTTTTAGATTCTTCTTGTCAGTTCTCAGTCACTCGTCTTCGATGTCTTTAATATATGTTCTCCCAGTCGATTGCCAAAGAGTATAATCAGACGTATTGTTGGTCCACGGTGAAAAAAGTTGTCGGTATTACTATTTGCGCTGTAATCATGATCAACTAACTGAGATGGGTTGGATAACTGCATCAAAATCATTTTCATCCGATTTCAAAGACTTGGCCAGGTATGTTATAAAAGAATAATGCACTCGCATTGTCACCCTGGGGGGAACCGATGTTCGTGCTGGAAAGGATTCCTACTTTGACGTCTAATTTGACCGTGTATGAAAACATTGTTCAGTAATAGTGAAATGAGATCGAGTTCGTCCGAGCTCGGGATCGTTGCAAATCATTTGTAGGGTGCCTCTTTGATTGGTATCGAAACGCCTGCTCATGTCAAGCATAGAAGGTTGATGTTATATCCTATTGAAGTTTCGGCTTTTTCAGCTAAAAGTTTGAAAGCGAACACACGAGCCGCAGGGCATTCTACTAGGTATAGGCTGTTTGGCCGTGACGGGAAGTAATATGTAATCAATGAGGGGCGGATTCTCCTTGTAATACAATTTGCGAGGATTTTTCTCAGGGTTGAAGTAAGATACAAGGTCTTAAAATTTTCCGGTGGGCCTTTAGTTTTTCTGGTTTGAATTGGTGTTAAGAGTCCTTGTTTCAATTTCTTGGTATTTCTCCGGTTTCGGCTATGTTATTAGTAGTATCAGCTATGTCTTATGGGTGAAGGGGGCATATTTGAGAGTTCAGCTTATTTTTGGTCACAACCTGGGATTTATTATTCTTTAATGAGGCAACCGCTCGTTAATTTAATCTTCATCAAATGGTTTGTTAAGTTTTCCTGGGAGCACGTTTTGCTTTTGGTTCTGGGTTGTTACAGTTTAAATTGTTTTCAAAATGTTTGCTGATTTCTTTAATTTTGCATCTGTAAATCTCAACGATTCATCATCAATTCCTAATTGAAATTGGGGGATCCTTCTTATTTTTTGTTGCAGCTCACACTACTTTTATGCCTTAAAGAAGCGATGGAGAGTCATCCTTACTATATTTTCCCATTTCAGTTAATTCGTCAATTAGTTTTTGGTCATGTGCTGTCTTTGACTATGGATGCTGTTTTTTGATTTTTTATTCCCTTTTATTTTAACTCTCTCTTCTTATGTATGTCCTTTACAGTTCGATTGAAGTCGAGATCTTTTCTGTTTTTTTTGATAAGTCTGCTATTTCAGTTATTGAAACGAACTTTTCCTGTGGGTGTGTTTTTTTTCATCAGCATTTTTCTAGGCAATTGATGAGAGTTATTTCCAGTTAGCTTGAGGGGACTGAGAAACTTTGCTTCTTAAGAGCCTTGTTTACACTTTCATTGTAGTCAATTTGGTTTTGATTTAAGATGACTTGAATTACTCCTTCTAACGCCCTTATTGACTGGATAATTTTCCTTCTCGTTGAGCTGTTTAGGGTGAACCTACTTATAATGATTTGTGATCATGTTGATATGAGGCCATGTAATGCTCGAGCGTCGGTGTTAATAGATTTGAATTTAAAATGGGGCATGAATAGTCAATTTGACTCCTGATCGGATTTCTGTGGTTATTAGGAATGAAATTACTCGTATAAGTGTTGAGATGCTCAAGTTTGTGCTTGTAGAAGTTTACATAAGTAGAGATTGTTTCGCACAATATATCTGTTAACAATTCATCCATGTGTATTGGTTTACCTGTGGTATATTTTCCGATGTGTTTTTGATGGGGGTTTGGATGAGCCGACTTTCGCGTTAAAATCACCACATATTTAATTCTTTTTGTTTATTGTATTGACTAGATTTTCTAGATTGGGCTAGAAATTGTCTGTTTCTTCAGGATTCTTGAGAGTTAACACGCGAGGTTCTGGCATATGCATTTATAATTGTAAAGGGTGGACTTTATTTGATAAGTTCTATAAACTCTCATAGAGAGCAAGGCGATCTGATCTGGTTTTGAAATACAATCAATTCCTCTCTTAGACAAGAAACCTACTCCGTGTATGAATTACTAACAGGCACCGTTGCAAAAAGTATATGAAATGTGAGGGGTCTGCCTTGGCCTGCTTGTAATCTGATGGTCGCGGTCTTATTTTTGTCTCTTGATGGCGGTGACTCGCAAGCATGCTATCTTACAATACTTATAACCCCAACCATTGCTCCGTGATTTACAGTGTTTACGATTTATTATCAATACTGATCGACATTTTGTTTATCATTATTATTTTTTTTATTCGAAATGGAAAAGGTCAACTGCTTCATACACTACATTGACTTTAGGTTCACTTTAGAGTTTTATACCTTTGATAAATAAATAACCACCCACTACAACTGCAAATGCAGTTAACCCTATGAAAGGCAAGTAATCAACTTCACACCCTCATCGTGTATGGGATGTTGTGAGTCGTTCAGTATTTTTTCCCTTTGTTTTTCTATTGTCTCTGCATTTTTTTTCCTGCAGGCAACTCTACCAGGGTTTTTTGTTTTTCTTCTTTTTTGTAACCTTAAGTACGTGTTGTTTCACTTGTGAGGTTCCTCCTCCTCCACTTGGTTCTTGTGGTTCCACTTGTTCACTTGTGTTTCCACTTGGCTCTTTATATTAGTATCACTATTATTTTAAAGAAACATGTCTTGCAGTTTACTCCGAATTTATAATTAAGCTCATACAAAAAATGTGATAAAGCTTTGAGACTATTGATCATTCTCTAGTCTTAGATAAAGCTTCAATCACAATCAATTTTCTGCATTAATTCCGGCATCCATAACCATGAGCATTAACAAAAATTGTAATTGTAGTCGAACCTAATGACTTGATCATCTCAATGACCAAATTTCGCTTCGTATCTAGATTGTAATTTTTTTAAGTTCTTCAATCTTAATGTTTCGAGACTTTCAAGGGTATAATGTTTTTCCAAAATATTTAACGGAAATCACCACCACTAATGACAGTGCTAATCTGCTTATCAACACAGGCTTTGGTCTTCCACATCGTCGTTAATAATTTTTGTGCTAACTCATCCCATGGTTTTACCTTAATAGAGGGGATATATTTAAATGAATAAGATTGATATGTTTCTGTTCTGTATTTAATATAATATACTACTGAATTTATAAGTATGATCAAAGCTGAAATTGTGGTAACATAGCTACTTATTACAATAACTTGTATTTCTTATTACAATAACTTGTAAGTCTTATTACAATAACTTGTAAGTTCTTACACTACAACACCCTGTACTGTAGGTGATCTGTTTTAAGCATAAGTTTTAATGTTTTTTTTGCCTTTACAAATTCATTCATTTTGCTCCTAGTTGTTCTATCCGTAGACATCATTTTCTTCTTTCAAGCAATTTTCGTATGAATCACGATCTTTGCATAAATAAACACAACCATTTGTCTGTTCTCTAAAATCTTTCATAATACTATTATATTTTTGCGACAGAATCCAACAACTTGGATAGGCATGTCTACCCCCTAACGCTATTCACATATCATGCATTTATAATCTTTAGGTTTTCTATATGACAATTCCTTAGTTGCAGCACAATCAATCGAATGATATAACGTTTCATTACCTTTGAAACGTTCGTACTATCTCTTGATAGAGTCATGTAATTTGGTAGAATCCGAAGACATAAACTTCAAATCGTGCCAGACCCATTCCTCTGTTTTTATCAGCTTTATTCCATGCTAGCGTTGACAAATGATAACGCTGTGTTCAAAATAATCTTCGTATCATTTTCAATAGATTTAACACCAAACTCGTTTTTCCACACCCTGTTTGACGGCATACGAGTGCCGAATGAGGATACTTTGGGATCAACATTTAATATATATTTTTGAATTTCAAAATGGTGCTGAACTAAATCTACAATTCTTAATATTGAGCTGTGTCATCCATGACAACAATATAGCACGTTTAGAGTTCCCGCTGCTTCCTGCTTCTTTTTTTCCGTTGAGTGTAATACCTCAGAACTAATTTCTATTCTCCTACCACTACCGTTTTTTATTATCATCACTGCTTCTCAGTCCAACCAAAGAGCGTATTTCATTTTTCAAATAAATCCGACAGATTACATCACAAATGTCCAGTTCTTTACCAATGCCATGCCTGCAAAATGTTTTTAAATTTTCATCCCAATGTTGATAGCTTTGCATGCCTTGCGCATACAACTGATTCGGAAGGCCTTCGATAGTAATGTTTAGTTTATTAATTTTTGGATTGTAAAATTTCCTCGTGTCTGAGCCCATAATTTAGGCCACCTTCAGAGGGGTCTTCAAATACCATGAGTATACCCTTCATGCTTTTTGCTGGTGTGTTCAGATTAATATTCAAGTTGTATCTCGTTTGTTTAATGTAATTGTTCTGTGGTCTCAATACTCTGTCATAAAGTACAGCCATGTTTTGTTTTGATACTGTTTCCTAATCATCTAGGGTTCTGCATTAGTAAGCACTTCGTATTCTAAACTGATTCACTTATTTTATCACTAGCGCCTGTCTTTGATCACTGTGCTTTTGATCACACGACGACCAGAATCTTAAATGTTAATTCATACTCAGCCGGTCATGGAGGCCATCCTGATAATAGGGCCATATGATTTGTCCGCAGCTCAAATTCCAGAGAATGTAAAATCGTTTCCCAAGGTAAATCGCACTACTTTATCTTTACCATCGTTTGCATCGCATCTTTAATTTGCGCTCAACTCTCATTTCAGTGTCTTTCTTACAAATGCCTCGATACGCCATATTTTTGGGTGCTTCTCGGGTAACCATAAATCGCGTGATCCATCTGGCATCGTCAGGGAATAAATTTTCATTGCCATCTATTTTACACTTTCTTTTTACAATTGCTCTACCAAGATTGTAAACAATCGTTCTGTTTGCATCGTCTTCAATATTAAGTCGATGTTAAAAGTAGTCGGTTTACCGGGTACTATGACATCATCAACAACCTGAATTTGGAATCTAGCCGTTAACATTTGGTTTTGATCTATTGTGCGGGGGTTGTTCGTGATAACACAGATGTCTAATACTTTCACACCCATGCCTTACGTAATTTTCGTGAGGAGTCAATTTGTGGCCGTATGCGTGTTCATTTCTATTTAACTACAATATTACTTTTAAATTAAAATGGGAGACCATTGCATTGGATCCTATAGGAAGGGAAGAAAATCCCTCTCTGACGAATGGGCTTATGAACAAACATTTATCGATGATATCTTTAATGATCACTAATAAATGAAGTGATTGGATTTGTCTTTGAATGCTTTGAATGAGCAGTTAAAAATAACCAAAGTAGATGATTTCTATTCTAAATGCTAGAAAAAATATGAATTAACCCAAATTTAAACATTATGATATATTTTTAACTTGAGGATGGGTTCTTATCAGTAAAAATAACAGATCAAGAATATAACCAGTAATTCAAAAGATAGAAGTAAGTTCTACAGTATTAGTAGATTTCAATGTGAATTCTATACGGAATAAATGGGGTTTGTTGACTACTTAAAAACATCCGCCAAAAAGATAGCAATAAATCTGCCTCCGAATACTGATTCTATTGAAATGAAAGAACTGCCAAAATTGCATAATGTCTCAATCATTACAAGGTGAGATGGAAGCGCTTAGTCGATAATGTTCAGTTCGATACCCCGAGTACTGTGGACAGAATCTTAGTTATGAGAGAACACTAGCCAGCTCTCGATGAAAGCTCTACTATAAAATCTCGTGGTGGCTTGTCAATATCCTTGGCAAAACTGAAAGAATTAAGACGATGTATATTATCAGAACAACAATAATCCAGCGCAAGCACAGAGGAGAGGAATGAAAGAAGCTGAAAAAGAAATTAAAGCAAGAATAAAGACTTGAATATAAAGAAGTGGTAGATTGAAGGCTGCAAGTATAATGATAGAGCATTGCTTGGGCAGATTAACAGATTAAAAGAAACTATCAATCAATTTTTAAATGAACACAGCGACACTATCGGAAAAAAAGTTAAGAATTTTATTTAGAGAACAGGTGTAAAACCGTGGTTAGTATATTAACGGCATAGCATTAGCTATTGGCACTATTGTTACAAGCATCTTAGCAGTGTTAAAGTGTTGTGCCAACCCAAACCAAGTCCAACCCCGAGTGGTGGTATTAAACAACGGATTAAAGATATTCTAAAAAGCATTGAAAATGAATTGGGAAAGTTAGGATCTAAACTTTGGATCATGCCAGGCATCAATCGAGGTGTTTTATCTGGCTATAAATGGCATTTAGGGGTGTCTGTTGGATGGCTGCAGAAAATGTGTGGCATTTGTGTACGGGTGTTGTAGCTTTGGTGTTATTTACTGGCATAAACCTCTGAAATAAATAGTTTAAGTACAACATCAAAAGGCAATATGGAATACTTGCAATCCCAGTAACCCCAACGATGATGGCAATTTTGTCATTTTCATATTCCTTGAAGATTTGGATATTTGTGGATCGTGTTGCTAATGGTGTTGTTGATCAACTGGTTTAGTTTGTACTCATGGAATGTAGTTTTGGAGTTGCAATTGGTTCGTCGATAGTCATTCATCAAACTCACTACTTTCACCCCGGGTGGTTGCTCATCAATTACACCCGCAGTATTAAAATAATCATTCGTACCATGCTGGGTTGTTTTCTCTGGGGCTATTTGAATTTTCATATTCTAACCTATATGGGTACCAAACCTCAGACGTTTAATCTGTAGCAGCATGTGAACATTTTGAACCGACTACAAGTCTACTTTGCTTACGAGCATAATGCAGTGAGCTTTGATAGCGATTTGAACTACTTTGTAAAATCTACTGGAGATTAATACAATCTCTAATATAGACAAAAACTGTCTTTTAGCATCAGAGTGTGTCCGTGTCGAAAAAAACTTGTTTTTTGTTTGAGTTTGTTCCCATAAAATACAATAAACAAAAGTTCTCATGCTAATCACTCGAGTGGTCCCTGGGCCATATCTGTTAGACCTTCTGATTGTGGTATACAACCCTCTCCAACGCCTTCTACTGGGCCTTAAGAAAGGTGAGAAACTGTGTATCTAGCTGTAAACGATGTTGTTCTTACCGAAAGCCTTACAGTTGCCATCTGTGTACCCTTCATGTGTATTGTGTAACCTACTAGTGTCATAATTACCGTCTAACACAATTGAATTCCCAGCATAAGCAGTGCCTAAACCATTACTATGGGTATTGACGTGTTGCTTCCAATTTTATTTCTGTGAAACATGAACCGTTGACTTATGTCTCCATATCCGACATGGTCTATATTATTATTCAATGCATTATAATGATTTTGAAATGGTGTGGGACAACTCTTCTTTTAGCAGCCTTCTACAAAAGATATATACTGAAGCCTATCAAAGCTTTTTAATTTTACTGTTCCGTATGTTGAGGTTGTCATAGCTGACACCGCATCCTGAGTTCCTACTCCAGTTACAAGTTGAGTTTATTTTCCAAAATTGCATCGGGTTTGAGTTCCACTCGTTATAGGCCTCATCAGATTGAACGTGGTCCTACATATTTTCAAATAAATCTGGTAGATCGATTTCAAATGTTCAGTATTTGAAAATAGTTCTAGTTTGAATTGTCAATAGTCTGTTGGCTCAATGTTTCTTTATTGCCTGGTGGTAAATATATATTACTACACTTTGTATCTTTTGAATAAATGCTTTGAAATGCTGGTGGTAACTTGTTTTTTTTTTGTTAAAAACATACATATATTTAAATAATGAATCATACTTATGAATTAAAACAATTGAAAAGTTCGTTTTGACTTGGAATAATACTATAGAAGACAATAGGGCCGGAATTTAAAAATAAACTTTGCAATCACTATATTTTGGCTAGGTTATCTACAATTTTCCAAAGTAAAGAATTATGTATAGGGTTTTGTAGTGACCTGAAGTGAGTTTTCCATTGCCTCTGGCATTTAAAATGTGGATCGACTGGTGCATTGTGAGTCCGTGGAATTATCTGGGTGGGGCGATTAAGGTTATAAATACAATGGGGATTTTTAAACTTCAATTTTCAGAAATAATGTTATCAAATTTTCTGAAGATATTGCAAAACTTTTTTTCACTTAATACAGTTTGGTTGTTTGATGGTGAATCATTGAGAAATTGGATATGCAACCATTCAAGTATTTATTCTACACTGTGATCAAATTCTTCCACCAATACGGTGGAGACAAATGGGGTGGAAGAAAAATGTTTGGTGTCATTCCATTGGGTAATCACCCATACTACGGAAGTAGCTACATACAAATGGAGCACTAAATTGAAAACCGTTGAAAAGTAATAATTATGAGATGAATTCAGCATCAAGATGCAGAGGGAATATATTGATATAAAGGGCTGCCACTGATAAATACTTTAAGAATACCTAATGTTCAATAAATTAGTATATTGGGGAGTTCTAATACCTACAACCTGCAATATGATATTCGAAATATAAATGGGGGTATTAATAGTAATGATAGTTGAATATGCAAAATCTACATTGAAATTGTACCAAATGATGTAACACCAATTCTTGTTTGACTATCATGGGATAACTATTATGTGGGATGATTTTCATCAACAGCCTTTGGTTATGTTGAAAGTGATCATAAGGTTTATGTTTGGTATATGGATAAAAAACACTAACCAATGGGATTTCCTTACACTAACTGATTTTACAAATAATCCACCTCACTAGATCTTGAAAATGGTATAGAGCCGATGATGGTCCGGAGTACTACAGTTATTTTTATAGTGTGTGGTCTGTGTTTTGGGTAACACCATGAGGGTATGAATGTTTATTGCAACCTTTTAGGTGATTCTTCTGATGTATTACAAAATTAACATTCGACTGATTTAAAAAAATAAAACGATACTTTAAATGACGGACATTTAATCCGAATTTACCGGGCAGATGAGGGTGCTTTCAGACTAAAAAAATTGATAATTTAAAAAAGCAATAGAAGCTGAAAGAAATAAAAGAGTTTCCTCCCTGTTTAAAAGTATACAAAATATTAATACTATAACTACACAAAACCCTTTCAGAAGTTGGGTGGAGTTGTTGCGGGTGCTGCAGGTATTGCAGATATTCTGTGAGCTATTACTTCACCGGTTGGAGTTGCTGTGGAAGGTGTTGCTATTGCTTGTGGTGTTATTGTTTGGCGACAAATGTTTTCAATACCAAAAAAAAAACTTAAAACTAAACTCAAACCTTAAAAAAAGACGTAATGAAATTAAATTTTGGCAAGTCAAAATAAAATACTATTGTGAATATATTTCACAAGCTCTATGAGTGTGCTATCAGTCAAGAAGAAGTTCTTTTCTCTTGTACCGAAGAACTGGCCAAGTTCCAATGAAATGAAAGAAGTATTAGAAGAATAATGATAAAACTCACACAACAGCTAAACGCTAGATAACAAAAAAAAGGAGCTATTCAAAATTTATGAATTCACCGTCAGGTTTTAAAAAATAATATAAATATCAGAATTAAAGACCCCCTCCTTATAAACCAGATTCATTTAATCTTTAGTCAACATTGTTGCACCAAGGTATCCCTCTCTCCGCCTCTCCGGTGGATACGCAACGAGTACTACACGAGGATGGTGTTCACACGAGTGCTTATGATTATACCTCCCCTATAAGTCATTTTCAGAGATACCTTGGGTGAAACTAAGTTATAATTAGAGAGACCTTGGGTGAAATAGATAGGATCCTCATTTTACATATACTCGTCATACCTTCTCTTAATAAGAATAAATTTGGCACTTGATTCCGTATCAATGAGAGGAAGCGATAAGACCAAGTAAACCAAGAAGTAAAGATTACAGTCATGAAAGGACCGGACTGGATCCATAAGTCTCCCAATCTCGTTTCAAAAACTTTGGCCATAAATCGCCATGGATAGCCATCTAGCGCCCTAATCAGCAACTAACCAATTTGAATAGTCGATTATCGAATCTCCTCATATTAATTACGGGCACCCAAACGTTCCCCTTTTGGGTACGTAGTTGTGTACACTCAGTACAGTGTCTGACTGTCATCGTGCTTGCTGCGCTATGTACTGTAGACTGTATGATGTACCATTGGAATGTTGCTGTGAGGTGACATCACAATGTATTACCATAGCAACTATCCCAAACAAAGGTTGATATGTTTTTCAAGTTGACTTTGTGTGCGCTTGTACATGGTAGGTACAGTTACTATGGCTGCACACCAGCTAAACAATCAGATTCCAGATGATCATAAAAAAAATTCTCCTCAGTCCACAGAATATTGCAAAGCACCCTACCCTCGATTTGAATCATTACTGGTCTCGATTCAACTCTTTCGCCAATCAGATTGCAGGAAACCCAATAAAGGTATTTATGAATCCCAGATAACCCCTGAGGTATATTTGCATATTGGATTGGCCTACTAGTTCAAATTAATTTACCAATACTCAAATGCTGTTGACTACTATAGGTTTGTGGAATCCCTTCTTGGTCATCATCGATTCGACTTCTTGTGTAAAACTTGGAAGTGGTCAATTCAATTATATACTGGAGATAAATGTATTATTTCGTTGTTTCATCAACATAAAAGTCATTCGTGTCTTTGAGGGGAGTGGCTGTACAAGTTCTCCTATTTAGTCTCCTCTCACTCCAGGGTGGGATATACAACGGGTCTCCGTAGAACGATATAGACACCCCAGTTGATGCAAGAAAGTGGGGGGGGGTGGCTTTCTATCTCTTCTATCGTACTATACCATTCACAGTGAGATGACGCAGCACTAATCAATCAATATCCATTCATGGTATGGTACCAAACCGTCACAAGATAAAACACAACAACAACAACTGAGTGGCATCTTACTTTTTCAGATCAAATACTGGATTCCAAACCATGTTCTGACTCCGACAATAGTCTCGCTGTCTCTTGATACAGGTGGTTTCTGTGTTCTCAATTCATGTATTACGCACACAAACCTCTTCGAAGGAATATCAGAGATCCGACAGCCGTTCTTTTTTCAAGAGTCAAGAACCTTTAACACTGTCCCCCATAAATTTCTGCACTCGAAGTTTCAAATTTATGCATATACTTACCGGAATATTTGATTTGCGATAAAAACCTACCTGTCAATGGCAACGTTCATTACCACAGAGGCCACCCGTAATGTTACCACTGAGTCGAGAACGGACAAACTTACCGGTCAGTTGACTGTGCAAGGCAAACAGTCTATTCCAAAATGATAAAAAACGCGAAATGAAGCTGAGGTTGTTCAAGGGAGTTAACTCATGGAAAATGTTAGATTACCAGAAAATGAACCTTTTTTCTTGTTCCCACTTGCCAACACTCACTTTGCTCAAGGAGTGCGACTGTTCCTTTGCGTATGAATAGGTAGGAAGTTAAACCTCTTCACAAGTTAGAACACTTGATTGTGAGCAACCATTCAAATGAAGCATACTGGAGAATTTCGATGTAGGCCCTGTCCCTGTTCATCGTCTCAGCCTATCTCCTAGTTACCGAGTATTCCCAACATTCTGACTAATTTGAGAAGACACGAGACCTTGTATATCTCATGTATCAATATTCTTTCTTTAGAAAAAAAAGAAAAAAAACTACAAACGCTCCATTTGAGAGACACTGGAGAATAGTAATCGTAGGACCGATCATTTTAGTCCTTTCTCTAGAGTTGATACTGCGAATCAATATTTGAGTAAAATTCCACCATTAAAATTGACACGGAATACTGCCAATGCCTTTGTTTAGCTTTTTGTAGAAAAAATTTCTTTCTCAGACCAAAAATTAAATGGACAGGTGACCTTGCGAAATGTTCTCTGGTGTTCCGAGTGTCTAAAAATAATGCCGTTCTATAAGTATGAAGCTGATAATTTCTGATAGGATATGATACTTTATAAGTAAAATTAAACACTAAAAACTAAAAACGTAACTGTGTGCTCTTTGCGATTCCCATACGATTAGGTTAGCATTAAAACTAAAACTTTCTTCCATATGCGGCTTGCACAAAATGAAGCGTTTCTCAGTCCATAGCATTTTTTCGAAATCATCGCAGTGTTATAAACAAGGGCCAGTCATTCCGTTTCACAATTACCATCATCACGCCGAATGTGACTTTGATAAAGACACATTTAGATGATCGTTCGTAGGCTGGACGTACCGCACATTCTCATGTAATTTAATGCAGTAAACAATTTTTTCCCTCTATTTTCGAATTCTCTTTGTTAATTTGTTATTCAGTCACCAATAATCGAGAAATTATCGATATATTTTCAGAATGGGACTGCAGCGTGAAGTACTTATTAATTGTGAAAAATAGACACTCTCAAAAACAATTG
The DNA here is from genome assembly GCA_026419785.1 of Sclerodactyla briareus. NCBI lineage: Eukaryota > Metazoa > Echinodermata > Holothuroidea > Dendrochirotida > Sclerodactylidae > Sclerodactyla > Sclerodactyla briareus. The sequence goes on along the minus strand of JAODTK010000632.1, from coordinate 376,570 downwards.
TGCAAATCATCAGTCCATGCCTACAGATGCTAGCTTCTCAAAACGTACGTTGCGATGCACAGGATGCACAGCCAGCTTTGTACATACCTATACTGCTATAGGTTGGACAAGTCCTAGCTTCATAGGTAATATCCTCGCTCATACGAACACAAAACAGGAACTGACAATTTGACTGTTCGAAATAGGTCTGGAACCAACGACCTCAGAGTATAGTTTGGACACACAGGTCATGGATTTGGGATTACACGCTCGGTTCGAGGACGTACTAAAGGATGGTGACGGAGAACTGATATAATTCGAATCACGTCGCCGTATGTACAATCAAGTTACTGACTCGTTTCCGTCCGATGCCTGCCATGTCAATTTGAAACTCAATCCAGTCATTGTGAAATTCGAAACATTTTGTCCAACGGTTATGGATCTGCAAAGAGGGGGCAATGATTTTTTCAGATGAGTGAGTCTTTTGTACACATTAATCGTTTTTCAGACCATTACATTTTACAAAATTACTTATTCCTGTAAAAATTCATATTATTAAATATAAGGTCCGGACACACCCAATGACATATTATCAAAAATCACTTTTTTTTGGGGGGGGGGATCACTCGATCATGCTAATGTCCCTACCTATGTCACGACGCAAATGTCTCTAGCAATGCTAGCGCTCTCGACCATACTATCGCTCTCGACTTATGTTAGCGATGCTAAGGTCCTCGACTAGTTAACGACCCCGGTCATGCTATAAACCTCGACCTATGTTACGTCCCGACTATGTTAACGGCCTCGACCAATGTTAACCATGCTAACACCCCGGCCTTTGTTAACTATGCTAACGCCTCTCTACCATGTTAACGTCTCGAACTATAATAACCATGTTAACACCCTTTACCATGATGAAGCCTTCGACCTGTGTTATCCATGCTAACAGCCCTCAGCCATGTTACCGAACAGTGAGCAATCAAAATCTTTTTGCAGGCGCATAGGAACTCTGGCACTATACACTGTTTGTTACACTGTCAATCAAGTCGTGTTTTCCACAAGAGTGTTCTCGCCTGCATGACACATGCGTCCTGTCTGATGCATGTATAGTATGTTCAGCTTATAACTCGTATAACAGGTCATTTTGGTAATGATAGCATCTAAATCCTAGCTTTGGTCGCAAAACGGTCAATACATGAAGATGATGACGCAAGCAACCATTGTCTGACACGTTGCCGTCTCCAAAAGCCTAATTGCAAGGGCGTCGGAGCGTTCCGAAAAGTGGGGGGGGGGGTTTTGTTTAAGGTTTTTGTTTTTTTTAAGGGGAGCGCCACCAACGGTTGGCGCGGAGCGTACCAAGAAAATTTCAGATTTTCATAACCTCAAGATCGACGGAAACGGCACTTGCCAGGCTCAATAGCATCCATCTACGTGTGTGATGCCAGTGAACGACGGACAAAAAATTTTCATTTTGCATATTAAGATGATTTACCAAGTATCACAACATGGTATTTTTTTTTTATTACTTTCCTACTTCTGGCTTTGTTCGCGTGGGATCCTGGGTTCCACCGAACTTCCTCGGGGGATCGCAGGAAAAAATCCCCCCCATAGTGCGTATGGAACCACTCCAATTTGGGAGCAGAAAATTTTAACCAAATTTTACAAGTTCAGTCACGGAAACTACTGGCGCGCGCGAAGCTCGCGGAAAAAAATTGTATGTTTTCCGGGCATTTTATCGAAAAAGTCTGCGCAAAAAAAAACAAAAAAACACCTTGCTATTTTCCCAAATTTCCCACGAATTTTCAACTGTCCGAAAAATGGGGGGGGTGACCAGTCTGCCCCCAAATCTTCTGAATTAATCGATCGAACGAAAATTATTCGAATCGCATTAAATCCCATTTTATCCTACAACGGCTTGGAAGAAAACGCCATTGCGCGCGAAACACTTGATAAACTATGCACTTTTGGCTATTCGATCTGAAACATGGGTAATCCTTCCACTTCGGCCCTAGTCGGGTTCAGATCTTCACCTGGGGGTAGCACCTGAAATTAGTGGACTTAAGACAATTTCCAACGCGATTATTGTTTGGTTAGACAAAAGGGAAATCAGTTCAGGAGTGAACATATCGGGCATGTGAATATTTTTTATTGCAGTACGGAAAAGTGGGGGGGGACAAACGATATTATATCCCCCCACTTTTGAAGTGGGGGAAAGCCACCCCCCCGTCCCCCACCTGTTGACGGCCCATGCCTAATTGGATTTCGGGCCCCGCGGGGACAAGAGAACGTATATCTGCGGAATTTTCCGTTCCACGCAGGATCGGAGCGAAGTTCGACAGCACGAGACTGAGTGCAATGCATAGCTCACCGAATTATCATTTTTATTCGTCATCACACGGAAATATAGGTCTATATCAATATTCTATAATGATAATCCGAATATAATATAATAATAATAAGAATAATAATAATAATAATATAATAATAATAAGAATAATAATAAGAATAATAATAATAGATAATCTTATATAGCGCAGAATCCAGCCTGAAGCTGCCCAAAGCGCTTTACGGGTGAAGAAAAAACAAAACAAAACTCCCATATATACAGAACCAATCGATAATCACATGGTAACAAATGAGCCTGAAGGCATCCAGAGAGGTGATAGATCTGAGGTCCTCTGGGATGGCGTTCCACAGACGAGGCGCGGAGTACTGGAAGCTTCGGTCGCCGAAAGTATTCATTCTCGAGACGGGAAGCTGAAGACGCTCGGGTTGTTGTGACGACCGGAGAGACTTCGTACTGGGGTGACGATCCAGGACAGGAGCCCGAAAAACAAGAATAACTATTTTGTATTCAATCCGAGCATGAATGGAAAGCCAGTTAAGTTTCCTACGAATAAGCTATGACATGTAATTGAACACTCGCAGAAGTTCGTTACTTAGCTATTTTTGCATCAAGAAGCACTTCATTTTTCGATTTCCGAAGAGCTGAAGCATAATTTGTCATGAATGGATCATAGGTCTACGTTACGTGGAATACCTCTCTCCAGTTTTTAATCGTATTTTAGATTGTACTCACGTATGCGCTAGTTCGACCTTCACCTACTAAAAAGAATGTCCACGGTTACAGTTCAATGAGATGATAATGATACGGGTCACATGTCATGAGGGCATATCTCAGTTCGACATGAACGAATCCGTTCTTTTAACATATTGCCTATGTGATATTATAATACTGCTTTCACAAAAGTGGTGATAGTTTGGAAATAAGCCGTATCATTATTATTCATTATATTGTTATATGGAGGGAGGGGTTAGTAACATCAACAATAAACTCATCAAATTGGTAGAAGTGCCCAGCGAGGGGATAAAATGCTATATTGCCAACGTGTTCCGGAGAGTCGTAGTAGATTCACACACGCCATCCTACTTAACCTCGCAAACTGGGAACAGAACAATCTCCTCGTAAGCAATGTATGAATAATTTGGTATGATCCAAAATTACAGGACTCATTTTCTTCTTATTTCGGGCTAACACTACAACACTGTACTGACGGAATACCATATTCATATCTTGTTGTGATATCAAATATTTTAATTGTAACCCTAAATCCCCAGTTGAATGCAAGATCCTGAGTATCAAGATTTACCAACATACAATAGTAATTACTCTCTGATTCACCCGAAACTTTTAATAATAACACGGAAATGTATACTATTTATGTCCGTGATGCCATTAACATATATGAGCTAGGTTCTCCAATCAGTGAATTGAGTCACAGATAAGCAATACACGTAATCGTGACAGTCTATATATGCCGAGAGCACATCGTACGTGTTGCAAATATGGAAATTTTGGTGAGAATATAGGCCTACTGCTGTTTATTTAAAATTCTTTCACGCCTCCACACGCCCGATGGATGTCACGGGGGTGGATGACGATATCCGAATAAAATACTGCTTCATTACTATCCCGTGGGTTGAATTGAGTGAAGTGCTCGATATATCCCGTTTATCAGATTAATATGTGGGCTTGCAATACTAGAGATACATAACACATTTTATTTATGCCACGAATTTTCCTATATAAGTACCGGCAATGTGGAGGAAATATTGTGAGTTACTTAAAAACGTAACTAAAGCAACCTAACAAACACATGTAACTGCGGCTTCGTACGGCAGATGCCTGAAATATTGTTCACATCATTTGAAATTCGTGTGAAGTAGCCTCATACTATGGTAGCTATAATTGGCGTCAATGGATCCGAAAGAGGTATGTATTTCAGCATGACGATTATTTTTTGAGCGAAGCGCGAATATAATTCGCGTGTGGCGTACTATGTCTCCCCACCGGTAACACTGATGTAAGACTGTGTATTTCAACCTCAAATCCTGGGTGACTAAACTGCTGTAATTGATATCAGTAACAACCGAAATGGTTCGAGAGCTCTCATCAGTTATTACTGATGGGGGTATGAAAATTAATACAAAATGCGGCACTTTCTCTGCTGTTTGAACTATATCAAATATATTGTGATCTCATGCTCAGTGTCTTTAACAAATCTTTCGTGAAAGAATATATATCAGAGCACACGATATACGCTCAGTTATGTGGCCCAGTGAATGTTGTACGGGCACTGGAATTACCAACGACATGTTCTTTGATAATGATTGATATGTTTGCTGCCTGTTCCAGAAATGTCGTGACCTACACTCTTGTTAGAGCGGAAGTTGTACCATGTTTGTGGTAGTGCTATTTCCTCTAGTTATTCTCATTAGAATACTGATCGATCTTCTAGAGTATATGAAAGTTTTCACAATGCAGCATATACGCGATTAATTTGCACAACGCGTCTTCCTACTTTTGCAAAAAGATGTCAGTATGTGATTGCGAACAAACTAAACTAATAAACTAACTAAATTCCAAGAACAAGTGCTGATTTACAATTTCATTACGCCATTAAGTTTAGCTATCAACATCCGACTGGCACAGTAACAATAAGTGGAATAATGTAAACATCTATTTGAATTTGGACAAGTTTCGGGGGTAGCTCAACAGATTGCTATCATTGTTTGGCGCGTAGCGTTGAAGAAATCGAAGAAAAATGGGTTGTGTGGATTGTGGTAAACTTCTGGTTCTTGGATGTTGAAACTGAACAGCTTTAATTGGGTCTTACATTCCAAGAATGTGCACAAAGCGTTATCATGTGTTAAAAATTATCTACAAAATGACCCAAGAAATAGCATCCTCTTAAAAAAGGCATGCCATACACATTGGCCCCGTCTGAATTATTTACATATGGATGATACGTATGCTCTGTACGATATCAAACACTCTTCATTCCCGACTTGTGATGAAAAAAATGTTATAGATCAAGATAAATGCAACCAAGCCAGTCCGAAAAAAGTCCGAAAAAGCTCGTGAGTACGACAGCTGTGCAACGAAATGATGTAGAGATTTCATACTTAGTATGTAGGGCTGTTATGTGGAGAATACAATCCCTATTATCTGAGGTCGGGTAACTACGTCACCAGAGGTCAACAGAAGTCAAAATCTGAAACAAAATAACTGTGGGCAAACAAATGATATGGGGAATAAAAAGTTGGCACGAGGGGTTTATATCCGTAGTTGATGATCTTTACTGATTTGAGGTCAGATCAAAGGCCACATAAGGTTAACTGAGGTCAATATTTATATTAGCATGGGATCATTGAAACCAATTGATGACCTAAATGCAGCTGAGTGATGTAATAATCTTTGTTCTCGACACGTTAAATTGAAGTGAGAGACTGTGGCAGAAACTAATTACTCGAATTTCAAAACGTTGCCTGATTGGTTGTATTGCAGTTCATTATGTGTCGCCATCAGAGAACAACTACTGCTCGCGAAATTATTTTCACTTCCAAGCTTTCTCTCGAAAATCTCGAGAGTGCGCCCAGGACGAGACCATTGGGCACAAGTACTAAGGTATGACCGAGAGCTGAAAGATATTTCAGACGATTTCGACTGTGAACAGCCTACTACAAGTCCTTAGAGTGAAAATTCCAACTACTCACGGTTGAAAAGTTAAAAAAAAAAGTGAACATAAATTGGCCTAAGCCACGGGGAAGGAACGGTTTCGTCCACACATTAAGAATTTTTCTAAACATAATTGCACGTCATTGGCGTCACAATCACACACTCGGGATATTGCACTAGAAAGAATTGTTCACTTAGCTCGGTCATTCCGTCCAAAAAAGTAACTACTTAATATAGTATAGGCGCTTCCAATAATCATGTAGAGATGTTCCCTTTGTTAATACGTTACGCATAAAGCAATGACAAATAATATCGCGGCTAAACTTTGCAGCAGTGAGCATGCGCAATTGTAACCGTGAGGATTTTGATTCAACTCGGATTCACATAGATGAATATAATTTCTGAAACCTTCATAGTTTTTCTGGCAGTTATTCGATATGGCAGTCCATGATATGGCTCCTGCCTATTTAGCTCAGCTATTTCGACTTCCATGAACCTCCGTTATGCTCTGAAATCTAGTAACGGGTTAGTTCTCATGATCCCTAGAACTAGGTCTTGAAAACATATGGGAATCGGGCTTTCTCCTGTTGTGAGTCCTACCCTTTGCAACGTCTTGCCGAAGTGTGTCAGGAGGTTTTCCTCCTGGCTCCGCTCAAGTCCAGTCCTCGAAATTACACTCTTTCGAGTCGCCTATGCGTAACTTTGTGCAGGCGCATTGAATACCTCGTAGATTTTGGCGTCTAGATAAGTTAATGTATTAGTCTTATATATGTGGAGGCTAATCGTAAATTTTAGATTACCTTCCAGTGTATAAATTAATTCGTTCGTTGCCAGACCTGCTTGTATAGAATTGACAGCATTGGCTACTTTTCGATAAAATTAGGTCAACCTGCAGTACCGTGCCGTACCGGAGAGCTCTAAGTTTATTTGACGGATTACAAGATCTCCAGCCCACAGAGAACAACAGTGTTGTGAACTTGATTTGATTTGATTCTATGGGTTCAGGTGGGCAAGTAACGCACATCAAGGAATCCTGGTCGTATTGATCGGGGATGAGCATGGCGATACTCCGCTTTGAACCCGTCTCGACTAGTGGTCAGATTATATCGAGCAGGGGTTTCACCAATACCCAACCTGCTCCCGGGCGACAGTTAGTCCCAATTCCAAGACAATCAGGAACTCCAGGACACGACCCTTCTCTCGAAACCTGGAGGAGCAGGACTTCAACGTGAGCCTCACAGGCCGACGACGAGATCATTACAAATATCCCATAACAAACCCAGTATCCCCTACAAGATATAGCTCACTGTATACAACACTGAGTCGCTACCTCACACAGACATCGTTTGTGTGAGGTAGTGAACTCCCACCATGTGAAAAGGACGAGGGTACTTTTTCGTACAGAAGGTTGACACTAATTTCATATGGGGAAACTAAACTCCCAATCCATTACCATCATCCATCCTTATCATTACTATCAGTCTTTGAATTGCTTTAACGGAATCATTCTTGGATGAATCATTATAAAATAACCCCAACCGCAAATCTTCGTGTAGTCCGGTTCATCCAAAGATGCGTGCCTGTAATCACCGCCAACATCATTTGAACATCGTTCCATTGTTTTAACTAATAACACGCGTTGACAATATTACGTGGAAAATTGCCAATGAATTCTGATTGGATCGAGGCTAATTTTTTTCACAGTTTATGCGTGTTCCTTGGAGACAGTGTAAACTGTACATCAATCTTTCGAATATGGGATGTGTAATTAGGTCAACCTCTGTTCATCGACTGGCATATTTGATTCCTTATCTTATTGTCGTGTGGACAAGAGCGTGTGGAGCATCACGTTCACTGAAGTACCATCAGTTTTGGTGAGGAGACAAATACCTGCTGCACTGTGTGTTTCTCTACGACAGGCTCATGTGCGAACAATTTTATGTTATATGCTATTCATCAAACGTCACTTAGCCATCGAAGTCATTTTGCATTCGCAACACTTATCTTGTAAACGGTAATAACTGACTGATCGCTCTAGTAGTCAGATGAATCGGATAAAAGCACGGGATTGTTTGAAGATACACAGCAAATGGTATGATGACGGAAAAAAAAATAACTGACATGGGTAACCTACACTAATGAACAGAGAGCAATTGCAAACAGCGAGATATGATGACAAGCTGTCTTTATTAATGCTATGCATGCCGCACGTTATTCCCCAAATATAGCGTAAAAGAATGATATTCTCTGTTGTTTTCAATGTAACTATACAGCAGAAATAATTGTCAGAGCTGGAATATTCTGCCTCCGTGAAACAGCCATCTATTGAAATGGGATCGTTCGTAGGTTTTCTTCCTAAAACCCTCTGTATCCGTTGTACATTTCTCTATTTTCTGCTTTCGCTGTGTTTTTCTCTGAAGAGAACAGCCATTCCTGCACAATGTCTAAATTCCATCAGGACTCCGTGTCAGTAATGTCCTCGTGGGATAGGGCCGGTGATTTTCTCCTTGAACCCTGATCTTGAAAGATTCTCTTAACAGTGTTACAGTTCATATCAATTCAAGAATGGCTATGGGATAGTTCAAATGAATATTTCACATGGTTCTATGATGTGCGCTGGTCAGTGGTGGCGTTCTACTTGCATGGATACCCTTTGGATAAATTTATCTATCTTGTATATTTGTTAACTTGTAATAAGCGAAGGTTGCTTAACTGCCAGAATCTGATTACCCAATGAACTCGATTTTTCCGGAATTGTCGATCCCACAAACGTCATGATCGAATTTGTAATTATAATTGCCGCGTCGGAATAAAAATGACCATGGCCACTGTCCGTTAAGGCATTACGTTTACAACACCTCATTCTGACCATTCGTTTCAATATAAAAAATATTTCAACATGCTCCTTAGATGCCTCAACAGTGACATTCTCACTTCCAGTGGGTTGCCTTTGTTCATTATGTTATTTGTGCCATCCACTTACCACAACGCTCAAACGAATATAGGCATTCCATTTTTTTTTTTCAAACTGTTGTTTAGGGTCATCCAGTTTTGGTTGCGGAGTGTCTAATTTTGATGTTGGTGGCATATAAAGTAAGAGCTATGTGTATGCAAACTGGGGTGTACGGAGCTAGAGTCTAACGTTCCGGACACTCGAGAAAAGTGATGTCTCTTAACCTCTTCCTTCTGGTGTAGAAGCATCGTCTGTCCCTTTCGGGCTTGCCGGCAGGAGACATCACCTCCGCGTGGTACTCCCCGATTCCTATAAAGTATGCTATGGCCGGACGGACGTACTGGTTGTATATCCAGGCTAGGCTGGTCAAAACCTTCACGCAACTTTTGGAGCGGGTTAATCTGACCCAATGGTTATAGTCTAATATAGAAAAGAACCCAGTCGTTAGAATATGAACATTTGCCTTGTGGGAACCCATCGGATTAGGAACGATTATTGGAGTGAGCTTTGAGAGAGAAAAACGCAATGAAACCCCTATAAGTCGACGTGAATTTAATCTACTGGTGTTCTGCACATGTTCTGCAGCTATAGACCCTTGGGTTTGTTGATATATGGTTCTTCCTGTCAACTAACAACACTTTTGTTATTGCCCAGGCGGCTCCTTTTGTGTACTAGAGAAGTCACACTAAGTCACACTCCTCTATGAGAGAACAACACCTGAAATTCCAGTCACGAATAACAAGCTAGAACCAGCTAGCAACATTACATACTGCATACTGATGACATTGCATCTGGTACTCTGGTGAATTTGCTAACGTTCTGGAATGTAAAAATGACACCGACTGCGTTGTTCGCGGATTGTGCAACTTTGGAGTCGATTTCCGGAGAAAAGCTAAAACGGCTGGTGAACTTATTTATTCGTTAAAACCTGCAAAGCATTCGGTCCAAAGATCAGTTGAAAAGGCTGATGTGATAGGCCAAGACATGAGTACAGCTCCATCAACTCCTATAAACATTGTCGGACTCCTATTACTATATTAGAATTGGACATGCGAGTCCAGCTGTACTTATTGGGTTTGCATTCTCTTTTTCTTTTCTGCGCCCCGCGCTACTCATACTGGCTTCTCCGCTCTGATAGTGAACACGGTTATTTTGCTTATAACAATGAGGGATGAGAGAGTCGTTTGAGTATTGTCTTACTTTATACTGCCCCATGGTTCATATGAATATTGCGTTGCTGTCGGATTTACCCAAATTTACGAATTGTTGAAAATATTGTTGTCAGTAAGCTGTTCGGCTCTAATGACAAGGATTTTCTGCAGCCCCTACTACTCATAAGCTTCTCTGGGGTCTCAGGACCATCCAAACTCTTATCGAAATAACATCAGGATCAATTGGAACAGTACTCCTTCCTCATCCTGTGACTTTTGTCCTTTGGCAGTCCTGCGTTTGCCCCTTCAATGAGGGCTCTGCCTCGTATTTGCAGTAACTACATTATATCTTTTGCAGCGCCATTATGTACTTGCGCCGACAATAAGCGGTCTTTGTATTTTATTGTCGATGACATCCACAACTCTCAGCTCTTTCTCACTTCTATGGATAGCGATTACTTGCGTCACGAATGGGACGTTTCTGATTCAACAAATGTCAACGATGACAGGTATTAAGACTGCTGTAGTCCAATCTACCGACCGAGTTGGGAATAACAATTTAGAGTGCAGTACTCAAGGAGTTTACATAAATACCTCCCTCTGCCTGTTACACTTATATATTTATATCAGATAATGGTCTACCTGAAATGTTGTCTAGCCAGATATCCATCAAACGTCGGGCATGGAATATACCGGAACAAATATTGAATAAATCAGAAAGCCAAAAGGCTTAGTGATTATTTGACTCTTCTGACACCCGTACTAGACAAAAGACAAATCGGAGATTGTACCAGCTCATCATGGGGAACGTATCGTCTGACGAATTTCACATTTTCCTAACTAACCAATGGGGTTCTATACTCTTGATAAGATAGCTACACCTAATTTCAAAAGTATTTCGGACTTGACCTCTGGTGACCTCAAAACAATAGGGTTCATGTACTCATCATGACCTCTGACATGACCCCAAAACGATAGGGTTTATGTGGGGAACCACATACCAAGTATGCGCTTCATCCATTCAGGTTGGGTCGAGTAATCGGTTCACACACCCCCTTTATTGGCCAAATATTGACTTTTCACAAAATTTCCATTTTCGACTAAAATTCACCCCTGACCTATACAAAAACAATTGGGTTCTCCTGTACTCCCCATAGAAAGCTACACACTAAATTCAACTCGATCAGACTAACCATTCTGGACTTAAGCCGCTTTTCCATGCACGCGGGCGGGCGGGCGGGCGGACGGGCGCTCTGGCGTTTTGGAAGACCCGTTTCCATGCACGCGGGCGGGCGGGCCGTTTTTCTCGAGTCACGCACCTCTTTTCACTTTTAGTGTGTATATGCGCTATATAAGAACCGATGTAGCCTACTATTATCCATATTGTTTATTATTATTATTGTTATTATTATTGTTGTTGTTGTTGTCGTCGTTGTTGTTGTTGTTGTCGTCGTCGTTGTTGTTGTCGTCGTTGTTGTCGTTGTTGTTGTTGTTGTCGTTGTCGTTGTTGTCCGTTGTTGTCGTTGTCGTTGTTGTTGTTGTTGTCGTCGTCGTTGTTGTTGTTGTTGTCGTCGTTGTTGTCGTTGTTGTCGTTGTCGTTGTCGTTGTCGTTGTTGTCGTTGTCTAACACCGGACGCATATTAATGTTTAAACCTAAACAACGGTTTTCATTTCTGAAAACCCTGTCTGATGTCACGATTACGGCCCACTATTAAAACTTCACAATTGACAGGTTTTGGAGATTTAATTAGCAAATACTTGATATATCATCAGTTTAAACATGTAAATATGTGTTCAAATAGGTGTCTGGTGTCTGGCCGTTGAATACAGACACAATCTGTATAAAATCTCACACCTAGTGTTGGGAACAAACGTATGGCTGTTTTGGAACATTATTTGAACCTAAAATTGTCCTCTACTCTCCATTATCCGCTTCACGCCGGTAAGATTGCCGAAATCCCCGGGAATGATTTGCGACATACCACGCGGACCGCGGGGCCGCGAAAAAATCGCTACATGACCGATTCGAGAAAACGCCCGCCGCCGCCCGTCCTCGTGCATGGACACGGCCTCCATTGAAAACGATGATCTCTTTTATACGGCCCGACCGCCCGCCCGCCCGCCCGCCCGCCCGCCCGCGTGCATGGAAACGCGGCTTTATCGTGTTCCCAAGGTTTTCAGACTTTGACCTCTGGTGACCTCAGATGACCCCTGACCTGACCCCAAAACAATAGGGTTCATGTACTCATCATGGGGAACACAACATACCAAGTATGGCTTCCCATCCAGGTGGTCGAGTTAACCATTGCCACAAGCCAAAATGAGCTAAAATATTTAACTTGTCACAAATTTTCTATTTTTACAGAAATTCACCCCGACCTAAACCAGAGAAAATATGGTCTCTGTAATCCTACTCAGAAAGCTACACACCAAATTTTGAACCTTATCAGACCAACCATTCTGGACTTAAGCCGCGTCGCGTTTCCATGCACGCGGGCGGGCGGGCGGGCGGGCGGACGGGCGAGCGGGCGTTTTGGAAGACCCGTTTCCATGCACGCGGGGTGGCTGGCGGGCGTTTTCTCGAGTCACGCACCTCTTTTCACTTTTAGTGTGTATATGCGCTATATAAGAACCGATGTAGCCTACTATTATCAATATGTTATTATTATTATTGTTATTAATGTTATTATTGTTATTATTATTGTTGTTGTTGTTGTCGTTGTCGTTGTCGTTGTTGTTGTCGTCGTTGTTGTTGTCGTCGTCGTTGTTGTCGTTGTTGTCGTTGTCGTTGTTGTTGTCGTCGTCGTTGTTGTTGTTGTTGTCGTCGTTGTTGTTGTTGTTGTCGTCGTCGTTGTTGTCGTTGCCGTTGTTGTCTGTTGTAAACACCGCGGACGCATACTATGTTTCAACCTAGAAATCACTCGGTGTTCATTTTCTGAAAACCATTGTTCTGAATGTCACGATTACGCCCACTATTAAAACTTCACAATTGACAGGTTTTTGGAGATTTAATTAGCAAATACTTGACATATCATGGATTTAAACATGTAAATATGTGTTCAAATAGGTGTCGTCCGTTGAATACAACACAATCTGATAAAATTTCATCACTAGTGTTGAAAAAGTTATGATTGTTGTTTGGAACATTATTTGAACCTAAAATTGTCCTCTACTCTCATTTCCGCTTCAAGCCGTCAGATGCAGGGAAATCCCTGGATTGTTGCGACATACCACGCGGACACCGGGGCGGGGGCGAAAAAATCGCTACATGACCGATTCGAGAAAACGCCCGCCGCCCGCCCGTCCGCGTGCATGGAAACGGCTCCATTGAAAATAACGATGAGCGAATTTTAACGCCCGACCGCCCGCCCGACCGCCCGCCCGCCCGCCCGCGTGCATGGAAACGCGGCTTTATCGTGTTCCCAAGGTTTTCAGACTTTGACCTCTGGTGACCTCAGATGACCCCTGACCTGACCCCAAAACAATAGGGTTTATGTACTCATCATGGGGAACACACATACGAAGTATGAGCTTCATCCATCCAGGTGGGGTCAAGTAATCGTGTTCACAAGCCAAAATGAGCTAAAATTATAACTTTTCACAAATTTTCTATTTTCACAGAAATTCACCCCGACCTAAACCAGAGAAAATATGGTCTCTGTAATCCTACTCAGAAAGCTACACACCAAATTTTGAACCTTATCAGACCAACCATTCTGGACTTATCGTGTTCATAAGGTTTTCAGACTTTGACCTCTGGTGACCTCAGATGACCTCTGACCTGACCCCAAAACGATAGGCTTCATGTAACTCATCATGGGGAACACACATACGAAGTATGAGCTTCATCCATCCAGGTGGGGTCAAGTAATCGTGTTCACAAGCCAAAATGACCAAATATGGACTTTTCACAAATTTGCTATTTTTGAACAAAATTCACCCCGACCTATACTAGAAACAATAGGGTCTGTAATCTACCATAAGAGAGCTACACACCAATTTGAACCCGTCAGACCAATCATTCTGGACTTATCGTGTTCATAAGGTTTTCAGACTTTGACCTCTGGTGACCTCAGATGACCTCTGACCTGACCCCAAAACAATAGGGTTTATGTACTCATCATGGGGAACACACATACCAAGTATGAGCTTCATCCATTCAGGTGGGGTCGAGCTTATCCGGGTTTTACAAGTCCGCGTTACATACACACATACACACATCCATACATAAAAACACACACACACACACACACACACACACACACTGTCATGACTGCATAGATTCCTCTGACTTCGTCAAGGAATCAAAAATTGCAATGCGGAGTTAATAACGTCAAATATTGGAAAGCGACATTCCTATGTTTATGGGGTTGGGCCGTTTGAAATTGTATCTGAAAGCTTCATGAAATAAGTATTCGAACCAAACATATTTTAGAAGAATACGGAATTATAATTATGAATAAAGGCCCTATCAGCTGAGTACGCTAAACAAACCAATCTTCATCAACGTTTAGTGGGACCACTAAGTTATTTTACTGGGGGATTTGCGAGTCGGTCTGACTTCGGACGCCGATTTCAATGATAGTCTGTCACTACTGTCATGAGCTTGGTTCTGTTACAGGAAAAATCAAAGAATCCCGTTCACGCGACGATTTTTTTTTTATTGCCCCAGTGACGTTTCAATATCAACGCCTTCGGTCACCTCCAAAATACATCAGAATAAATCAATACTGAAGCTCTAATTTCATTTGAATCGTAATTATAGTTCGTCACGAGCGCGGCAGTGAGGAATGTGTTCAGCGGAAAATTGGTTTTGATAGTTTCTGAAACTCTTATCTAATTATATCGGGCAGTGGGGGAAAGAAGTTTATTCCGCGAAGAATATACAGCCATTTTGGTCACTAGCTTTATCAACGTCGATTGGAATTCGAATGTTTTGTCAATGTACACGGATATTCATTTTAGCCAGTCGAACTTCGAATTCGTTCCTCTAAGTGAAAGGAAATAAACGGTCTGATCCTGATGAATGACCAATCAGAAGGTCCAATGGTCATGCAACAGATTTCCTGAAAACTGATATTGATTGAAAAAAAGAGCATGTGAAAGCCTCTCATTCCCAATTCAGAGGTTCTCGTACGTTGCCTCGTCGAGGAACGTCAATTTCGAATTTCGAATTTCGAAGAATTGATGAAACGAAACGCTGAAACGATGCAAAGGTCGCTAATTGGTTCTATACAGTAAATGTTGCAGCGATGTTTCTAATAACAGAAAGACGGAATGTAGTATTCACTTGAAAATTAATGAGAATATTCATGTTTATCCTGTGAACAGTTCTTTTTCTTTTCCACTGTACGACTTGGTCACATTGACAATGTTTAAAAGAGGTTCTCACAATATCTCTGCGACGCCACATGAGGTATTCTGTAACGACCAGCGTGGGCATTGCTATCCATTTCTATGCATTACTACTGATTTGGCTCAGTCAGTGACCCTGTCCGCAAGCTACACTGTACGGTTGAATTAATAGAACAAAAGTTGCCATTATTTTCTTCGAAACTAATAATAATAATTCTCTTGAGTATTTTCGTAATGAAAATTGAAAGGTGAACTTTATAGCTAGCTCTCAGTAAGCCATGAGGCACGACTTTTTGTAATGAAATAGTAGCGGCCAATCAGGGCTGTCTGCCCCGTTAACCCTGCCTGTTGGTATTTTATTATTTGAAAGAGGAAAGGAAGCTTTAATTCGGTGCATAGTTTCATGGGAGGGGGTGTTTTATGTTTTGCGAGGTCATGCAAAGGTCAAGGTCAAAATCAAGGTTCTCGGTCTTGAGACAAAATCTTGGATCCTTCCAGAGGAGCCAAAGAACCCCCCATAGTCATCATATTTTGTCTGGAATTACTCTTTATTATTCTGCTACTGAATGGGAACTCTCAGGGGTACGTCTCGAGCATTTCAACTTGGCCTAAGCTGATATAGGCCCATTGACTTTGTACAATGGCCTAAATAGGCTTGTACAGCGATGCACCTGTTGTGTTTCTAAGCCTCAATGCACGAGTTACACACATTTTGAGCACCAAAAAGGAAATATTTCGAAGGTTCAACTATTTTACTTCAATGTTTGAGTACGATTTCTGTCTTCAAAGTCTCTGTTCATTTGCAGGGATACTTTTCAAATATGGCCAAAATGGTTGACCGCCAGACCAGGTTAAAATTACATGCAGTGATGACAATGGATGATGACAGTGAATTCTTTCTGTTTTTCTGAGAGAATTAGTGAAGAGTGAATTAGACCACACATCCTAATGAACCTTTTTTTATATTAATGGATTTCGTTCTGTTTTTTCTGACCGATTTAGCCAAGAGTAAATAACCAACGTATACTTGGACATGTTCTCAACTTGTGAAGCCTCATTTGAGTTGTGAGGCAGAATTGCTCACTGTCCGTTGTCACTCCATTGTCATTCTGTTGTAAATTGAGCTTTATGGAATTTGTCACGAATGCCAGCGTTGGGGGAAATGACGCAAGCACTAGAGCTAATTCCGGACTGACTAACTGTAGTTTGTGTAACACGCTCTTGTTAGCTGGGATTCGATTCGAATGATATAGTTGATAGGCGGTACCAAAATTTCGAATCAACTGAACATTGAAACTGGACTCTGTATAAAACTGGGGAATACACTCACTGATGGTTACGAGAAGGAAGAGTAATGAAAGATGACAGAGAAAGGCAAGTGTGTAAAGAAAACAATTTAATAGACTAGACCTGAAAAAAAGTCGGACAATATCTTTTAGACAATGTCATATTGAACACATTTTAAAGCAGCAAATGGCGTCTTAGTCGTCGTAGTATTAAATGTCCTCTAAGAGGAGAAGATCCTGCAGGAAGATACATGTAGATGGACCCGTTACAGCTGGGATACATTCGAGTTCACTTGGTATACTGGCGTTGTTGCTGATCAGACTAGTTTCTTGGCACAGAGAGGATTTTACAACTCACCTTCTATTTGTCAAAGAAGTTGTCGGTCTGCCAAATATCGTCGAAGGTTGTCAGTACGTATTATTCATTTCAGAGAATATGTGGGTGAACACACGTGGGGGAACAGGGACACCACTTGATTCCCTTATAACACTCGGTTACCCGAACGGACGATTTCTGTCCCGGTACAGTGAGAAGTGACTCTGACTTTACCTTCTCTTTGTAGGAGGAAAAGGTCGATCTTGCGATATATCGACAAAAACGACATCAGGATGTAGTGTTCCTCTGTCTTCTTAACGGGGAAAAGCCTTTGGGTGGAAGCATGTGGGTGATCCCGTAACAACAGGGAGTCAAAGTTAAGTACTTCGTTAACTGACATCTTCTAAACACAGAGAAGAAGTTACGCGCCATCTCCTATTTGTAGGATAAGTAGGTCGGTATTGCGAACCCGTAACATTGAGGTTTTAGAATTCCCCGTTGGTGTAAAGGCCCCCACACACGATCAATTTTTTCGTCAATTAATTGATGTCAATTAATTGATTCGATTAATTGATGTTCCCCACACACGATAAATGTTTTTTTTTTCAGCTTTTTGTGTCAATTATCATTCCGACCGAAATCTTTGCAATGGAAGGATCTATTGCACTGGCAATAGTTCTTGCCCTGGAGGTACTCAAAAAAAAAAAAAAAAAAGAGGAGGAAGTGGTCGAAAAAATGGTTCCTCCGTCGGAATCAGCTCGGACATGCCCGGTTGCTCAAGGAGTTGAGGGAAGATGAGCCGCACTATTATAGGAATTTCCTGAGAATAGACGCTGCATCGTATGATGAACTTCTAAATATTGTGAGGCCAATACTAGTGAAAAAGGCATATATTCATCGGATTTGATTTTCATAATGCCGGTAGAGATTCGTAAGTTGCTATGACTTCCAGCAGGAATTTGCGGGCGGCTTCTCTCTTTGTGTCACCCATGTTGTCACTCTTCGACGGTCAGACATATATGAATTATCGATCAATATATTGACACTTCGCCCACACACAGTCATTCTAATTGACGAGCCGTCAATAAATATCGAAGGAACTTTGATCCGTCAATGGTTGCTTCAATGATATTGTTTCAATTAATTCGCTGTCAATGTCTCCCACACACGATCAATGTCCTCGTCAATTAATTGATATCAATTAATTGACATCAATTAATTGACGAAACAATTGATCGTGTGTGGGGGCCTTAACAACGAGAAACTGACGGACCTTTATGAGTCCTTCAGGGCTTGGGTGAAGTTCAGCTGGTACACAAGTGCTCGTGGCATAACAAACATATCACGTATTCCTAAAAAAGTCATCTCTTGTTTCGTAGACGCTGGAATTTGCCCTGTTTAATAGGGTCCAATTTGTTGCATAAGTTGATGCTGCCGCAGGATATGAGTTACATACTTCTTTCTTGGTAACTTCTTTCTGGTATATTGCAGTGTGTCGATTTTTATGTGAACAAGTTGTCCGTGATTGTAGGGAAGAAGGAATACAGCAACGAAGCAACGACTCGTAATACATGATAAACCACGAGCGCCAGTTTCAGATGGCCTTATACTCGGTCATACCACATATCGGGAGTGATAGGACCAGGAGAATCAGTCGCTGACTACGGCGTTGTTTGTCGGCCTATAAGTAACCTTAACCTTAGATAGAAAGAAAAGAGTCATACCCTTATCGATATATTCAGTTTGGATTATGACTAAAATGGAATGAAAATAGGAGACCACTACTGTTTGAATTGATGCAGAGATTAAACACTACAGATACTGCAGCGTTCAAAGTTAGGGTCCATCGAGGTTCAGTCCTAACTACTCCCTTAATGGCTGCTTTCTCATAGGCTGTTTGACAGGAGGAGTCTTCTGTGACATGATGTTCGCAGATGATGTTAACAAGTAGGGAGGAAAATATATGGATTTGGACGCAGAGTTAGCCAAGGGAGGAGAAATTGTACAAGTGGTAGTCTGTTGGGAGATAGCAACATCCATTTACGAGATGGGGCAGATAAAAAAACGGAGGGGGCGTACAGGAAGAAAAAGCACGGAATTCCAGCATGGTAGAGGGAGGAAAGCGACATGAGGCGGCTTGACGAGAAAGCAACCGGTTCGGTTAATAAAAGGCAACTCTTCAACATCTTAAGGCTTGACGGCGATCTTATCAGGAATTATAGGTACAGCAGTACGCGACAAGGACGGCGTTCTAAAAATAAAAAAAGGGGATGGAGATACCGACAGGCCAGACCAGGAAAGCCAACTTGAGAAACGGAATGGTGAGAAAAGGACGGAGATATAGATTTCAGTGGAGAACTGTGAAAAACACGCTGGAGATGATACATGTACATGTAATTGTGAATGAAATACCTATAATGGGGAGGAGAGTAAACTGGTGAAAGAGAGAGAGGGCGCAAAGGTAGCGACGCAACGCTTCTCGGTACATCTGTATATGTGAGTCAGGGAAGGCTACATACTTAGGTACCATTCCTACCATTTACGACTTGAAAATACCAGCCAACGTGTTCCCTATCCACAGAACACCTGAAGTCGGTCACAGGAGTGTTGCGTTAGTTAAAGAGAAACTAGAGAAAGCCAAAAGGCTTAGTGATTCCTGGACTGTTCTGTCAAACCCATAGCCAGACAACATGACAAATGGGAGATAGTACCAGCTCATTATAGCAAACATAACGTCTGACAATTTCTATCTTTGACCAACCAACTCAAGCGGGTCTGTACCCTTGGTAAGAAAGCAGAAGCTACACCCAAATTTCGAGGTTTCAGAATTTGACTCGGGTAACCTGAGCTGACCTTTCGACCTGACCCCAAAATAGTAGGGTTCATGTACTCATCATGGGGAATACACCCACCAAGTATGAGGCCTCATTCACCCCGCCCTTTACCAAAAACAATAGGGTTTATGTACTCCCCATAAGAAAGATACACACCTATTTCAACCTGATCAGACCAACCCGTTCTGGACTTATCGTGTTTACAGGTTTCCAGACTTGACCCTCCAGTGACCTCAGATGGACCTCGACTTGACCCCAAAAACAAAGGGTTAAAATACTCATCATGTGGAACAAAATACCAAGAGTATGAGCTATCCATCCAGGTGGGGTTCAAGTTATCGTGTTTACAAAAGAAAATTGGCTTAAAATATCAATTTTCAAAAAATGTTTATATTTCGATCAAAAATTCACTCCTCGACCTGAAAAAAAATAGGGTCCTGTACTCCCCATAAGAAAGCGTTATACTAAGTTTCAACTTGATCAGACCAAAAGTATGGGACTTATCGTGTTTACAGGGTCTTCAGACTTTGACTCTGGTACCTCGATGACCTTGGACCTGATCTCAAAACGAGTAGGGTTCATGTACTCATCATCCGGAACACACATAACAAGTATGAAGTTTCATTCATACGGGTGGGGTTCGAGTTATCGTGTTTACAAGCCCAAATTGGCCGGAAATATCAAATTTTCACAAAATTTCTATTTTCGACCAAAATTTCACCCCGACCGAACCAGAAACAATGTTTCTGTACTCCCCATAAGAAAGCTATTACACCTGTATCAACTTGCAACCAACCATTCTGGATTATCGTGCTACAAGGTTTTCAGACTTTGACCTTCTGGTGACCTCAGATGAACCTCTGACCTGACCCCAAAACAATAGGGTCATTCATCATCCATGGGAACACACAACACATACAAGATGCAGGGCTTCATCCATTCAGGTGGGCTTGAGTTATCCTGTTTTACAAGCCAAAATTGCCCCCAACAATATCGATTTCACAAAATGTTCTATTTCGACCCAAAATGCATCCCGACCTGAACCAAAAACAATAGGGTTCCGTACTCCCCATAAGAAAGCATATACACCTAATTCAACTTGATCAGACAACCAGTCGGATTAATCGTGTTTACAGGGTTTCAGACTTTGACCTCTGGTGACCTCAGATGACCTCTGACCTGACCCCAAAACAATAGGGTTCATGTACTATCTGGGGAACAACATACCAAAGTATGGGCTTCAATCCATCCAGGTGGGGTCGAGTTATCGTTGTTTACCAAGCCAAAATTAGCCAAAAGATCGAATTTTCACAATTTGTTTCTAATTTTCGACCAACATTCACCCCGACCGGACCAAAAAACACGGGTCCTGTACTACCATAAGAAGCTTATACACCACTTTGCAACGGATCAGACAACCATCTGGACTGATCGTGTTTACAGGTTTTCAGACTTTGACCTCTGGTGACCTCAGATGACCTATGACCTGACCCCTAAAACAATGGGTTCTTGTAATCATCATGGGGAACACACATACCAAGTATTGAGCTTCTCCATCGAGGTGGGGTCGAGTATCGTGTTTACAAGCCAAAATTGGCAAACTATCGGAATTTTCACAATTTTCTATTTTCGACCCAACAATGCACTCCGACCTGTACCAAAATCATTAGGGTGCCTGTACTCCCCATAAGAAAGCTTACACCTAATTTCAACTTGATCGACCAACCCATTAATGGACTTATCGTGTTTACAGGTGACTGCAGACTTTGACTCTGGTGACCTCAGATGACCTATGACCTGATCTCAAAAGATAGGGTTCATGTACTAATCATCCGGAACACACATACAAAGAATGAGTTTCATTCATCCGGGTGGGGTCGAGTATCGTGTTTACAAGCCAAAATTGGCCGAAATATCGAATTTCACACACAATTTCTAGTTTCGACCAAATCACCCCGACAGAACCAGAAACAATAGGGTTTCTGTATCCCCATAAGAAGGAAAGCTATACACCTGATATCAACTTGATCAGACAACCATTCTAGACTATGCGTGCTTACAAGGTTTTTAGAACTTTGGACCTCTGGTGACCTCAGATGACCAAAATCCACCCCAACCTGGACCAAAAAACAATAGGGTTCATGGTACTCATCATGGGGAACACACATACCAAGTAATATGAGCTTCATCCATCCAGGTGGGGTCGAGTTATCGTGTGTTAAAGGCCAAAATTGGCCAAAATATTCGAATTTTCACAAATTTTTTATTTTCGACAAAAATTCATCCCGACCTGAACCAAAAACAAAGGGGTTTATGTACTCCCCATAAGAAAGCTATACACCTAATTTCAACTTGAATGAAACCAACCATAATGGACTTATCGTGTTTACAAGGTTTTCAGACTTTGACCTCTGTGACCTCAGATGACCTCTGACTGGACCCCAAAACAATAGGGTTCATGTACTCATCATGGGGAACACACATACCAAGTAATGAGCTTCATCCATCAAGATTGGGTCCAGTTATCGTGTTACAAGCAAAATAGCCAAAATATCGAATGTTCAAAATTTTTTTATTTTCGACCAAAATTTCACCCCGACCTGTACCAAAAACAAACAGGGTCCTGTAATCCCAATAAGAAAGCTCTACACCTAATTTCAACTTGATCCAGACCAACCATCTGGACTGCATCGGGTTAAAAGTTTTCAGACTTTGCCTTGGTGACCCTCAGGACCTTGACCTGACATCAAACAATCGGGTTCATGTGCTACTTCATAAGGGGAAAACACATACCAAGTATGACGCTTCATCCATCCAGGTGGGGTCGGAGTTATCGTATTTTACAAGCCAAAATTGGCCAAAAACATCGAATTTCACAAATTTTTATTTTCGAACCAAAATCACTCCCGACCGAACCAAAAACAATAGGGTTCCTGTACTCCACATAAGAAAGCTTATTTACACCTATTTTCAACTTGATCGACCAACCATCTGCGAACGTATCATGTTTACACAGGTTTTCAGACTGTGACCTCTGGTGACCTAGAGACCTCTGACCGGACCCCAAAAACACATAGGGTTCATGTACTTCATGGTGAACACACATACCAAGTATGAGCTGCATCCACAGGGGGGCAAGTTCTCGTGTTTACAAGCCAAAATTAGCAAAAATATCGAATTTTCACAATGTTTATTTCGACAAAATTCACCCGACCTGGACCAAAAAACAACAGGGTTCCTGTACTCCCAATAAGGAAAGCTATACACCTAATTTCACTGATCAGACCAACCATTCTGGAATGATCGTGTTTACAAGGTTTTCAGACTCTTTGACCTCTGGTGACTCAAATGACCTCTGACCGACCCCAAAACAATAGCGTTACTGTACTCATGGGGAACACAGTTCGCATATCCAAGTAGGAGCTGACCTACCCAAACCTGTTCAAGTTATCGTGTTTACAAGCTGGGCGTCACACACCTACACATTAACCACACACGCAGACACACACAACACACACACCGACGTGACTGCATAGATTCTATGGATTCGTAAGGAATAAAAAAGGCACAATGTAGTATTTTGGCACAAATATTCAAAGTATCTTCACGAGCTATACACACCTGTTCAGGTGTCAATTAGTTCCTAAAACCGGTCTTCAATGTATGAGGGGTCCAGTTTTGATGAAGATTTCCAAGATTTCACCAATTAAATACTACTTCAACGAGGGCGTGAAAAATGAAAGCATTGTGCCCTCAGCAGATGAAGACTCCGTGTTTTGACTACAATTGAATGACGGTGAGTATCATGTCAAGTGGGAATTAAGGGAAAAACTCACCAAGGGTAATGATGTCGTGACAAAAAAAAAAAAAAAAAAAAAAAAAAAAAACACCAACAAAGAACAAACCTGAATATATTTTCAAATTCCAGAAGTAATCAATACTAACGAAATCTTTACCCAAATAGATATAAATCAAATATTCTCTCAAGGGGACCCAAGAAATGCAAATTCATTTGCAGATAATTGCAATTTGCAGGTGGACTCAAGGGAAGTACTATGCAGATGTAAGGACGCAAATCCTACTAATGAGGGGGAAAAAACACGGCATTAAAACATGAAAATTCGAAGAAAAATTGAGGCCCTAACAGTTCACACCTGCCAATAATTGTTTTCACAACTTACAGATGGATATGCTTGCTGCATGTCTTTCATTCATGCATTGATTTGGTTATTAGGGACTGTGCGGTAGTTGAATTACAATCGGGCAAGGCATCACAAATGAAGGGGAAACAATAGACATTCTACAATTCGTTACTTGATGTACTTATTCTTACTCGACGACTAATAGGCGCCTTAAGAATCCTCAACGTTATGCTTGAATTCCCAAACGTTTGTTTAAAATACAAATCGCCGCAGCAATTGTTATATTATTCATTGTGCGCTAAGTGTTCATTTGGAAGTGACGTATGTAACGTTATATTTCTCTCTAGAGTACAGTCAAAGTTGAGGAAGGTTGCTTTGATGAAAAACTTAATGGAATAATAATACTTTTAATAAAAAATCAGTCAGTTACGTCGCTATCCATATTGACGAGGACACTCTCTGCGTCGAAATGGAGACAATCCCAAAGGAAATAACCGAACTTACCATTTAACTGAGTCTTGAGAGTTCTTGTGTAATTCCGGATATGAGAATGCTATGTGTTCGCATATATATTTGACTTGTGCGATGTCAGTCAGTAACCCGTCGTTTTTTCATTTCTTTATTTACGGAACCAAGATCATAATTTACTGACGGAATACTGCTTAAATGAATAACGCAGAGAGAGTTAGTTACAAGCATCTATTGCGCCTTCAAAATACCGAAAAAATTAAAACCGAACTTTTTTGCGAGTGAAGAAATTGTTATTCCTCCCTGAGTTAAACATGAGTAGCCATTAGCAGTAGCAGTCTGTGGCACTGCCAACCCAGGGTGAAACCAAAACCCTGTCATGCGGGAGGCTGGACCAATTAACCCTGGTGTTGTAACTGTAGTCTAGTCGGTTGATATGGGCAAGGTTATGTTGAACTGTGCGTTGGATAGCTTAACAATGTTGATTTTACCTTAAACCCATGACCAGAGAGGTTGCGGGGACTGCGTCTAGGGCAAAAACTATGAGAGGAGGAAAAGTTGACTAACGCAGCGTCCATTTTCGAAGCCGAGTTTGGTCGGTGGGTATTGAACACAAGCACGGTTATTTGAAACTGTAGACGTTTAAAGAGCTAGAGGAATGTTGGTTTACGAAATCAGTTAGTTGAGACACTAAGTTCGTTTTTTTAGGGAAGAAGGCATATCTTGTGCGTGGAATAGAACTGTTAACAACTGCAATGAGTACATACCATATAGGACACTTACGACCAAAAGACAATTATTTTAACAGATTCATTACGTTTGAGATATTATCTGCGAATGCTCTTTTTGTCCTGAACCTTGTGGTGCAATTTTGTCTCTTTTGTTCTGATTTAGTTTCCCCTACTTCAGGGTGGAGGTCTACAACGTACAACGGTCTATCTGGAACAAATGGCTCATTAGTTGATGGGATAATAAGAAACGAAGCCGGTATATGCACCTGATGTGTACAGATTCAAGTACAATGTACCGCAGTGGAGAATGTGAGTTTTTCGATTCGTTATATACTACCAACATAGTAGAGAATCAGCACCTTCGGCATCCAATCAGTATTGACAGCACATGTACAAAGCATAACTGACATTCCAACTTCTCGATCAAATGCTGAATACCAAATATTTATGTCAAGATCCCGACAGTGGACCGATGCTCCAAACATTCTTCAGTCAACTTCGTGATACAGGTGAGTACTCTTTCTCAATTTCTTTCTAATTGCGTACCTTAATGTGCCCCTGCTTATTTGTCCGAGTACTGCGAAGCCATATCGAAATGACTAGATACCCTTCCTACCGTTTATTTCAGAAAGAATATTTTCGATGTCAGGATGGCGATAATAGAATTCGGCCCTTCGGTCCTAAAGTCCCTTGACGATTCGAGCGGGAGGTATCATTTGCTGTATTGTCGCTCTCCTTGCGAGCGCCTCACTTGTCTCATTGAGGCTGTTAAAACGGAATGCCCGACGGTTTCATGCCGTGGTCGTCTTCTCGAGTGGTTGGGTTGTGCTGTTATTTCATGGGAAGCGGATGGTCATAGCGCAATGACACAAGAGATAAGTGCTTATCCAGTTGCGATACAGCCTCAGAGTTTGGCCATTTAACGATAATGCCGTTCGTACCTCGAGTTAATTGTTGAGAATAACATAATTGCTGTGAGTACGAACTCTTCAAGAGAAAATTGGAGATATAACGGTTTTGTTTCTCGCGGTGGTCATCAAAACACCCAAAGGTATAGAAATGTTAAGTAAAGATTACAACTGTACACCAAATTTTTGTACTCGGAATTCGAGAGTCCATATTGTTTCCTGTAATACCCGAGAAAACTGATTTGCGATGAAACCAACCCCGTCATGGACAACGTTCGTTTCCCATGAGGCAAAAATATTAATAGCAAGTCGAAAAGAGAACAAAACTACAGGATATTTTTCTCGCTTGTCTGTGCGCAAGGTAAAAGGTTAAACATCTGTACGAAATCTGTACAGATGGATTGCTGATCAAGCCTCTTTCAAGTCGTCGAGCGAGTGATTCATCCTTACGAGTTGTTAAGTCAATTAAAGAAAAAAAATCTCGTTCCATCCGAAAGCAACACTTTGCTCGAGGGGCTGACTGTGTTTTTCTTCTCATCATAAAACTAGAACTTTATCGTGTTTGTGAATGTGCTCGAGAATATGCAAACGATGACGTATATTTCGCCTGAATGCAGTTTCTGCCGCCAGAGGACACTAATAATGTTACTTTTTCTCTGAGAAGTGCTTGCCGTCCTTAACGTAGATTACTGCGAATAACGTATGCATAATTTTTCACTCCTATTAACTCGAAGTACTGCGAATGACTTTCTGTAGAAAAGTTGATATCCATGTTAAAAAAATGTTAAAAAATGAACGGGAGTAGGAACATCGCAAAATGCCTATTGTGTGCCAGAATGAAGGAAGGAATGGAAAACTTCCACAGTATGTGATAACATAAACGGCCACAAGTCTCATAAAACGCGAGATGGACTGGGACGGAGACGACAATTTGCCCGTCCGATATAGGATCGAACCCCACCGACCTAATAGTAGATTCTTAGACACAGGTCGTGACATAATTACACGCTCGGTCTGATGAGGTACTACAGATAGTAACGGACAATTGGTATTCATGGCGAATGAAGTCGCCATAAGTACAATCAAGTTACTCAGGTAGTTCCGATGCATGCCATGACAATTTCATCACCAAAGATCGAACTACTCATTGGGAAATCCGAACATTGTTGTACACTGGTAATGATATGCCATTTATTTTTCCTCAGATAAATAGGTGGGTGTGTATTTTTTATTAATCTACACTGTCTGATTATAAATCAACAAATTTGCATTTAATTTTGAATTAAAATAAAATTCATGTAGAAAAGTACATATTGTTACATGAGGTCCAGATACACCCCGCAAATCAGTTAATCAACTTATCATAGAGGTGAATACATAGTTCTGCTTCTTCGTATGAAATCGTTTGATATCACCCACTCTCAGAGAACTGTCGATTCCAAATATGTTTTGATTATTGGGTTCCAACAGCAAACTCTACATAGTTGCTTCGTCGAGCTATGTTTACCATGCGAAGCCCTCGATCATGCTAACGCATTCAACCATGCTAATGTTCCCAACCTATGTTTGCCACGCAAGCGCCCTCGACCATGATAACGCCCACGACCATGCTATTGCTCTCGACCTATGTTAACCATGCTTAATCCCCTTCTACCATGACAACATGTTAACCATGCCCCTTGACCATGGTAACGCCTTTGACCTGTGCTAATCATGCTATCGCTCTCAGCCATGTTATCGAACGGTGACAATTCAAAAACTGTTTGCAGGCGCCACTAATACTGTTGATCAGGTTGTGCTTTCAGAAGAGTATTCTTGCGTGCCTGACACACGCGTCCTGACTCATGTATTGTATGTTCAGCGTATAGCCTACTAGAACAGGTAATTCCGATAAAGATAGCGTCTAATTTCTATCATTAGTTGCAAAACCGGCCAATGCATGAAGGTGATAACGCTGGCAACTATTGTCCGACACGTTGCAGTCTCCCAAGGCTTAATTCGATTTCTGGTCCCGTAGGACGCAAAAAAAAAAAAAAAAAAAAAAAAAAAAAACAACAACAACAACAACAACAACAACACCATAACAACAACGTATATCTGTGAAAGGGTTCGCTTCACGCAGAGTCAAAGCGCCGTGACTGCATGTCTTATTTTAATTCACCCAAATTTTTGTAAATGTAATGTAATTGAATCCTCATATGGATCACTTCATTTTTGATTCTTGAGAAGCTAAAGCGGATTTTGTTATGAATGGATCATTGCTGTACGTGGAATAACTTTCTCCAGATTTTGATTGTATTTGATTGTATCTTAGAATGTACGCAAGTATGCACTCGGTCGACCTCCACCTACTCAAATAGGCCTGTTCACGGCGATAGTTTGTAATAAGACGTATTTATATCACTACATGAGGGGTGGGAGTGGGGGTGGGTGTGGGGTGGGGGTTGTATATACTCCTCAACTGTAGTGAACAGGTTAATTGGGGCGCCTTTGTTTACTTCTGAGGATGCGGATCGCTCTATCTACTGCGCTTTCAGTCCTGTTGTATTTTGAAGTTTGAAAGAGCGTGGACGCCCCACTGTGGATTTTTGGCGAAGGCTGGTTTCCCGTCGTGACTACTTTACGTTCCTTTTTACGTTCCTTTTTCGAAAATCGGTTGTCTATCACTAGCAGTCTGTAATAAAATGTGGACATGCAGGAAGTCCCTATCGTTGGAAGTTTCTATATGAATTTATCTGAGTGGAGGATGAAGTTATTTTTAAATTTTATTCACCGGATTCAGCTTCAAATATGGGATGTCAACAAAAAACAGAATCAGTCACTCTGATGGGGAGGGGTAGTGTTGGTGGTGCATTACACACTCCATTAACACCGTTAATGGACTGTCTAGCGAACGGGATAAAAAAATCCATATCTTGCCCATGGTATGTGGAATTCGGAGTAAATTTGCTCATGGCCGGCCTAATTAAAAACCTCGAATACTGGAGACATAATGATCTCTTCGTCAAAACTTATAAATAATTTACCATAATTCCGAATTATAAGACTTGATTTATTTTTGTTTAGGGGCTAAAATTATAACACCGTATTGACGACATGCAATATTCATATCTCAGTATGACATTAATACTTTAATTGTAACCCTAAATCCCCAGTTGAATGCAAGACCAAGAGTACCAAGCCGGAATTACCGGCATGCAATATTAATTCCTCTCTAATTCACCCGGATATCTCGTTACTGTTCACATCCGTAATGCAATTAACAAAAACTAGGTTCTCCAACCAATGAATTGATTCACAGATGAGTAAGGACAAGTAATCGTGACTGTCTACCTTAGCTGGAAGCACTTTGACGCCAACGTAGGGGTTGCAAAGATGAAACTCTTGCCAAGAATATTCCACTGGTTATTCAAAATATTTTCCACGCGTTCACACGCCATTTGAATATCACGGTAATGGCTGCTGATCTTGGAATAAATAATGCTTCGACACCATCAATATCGACATATCTGTTTATCAGATGAATATATGGGCTAATAATAAATATTCACACACAGCACAATTGTGATTCATTTATGCCACGACATCTGAACGCCTAGTTGAATTGAATTTCTCGAACTTTCACATAAAGTTTCGGCCCATAATATATGGAGCCTAATCGGTGTATATATTGGCTATATTCATCCGATACCCATAGCCCCATCAGTAACGATTGATAAATTCCGATCATACAGCACATGTGTTGAACCACGCATCACTATTACCGTTATAGGGAACACTCATCAGTTATCACCGATGGGGCTTTAAAAATCGGTTGATTCATTAATTTGTTTGCTGCCAGACCTGCCTTCTCAATAAGATTAAGTTGACCTGTAGTATCGTGCAAATATATTGGAGAGTTCTAATTTCATCTGATCAGTTTACCGAAATTTCCAATAGATAGACAGATAGATAGATAGATAGATAGATAGATAGATAGATAAATAGATAGATAGATAGATAGATAAATAGATAGATAGATAGATAGATAGTCAGTTTGAAATAACAAATGGGCTTAAGGTAACACGCAAGGTATACGCGTAAAACAGTTGAAGAAATGTAAAATAGTAAGAGCTGGTGGGTAGGGAGTTGAAATACCTGGTAAAATCTGCATTGTGAAACCTAACTGCATTACCTATAAATGAAGAAAGTTATCTGTTAGTACGAGGCATACATCCCTCAGTCTTCCACTACGAGAGATGAGACGTTCATCAATTTGGCAATAAAGTGGATGACGCGGATCATCCCACAGTGATTTCAAAATCTGTTAGCATCCAACACTCATAGACCGAGTTAGGACTTGGCAGACCTCCAGTAACACTCTTGCCTGCACGACTGATAATGTCATCAATTATTTTCACGTGAGATTTGTCACAGTTACCAGTCCAACAGGCAACACAGTATGTCAAGACTGAACAGATAACTGAGTCATAAAAGATAGCAAGTCTGGAATAACATTAAAAATATCCGTTTACGTGAGCAGTACAGACGGGTTTCAGCCTTTTTCAACGTAGTGAACATGATCCTTCTATTGCAGCTCATCATCGTTGATCATACCTCTCTGTTAATGGAAACTGGGTCATAGGTGACACAGTGATCGCTTCTAAAATCGATGATCATCTCTTTTGTTTTCGAAATTTTGTTGCAAATGTTTCTGTTCACAATAATCCACGAACCTATTTATTTGAGATAAGTACGTGGATTCATCTTCATTAAACATCGATCCACTAACGCAGTGTCGTCTGCATGTTTCACAATAGAACAGGAAGGATGAGTAGAAGTAAACGAATGTCAGACGTGTATATTATAAATAAAAATGGGGCCAAAACCTGTGCTGAACAAGTTCACTGAAGTTCCGTCAGCTCTGGTGAGGAAGCTATTACCTACTGCTCTGTGTATTTCCCTATGGCATGCTCATGTGCGGACAATTTTTTGGTGTATGTTATTCCATCAAACCTCACTACGCCATTGCAGTCATTTTGTATTTGCAACAGTTATATTGTGTAAACTACGGACTGATTGCTCTAATATGTTGTGCAAATTTGAGGTGAGCAAGAAAGTGTTTGGCGATACACAGTGTTTGTGGATGCCGGCAGGAGGTATGACTACTGAGAAAAGCAACTGATGTGTACCTAAAAATCATCGTGTATACATATAACATACAAGATTGCATGCGTTAGAATTGTATGCGACTGTGGAAATCAAAATGGCGCAGTATCCATAGTGTACTTTTTCAACACTCACTGTGTCTCGTGTTCATGCTCTTCTATACAAAGTGTCATTTTTTGTTAGGTATTCGTGTCAGTAATGTACTCCTGGGAAGAGCGGGGGACTGTTCCCCTGAACCCTGGCTCTTGTATAGATTCTCATTAACATTGTTACAGTGCATATACATGTACAGATTTCAGAGCTGGCTATGGGATTGTTCAAATGAATATTTCACACAACTTTTTAAGTTTCGGGCTGATCAATTGTGGCCTTCTGTTCGTATAGATACCCTTTGGATGCATTTTCGTATCTTGCATACTTATTATCTCGTATGAAACAAAAGTTCGTTCATGCAGGAATCCGAACACCCACTGTACTTCGTGTTTTGGGTCGGTCGAATCCCACATCCGTCCTAATTGTAGTCAAAATATGCCGCCGCTCGATTGAAAATCATGACCACCGTCTGTTAAGTCTGAAGCACCTTATTCTGAACCTTTGCTTCAATATAAGAATATTTGAACTGCCACACTCCTCAGAGCCCTCAAAAGTGACATAGGCCTACTTACCACGGCGCTTCATTCAAAGCAAATATAAGCATTCCATTTTCAAAACTGTTGTTTAAAATCATCCAGTTTTGGTTGCGGAGTGTCTATTTTTAAATGTTGGTGGCATGTATAGTAGTTTAGTTTGAATCAGTGAAAAAGGGTCATGAAGGCTAAATCCTCATGAAGATCCTGAAACCACAACATCCCAAAGAGAAGAATAGCCAAGATGCCTAAAGGATTCGCCCTCAATCCTTGAAAAAATGAATCGAGAGAAAAAGTGAAAGGAAAGGCCCTTTCATTCATGAACATTTTAAAAAACCTAAATCAAATCGCCTCGAATTCGTCGCAGCTCCACTGAAGTCAGACCCAGACGCCTTAATGTTTCCTCGTAAGGTCTTTTTCAAATACAGTGCATCAATCTAGTAGCCCTCCGGTGAACGTTTTCAGTTACCTGCCTATCTTTCGTGGAATAAGGACTCAATACTCGTCGGAACTCTCCAGGTGAGCTCTTAACAGTTGCCTAAACAGCCCGACATCTATGTCTTCATCAAGGAAAATGAAGTGACGTCTAATCACGCCAAAAATCTAATTACCTTTCCTCGCAGCTTCAGTACACTGCTTAGAGGGTTAAAAGAAGAATAAAAATCAACCCCGGATCAATTTCTGAAGAACTCACCTGATTAACATTACGGCCATTCTACTCAAAGGAAGCGTTGCGATTGTGCATAACATTGCAATTATCTGCATTGAAAAACTTTTGCCAATCAAAAGACATTCGGAGATTATATCAAGATCTCTTTGAACAATTGCAACATCTTCTTTCGAAGATAAGATCGTCAATATACGCCAGAAAAGTACTGATCCTTGGGGAGCACCACTAGTGACTACCACGGGATTTTTCATCTGTGACTATGACAGCTGCCTATATACACCCACGTGCGGATACCAAATTGGCACTTCAGAGTCTTCGCAATGTCATTTCAGACTACGAGAATGCGGACCCCAATACGCTTTCCATTGTTGCGGGGGACGTCAACCGTGCAAATCTACGGAGCTCAATGCCAGAATTTAGGCATTGTGTTACCTGCCCAACGCGTGACAATGCAACCCTGGATCACTGTTATTGTAAACTGAAAAACGTATACAAAGCCGTCCTGCGAGCTAATCTTGGGAATTTTGACCATGCTACAATTCTTCTTATGTTGTTGAGCTTCTGTTTACAAACAGAAGCTCAAGCAACAAAAGCCTCCAAGAAAGAACTGTCAAGGTATGGTCCCCGATAGCCATGGATACGCTACAAGGCGTTTTTACATTACGGACTGGAATATTTTTAGAAATGGAAATGATCTGCATACATTCACAGACACCGTGACGCATTACATAAGATTTTGTCAGGACCTCTGTATCCCTGAAAAGATTGTCACTGATTACCCGAACAACACACCGTGGTGCGACAAGTCCATCAGAGATAAAATCAAAGCAAAAGACAGAGCATATCGGTCGAGAGCGACCTAATCCTCAATTGTTTCGCCATGCTAAATCGGATCTTCGAAAAGCCATCAAGAACGCAAAGAGCGCACAAAGAGAACGCATTGAACGAAGTTTTCAGAACGCTAATTCGCGTGAGGTTTGGGACAATATTGGATTGATCACGCATTACAAAGGCAGGAAAGGGGCGACGGACAATGGAGACAATACACTACCAGATAAGCTAACGAATTTTATGCAAGGTTTGACAAAGCCAACACCGATCAACCTTTCTCACCAAGTGCACCTACTAACATTTCCGCGCCATTTGTTATCGATGAGTCATCAGTGGAACGGAACTTCCAGCGATTGAACGTGCGTAAAGCGGCTGGGCCTGACGGTATTAATCCGAAATTACTGAAGACATGCGCCGATCAACTCGCATATGTATATTCGTATATCTTTAATTGGTCGCTACAATCATGGTCGTTCAAGGACGCGCTAGTAATTCCGATTCCAAAAAAGAGCAGCATTTCATGTTAAATGACTATCGACCTGTAGCTCTCACATCGGTACCAATGAAAATATTCGAACGATTCATTCTCAATTTCTTGAAAACTCTCTTACCAGCTAACTTCGACCAAATGCAATTCGCCTATCGTCAAAACAAGTCCGTAGAAGATGCCATTTCTATATGGATGCATGAAACATCGGTTCACTTAGAAAGGAAAAGTTCCTATGCCCGTTTTTGTCCCTCTGTCGTTGACTACAGTTCTGCTTTCAATATCATTGTTTCTTCCCGACTGCATCTCAACTGCTGGATTATCTCCATTTTCCTGCCTCTTTTTGCGATTGGATTTTGGACTTCCTCCTTAATCAAAAACAAATTGTTCGAGTAGGTACAAATTTTCACTTTTTCCAACGCGTTTTGTTCTTAGTACGGGCACCCCGCAGGGATGTGTCCTATCGCCCCTTTCGTACTCGCTTTTTACCTACGACTGTATTACCGCCAACCAGGAGACTCGTATGATCAAATTTGCTGACGACACCACGGTGACAGGATTGATTATCAACAACGACGAGATGGCTTACCGCGATTAAGTGAACAGACTGGTGGTGTGGTGCATCACTAATAACCTGGCCCTGAATGTGAACAAAACTAAAGAACTAGTGGTGGACTTCAGGCGAAATCAGAATCCTAAGGACCCTCTCATTATTATTGAAACTGTGGTTGAACAGGTCAAAACCATAAAAACTTTGGTTACACACGTTATGAATAATTTATCATGGGTGGCAAACACTAATGAGATCCTAAAGAAAGGACGCCAACGATTGTTCTTTCTAAGAGCACTCGAATCTTATTGGGTCACCAGAGCCATTTTAGTCAACTTTATCGTTCTATCATTGACAGCGTTTTAACTACTAACATTTTAGCTTGGTTTGATCGCACTACTCAGATTGACATTAGGAGATTGCAATCTGTCATTGAGACTTCAGAACGTATAATTGCTCTGCCCTTGCCCTCCCTCTATTCTCTCTATCGGATCGGGCCTTACAACGCACCAGCAAAATTCTGAAAGATGTTTCCCACCCAGCCGCACAGTAATTCCAGTTCTTGACTTGCGGTGTAAAACTGAAAACTTTTAGAGGTTCTCAGAAACTCATGAACAGTTTTTATCCATTTGCCGCTAGGTTTTATAATGCAGCCCATGCACGTTATTTTGTGCTCTGCCTCCCTTCAATGGAATTTTAGACTTTTTGATTGGTTTCTTATACATCAGTCTTGATGCGTCTTTCACATTTTATAAGTGTCAGTATTTAGTGGATATTTTTCCTAGTCAACCGGTAATGCATTTACTGTTGAGTTCCTTTTATAGTTTTAGGTGTTCAAATCCTCCTGCTCTGTTCATTGTTCCTGTATATTTCTTATATCTTTCTTTACTCGTTTCATGTTTGTACACAGTTTCTTGCCATCGCCCAATTTCCATTGTATTTTTATACGTTTGGCTGGATAATTATCTATCTATCTATCTTTTATCCATCTATCCATCTAGGGAGACGAACGCCCACTGATTGACAATGCATTGTTCTCTATTGAGAATCCACTTAAGAACATTCCCCACATTGCAATTTCAATTTGAGCATGAGACGCTATACCCTATGAGACATGGGGTATAGTCAAAAGCCTTTTCTAAGTTATATTGACAACACTGGTTTCATCAACTTTACTAGTTACATCTTCCATACATTCTGAGAGATTAGTCAAACACGAATGATTTTAACCAGCTAAAACGATGCTGGGAACCCCTTTCAAGGTTTCATTGAAAATGAGTCGGCGTAAGATTCCAATGAGAAGGGGTAAACTCGGTCCGAATCAGGAGCTTTACCACATTCGAGCATCTGCAGTTTCACCTTCATAACATCAGGCGAACATACTATATTACTATATTACCAGTACTATTGTGAAGCACATCAACCACGTTGTCACGGAAATTATCCAGTTCTCCTGGGTGATTACTGACGAAAATTATTTATCAAGAACGCTAGCCATCTCCTGTTTATCTCTGACTATCGCTGGTTGTATTAGCCGAATCGGAACTAACAATGGACTAATGCTGTTCTTAATTTTCTGCGTCCTCCCCATGGCTTAAGAGCAAAAGCACTGGGATTGTCTTTATATAGAAGCAATTTGTCCCTCAAAATCGAGTTTACAGCACGCCTAACTTTGGACGAGTTCTTCTGAAATTTTGCACCGATCTAAATTAGAAAAAGGAACCAGTAGAACCATGAAGTCGCCAAAGATGTCTCTCACGTTCAAGTGTCAGAAAAACCCGTTTTCATCCAACAAGGCCTTCTGTTCTCAGTGCGACGCTCTTTCCAGGAAAGTAAGTTTTCATTTACTCA
Organism: Sclerodactyla briareus; assembly: GCA_026419785.1. Lineage (NCBI taxonomy): Eukaryota > Metazoa > Echinodermata > Holothuroidea > Dendrochirotida > Sclerodactylidae > Sclerodactyla > Sclerodactyla briareus. The sequence continues at coordinate 340,265 of JAODTK010000632.1, read as the reverse complement.
TTAACTTTATCAATGGAACTCTACCATGGGTCAAAAGCATCTGATCCTTCTACCGATTTAAACCAATCTACATGAACTCAGAAATGCCATCCACATCGCCCTCGAGAAACACAGAACGAGGCTCAACGCGCTTTAAAAAATCAAAAAAAAAAAAAAATTGACAGAACAAGACACATCGAAAGGTATACAATTCTGATCACTTGCACCAAGATCACCTAAACTCTCTACATATCCATGAAATCTGTGTCACCACTCAGAAATAAATCTGAAATATCATGGTAAGGGTAAAGGTTGTTGGGAGAACGGTATACAACACCGACTAATAAATATCTGGAATCTAAACATTTCACACCAAACAGCATTGACGTAACTAACACTAATATCTGTCTTCTCAATGTTATTCAATGTCAGACCTCACATACAACACAACTCCTACCCCCAATGCCACGAAGAGTGTGTTTCCGATCTTGCCTATAAACAACATAGCCTGGAACGTAACCTTCAGCTGTTGAAAATTACACTATTGAGCCGGGACTCTGTAATTCCAGCTAAGTCAGGCATGCGTTCCTAGACCAAAATCCGGAACTCCGGATACTCTGAACATTAGCGCAGAGAAAGACAGCTTGCTAACTTGTCTATCACTAATGGTATTGTAGCCCAGCCTAGTACCCCTGCGTAGACTATTTACACTATTCACAATCCTTTTAGTAGTGGAAACTGATCCCCTAGTTCCCACCCTTCCACTAAGAGATTACCCAACTAGCCTAACACTGGTGCTCCTGCACCATTAGATGAAGACCATTCCTTCCCCGGAAACACGAAACGTTCACAAACCGCATGCCCTCCCTAGCGCGCTCCAACACTAACCACCTGTTGAGTCCCGCTATCTCCCTTTCAGTAAATCGTCTATCAAATCTGGGAGAATACTACAAACGGCAACTTTAGATCTAGTAGATCTAGTAGTAGCTTGTAACAACAACTCTTAAGATCAGGATGGCAGTCTCCCGGAGGTTATTAGTTCCTATCTCGACAACCACCACTTCTTCGTCCCCCACGATCCTGTTTACACTCGCACTAATGTCCTCCACCATTGCATCCGGAAGGCAGATTCGCGTAACATACTGGGCAATCGAGTCCCTAGCCAGCGAATATTCCCACCCCACCGTCCTCCTTAGCTACCACCCACATATGCATGTACCTCCAGTTCCAGCTGCCTCTGATCCCCTGTCTCGATTGACCACCTGCACGGCCTCCTACCGCCAGCACACTGAAAAGCACATTCCTAGTAGCAAGGCGGGGATCGACAGCCACCTCCGTTTTTCTTACCTACCCCGACTCTTCACTCTGTCTCATTTCCACACTTCACAGAACCCGTCCCAAACTCTGCTGACCTGACAAACTTCTGCACACAAAACAATCCCATTTAGTCCCCTGAAATCTCACACCTTTGAAGCTTAGTCCCGAACGATTGTAGGCCCCCACCTTTCACAACTACCACAGAAGACCCCTTGCTGCCCAGCGTGCAAACAGAACACGACCAAGTGACAGCATAGAGAAAAAAACGAGAAACAAACAAACAAACGAGACACAGAGTTTCAATCTATTGACAATTTATTTCGACTTCGGTAGGGCTTTCAAACGAAGAATACAATGTCATGGTCAACTTGATAAGAGAAAGAAAACGCACAGTAAATCACAGTACACACAAAGGCGATAGAAATCCACAACACACCAACACATTAACTCAACAATGAAAATAAGAGGAATAAATATTCACTGGACTGAAAGTGAATGTTTTCTCAACCTACCCTTCGCCTAGTCCCTGCTTGACCTGACAGGCAGGAGACATCACTGCCTGATTCCTTGAAGTATGATATGGTAGGGACTAAGGTCCTTGGAAAATAACCAGGGTAGGCTGGTCAAAACCTTCATACAGCTCTTGCAGTGGGTTAATCTGACCGTATGGTAATAGTCTAATATAATAAAATCCAAGTCTGTCCATTTTGTACATTTGCCTTGGTGGGAACTCTTGGCAATAGGAACGATTGTTGAAGTGAAATGCAATGACACTCTTAAAACGACCAAACTACCGATGTTCCTACAACAGGTTCAACGGGTTCGTTGATATGGTTATTCTTGTCAACTGACAGCACTAGTCACTCCTCTATGAGAGAACCAACACGGAAACTTCCAGAGTGCATGATTAACAAGCCCGAACCAGCTAACAAAATTACGTTCTGATGACTTTGCATTTTGGTCACATTTCGGAACCTGCTAACGTTCGAGAATGTAAAACTCCCCAACGGCGGACAACAGCATTGTGTGCGGATGTGCTCATTCATGTGTATCATTCCGAAGAACAGCTAAACGGCTGGTGACTTGTTTGCTGAAACCCGCAATGCATTCGGCCCCAGAACGGTTGACGTACTCCTGTTACTATATTAGAATTAGTAGTGATGACAACCTATTGGCTATCCATTGGATTTCCCTCCGCCCAAACCCCTCCCCAAAAAACTAACTCATTAGCTTCTCTAGGGTCTTAGGACCTACTAATCTATCAGCGAAATACCGATAGGTTCAAGTAAAACAACTCACCCGATTATCTTGTGACTGTTGGTACATTTAGCAGTCTGAATTTCCACACCTCAAACTGAGGCCTTTGCCAAGTATTTGAAGTAACCACATTATACCTTTTGCAGCCCCATTATGTAATGAGTGATTATGCATCCAAAACTCTCAGCTCTTCCTCAACTTTTATCGAAAGCGATTACTCGCATCACAAATGGAACGTTTCTAGTTCAACGAATGTCAACGTTGACAGGGAAACATTCAAGAAGTTCATCATCCGGGAATCTAAACGTAGGTGTTAAGACCGCTATAGTCCAATCTCCCGACCGAGTTAGGTATAACAATTAGACTGGAGTACTCAAGTAGTATACCGATAAATATTTCTTTTCGCCTGTTTCATTTTTAGATTTTATCTAAAACGTTGCCTAACCAGACAACCATCAACATTTCCAAATCGGAATGTCAGGCAGGAAGGATACCGGACGAACAGACATTGAATAGGTTTGCGATAGAGAGTAATACTGCAAAACATGCTATGTATTGATTTGACCATTTGGAATGGTAATTGAAAGCTTCATGAAATAAGTATTCGAATCGAAAAAGATCTTAACAATTCAGAAGAGCCACCAAGTTATTTAACTATGGGATTTGTGTGAGTCGGTCTGACTTCGATTCCGTTTTCGCTGGTCGCAAGGTCGCACGTTCTAGCCTCCTAAGACCTAGTATTAGTCATGAAGCGTTAATGATTTAAAAATAGTCGTGTAGTGTTCTTCAAACACTGTTGGAAAATTCATTAGCCTTTTTGGAGGGGTCTTCATTTTTCCAGAATGATGTGACGTAAGAGGGTGTTTATGAAGATTTATTGCTCCATTACCAGTTTTGCTAATCAGCTATTTTAAGCTGGAATCAGAGTCGGATCACGTACATTGCAATTGGCAGGAAACCAGTGCGAATCGTCGTTAATACCATGTACCACATGAAGCTTGGCATTTCCCCCTAAAAATCTAATACATATTTACCAACATGGCTGTTCTCTATGCACAAAGCAAACTAAGGTTTGTGAACAGTATTTCTATTGATAGTCTGATCACAATCGTCCTGTGCTTGGGTATCTCACACAAATTCTGTTTCAAGAAAATATAAATGTATCCCGTTCATGCGACGAATTCTTCATTGCCACACTAACTATTCAATATCAAAGCATTGAGTCATCACCGAAATATATCGGAATAAGTCAATACTGTAGCACTAATTTAATTTAATTTCTAACTATAGAATAAATACGAGCGCAGCAGTGAGGAATGGTTCGCGTAGAAAAATCGGTTGGGTAATTTCTGAATCTCTCACCCAATCAAATCAGGCGGCGGGGGAAATCATTTCGCCGAAAATATACAGCTATAGCGGTCACTAGCTTTCTCAGCGTCGGGATGGAGCAACAGCGAAAATCGGGATTTTGATTGCCTGTGAAGGAACGCTAATAAGTTTTGCCAGTCGAATTTCAATTTTCAATTTGAGCGATCATTCCGTGCAACTACTTGCTGTGAATTTGAAGTTCTCTGGATAAAGGGAAACTAACAGGTATACAGTCTGGATCCGGTAATACTGATAGAAGGTCCAATGGTCATGCAATATATTGAATACTCTTACTGGTGAAAAGAGGACATGTGGAAGCCCCTCATTTCCAATTTGGATGTTCTAGTACCCCGAGGAAGGCCCTTATCATACACTCATTTTACCATTTTAGCTTTTCATGCGCAGAAGATGAATATGATCACCTACTTCCCCATCATTTTTATTTCAGTGTGAGAATCTCAATACAACCTGAGGGCATTGCTTAGTAGTTCCCATGTCGACGACTGAGTTGAAGCATCCTTGTCTCGTCGTCAGGGTGTTCTGAAGGTCAAGGTCAATAGTGACCTCCAGTTTCGTATGGTGGTTAGTATATCAGTAATATCAGTAGGAAGTATATGAAAATAAGAGAGGGTAATAAATTATCTGTGCTGACGTCTTTTGAAGTAGGTATTGCGTAGACACCATTGGGCTGTTAGGATCGAACAGTACCTCATGACCTGGAACTTCAAATTAACCTTGGGTGAGCTGTTGACCCCGCAGATAATAGCGACAATAACAACAAAATGCAACTTTTTATTTGCACTGTTCATCAACATTCCCTTTTTCCTCAATCTCAATTGTTGTATTTGTCAGTAGCTAATCAACATAGCGAATGACTGCGGCTTGTCTGATAGTATTATCTTTGATATTTCATGGTATACATTCGAATTTATTATTTCCTGCTCCGAAAGACGTTGTGATACGCCAAGATCATGCTGCTGCATTTCTTATGAGTTCGCTCTATTCTACAAGAAAGGTGACAAATATCTGACCGCAAATTATCGTCCTGTCTCTTTTAAGTGTGTCTGCTCGAAACTACTGGGACATATTATTGTGAAACACATTATTTCTCATCTGAGCGTTCGTTATGCTATTCTAACAGATCTTCACGGTTTTAAGAAAAATCGTTCATGTTTGACACAACTACTTATGACAACGTGGGACATGACGTGGGATATGACATTTACCCAATCTAAATGCTATATGATATCGATCAAGCGTAGTGGAGCAATTCTCCCCCATTTTTCTATTCCATCCACGACCAATTTTTGGAGTGTTTTGTCTCACGACACTATCTCAGTGTCCTCCTGAATGACAACTTGTCTTTTTCTACTCACATTTGGCAGTATTTGCTCAAGGCTAAGTAGAACTCTCGGTTTTCTGAAAAGAAATGTGCGTTTTTGCCCCCCAGAAGTGCGTTGAGCTTGCCTATACCTCTTGTGCCGCTCAACCCTAGGGTATGCTTCATAAATTTGGAATCCTTATAAAACATCTGATATAAATAAAAACGAAAGAATTCAAAGAAGAGCTACACGTGTGGTGACACGTGACGTAGACAGACAAGTGTGACAGATATTATGAAGTCTTCAAACTGGAAACCATTGTCTGAAAGGAGGAGTCAGGCTTGTTCTCTTCTATCAAGTTATCAATGGCTTTGTGGCAGTTCCAAATGAACTGAGACTTGATAGGCGTGGCCGCTACATCTAAATCCCCCACAAATATCAAGCCGTCCAGTACAGTATATATCCCGAACTATTGGAGATGGAATGAATTACCATCCCCTGTTAAGGGAAGCCACAGTTCCCCGTAGTCACATATAAAACTCCTGAGTAAGCATACTTGCGATAAGCAGTCCCAGGAGCTCTGTCGAGTAGACCTCCAGAACATAAAACTAACGACTGCGAAATTGAATCCACCGGAAGCCCACGGGGCAATGTCTCCTCGATTATCCTATCCTGCCGACGGTTAAAAGTGAATTGTTGTGTCGTGACGTGGGAAGCGGAATGCGTACTATATGGTATTGGTGTAGCAAGTAACGAATTATCAGGGGAAATATCTGTAAAGCGCTTGTTTACTCGAATGATCAGTGGCAAAGAGCTGTAAAAGAGAACCAAGTATCATTGTTATCCATTGAAGTGTTCCTCGTCTGAACCCATCGAGAGCCCAGTATGGTCACGTCATGAATATGTGTTTACTATAGCTATGAAATAAAGAGTACAACATAGTTATGTAGAAAACATATAGGATGCCAAACTTTGTCCTCGAAACCCTCCCCCCCCCCCCCCTCAAACCATCCGTAAGTATTATTGAAGAACAAAAACAGTATCACACTTGGTGTGCTGGGATATCAAAGATTCCGAAGTTATGGTTTTGTTTTGTGAACAATTGTAAGTATCTGGAAATATGACAATAATATATAATACATAGAATGAAACAGAGAGGAAAACACCGTACGATGTTACATTATTTCTCAAATTAAAACCTTCCGAATACGTGCAGTTTCTTGATAGGGAATGCGGGAAGCAAATGTATTTCGATCTGTACGTTAGTGTAAGACAACCTTCTAGACACTAGAAACAGGAAAATTCTGTTTGACTTTACCGACAAGGGTGTTGTAGACGCTCAAGCTTTATTCAAAGCCTCCGAAGTAGAACTTGAGCGTTGAGCGTTGGAATGAATCGAACAGTCTTAACTAATTTGCGTCCTAATTAGACGCTCACACTCACGCTCACGCTCACTCGCCGCTCAAGGAAGTCTCAAGATTATGATAGGCACAGCTTCGCGGGCACCGCGAGTGGTTGAAGGAATGAGTCAGGCCTGTTGCGATCGATAATGTGAAAATCAAATACTGATAATGTTACTGCGCTCTATAGTGTCATGTTCTCCACCGATAATATGAAGACTTTCCTGAACTGATGATGTAAAAAAATACCGTTAATGTAAGAACGATCGCTTACCGATAATGTAAAAGTTTTTTACTGACAATTGACAAAAAAAAAAACTTTACTAAAGATTTTACTATATAATATAGAACATTATCAAACATGTCGTATGTGGATGGGGTAATGGGTTAGGTCGGTATGTATGTTAGCAGCCGGGTGATGAGCAGGCTGGCTGGCCGGCGGATTGGTCCTACAGTGATGTGAAATAAGTTGTTGTTCCTGACATGTTTTAAAAATCATGGTTACGGGGTTACAGATTATCATATGGTATAAACTGTTTGACATATAAGTAGCACGAGATTGGATGAAGGGTGGGGGCGGAATATCTTCCGCCATAATACCCACAATGTAAGGGCTTATGGCGTTGATATTCCATCTTAGGGGCTGTGAACAGAGATGGTTGCATGAGCTCCGGTTTGTTGCAGTTCCTTTGATTTCTTCGTGATTAAAAAAGTCGGTCACACACTTGGTTCTACTGGCAGGACATGGTTGCTGCTAGCATGCTCAATATCAGAAATATACGAGCGTCGGGGATAATAAGTGTCGGTTGCCTGACTAGCACAAGTAATATTTCCATGACAACAGGGGAATATAATCACACATAAACCTTTTTTGTTTATCTCTTCAAAACACGGAATTCATCGAGAGGTGTCAATATTTATAATAAATTGTTGATGTGATTGAAAACCCAATATCCAGTTACCATGAAATCAAGTACATCCCCGAATCCCGAATTTTTTTTCTAAATTACCCGAGGACCCTGGCGAAATTGATCGACTTGTATGATCTGCAAATGTTCGAATAGAGTGATTTTTATTTCATGAGGCAGAGGGTAACATCAATCATCCCGAATATGTGGATTTACTCAATAGTGGCAGCTCGAAATCACCCTGGGTAACATTGCGCCCAACCCAGGGATGAATTAACAGCAGAGCAAAGAAATATCGGCAGACTGCAGAAGAAAGCCCAGACATGACCAGCTCACACAAGTCGGCACAGGTCATACCCACCAGCGACACCTTTAGTAGTACCAGCCAAGTACCTGTAGTGCCAAGGCTGATCGGCAGCCCGAGCGCGCCTGCAGGACATGCGCACAGCGAGGGTTCACCACCAAGTGAGCGGCTGAGCTCTTTATAAGAGATGTTTGCGAATGCCTACTGCCTGCACTACTCGAGGTCCATGGTTCCAACAGTGTCGCCACAGACACCTTTCATTCCGCTTCTTTCCCATTTAGAAAAGTGGCTGCACGAGGAAAGCTATACTGGCACTGTAGTATTAGCTTGAAGATCCATCCGTCAAGAAATAGTCCTCATTATTATTTGGACGGACATCTGCTGCTTTGTGGGAAGGGATTGCGACTTTACCCCACCAGCCTAAAACTTACGCGGTATTGGTACTTCGAATTGCACAACGTTAGAAATGGTAGACTCTGCCTCACAGCAGTGTATGGCGATTTTCATAGTGGTGGCCCCTGGATGGCTGAGAACAGACCCGCAGTTAAGCTTATTGTGTAAGTCAATGGGGAGATTAATGTGTGTGTGCCACCTACACGCTCGCCTGTTGGAGACGTTGCGTGGCGTTCCCGGGAGCGGACCATTCTTACTCACCCCTGCCCCGTACTCAAGGCACTAATCGAAAAGAGTAGGCGAGATTCGCCGGTGTCCTTCCACACCTGAAAATTGGGGCCTGCTCCTCAATTTTCGATTACGAACTCACTCATCTGCTGAGCCAAACTTCGGGTGAAGGCATAACACGAGGCGTACAGTATAAATCAAGTTAGTCCTACTGCTTTCAGCGTTCACGTGCAGCCGAGAGAGGGGTCCTCTCAGGTACGCGACCAAGGCGCAAGTGTAAGTTTTAAGTGGTTGTAAGTGTTTATGTAAGTATTATGTATGTAGTATATTTGTCGATGTAAATGGTTTTACATTAACATTAAAGAAGTGTATACACTATCGGTAGGCGATCGTCTTTTATATACTTTTCTTTCTACTATACTTTTTCTCATACAAAATCACTTCTAGCCAGGTCAAGACAGTTGAAAATTTAGTGAAGCCGGTTCGTGAGGGAAAAACAATGCATATGTTGGCATGTGCATGTGTGTAAAACTATTAGGTCCTAGTGAATGTGGAAAACAGGTCGCCTAAATGGTCTCTTCATTTTTTTTCTATATTATAATACATTTTATCTTAGGATGTCATATGTTATACGTGGGATAACACTGCAAAAACGACCTGAATAAAGTACGAAACAAATAAACTACGACTGAATTTCCCCTTTCATTTTATTTAGTTTTAACAGATTGTCGCCGTGTACTTGTGCACTTTTTCGCGCCTCGTTCCATTATGTAAAAGCCACTGAGTGTCTTTAAGACTCATGTATATACAGTCCTCCCACTTGGTCTCCCCTCACTTCAGCGGGATGTACAACGGGTATATGTAGAGAAATTGTATCGGTACAACGGTTGATGTGGATAATAAGGAAGCCGGTACAATCCACTTTCATGTGTTACAGATACAAGTACGATGTACCACAGTTGGAGGAAGTGTTTTTGTTTGTATCTATACTATACACAATAACCAATATGCAGTCATTATATGGTACCGTACACGTTACAGACCATATCTGGCATCTTAATTCCCAGAACTATTGGGATACAGGTGATCACTGTGTTCCCAATTTCTGCATATCCTACAATGTTTCGCCTCTCGCTTTCCTTCATTCTCTGAGTACTCTCTGCGAGACATATTTGAGCATGAACTTGAGTACCCTAACGTATACTTTCAGAATAAATATTTTGATGCTCAGGACGGCGATAAAATTCGCCCTTCGGTCTAAAGTCCTGGCGATCATGCGAAAGGTATCATTTGCATTATCCTTGCGAGCGCCTCACTTGTCTCATTGAGACGGCTGAACTGGAACTGCCTGGCGGTCCATTCCCATGGTCTCCTTCTCGAGTGATTGCGTTTCTCTGCTGTGATATTCTTGGATCGATGGTCTCGTTGCCAAGGACTCCAACCCTGAACTGGCACAATACTATATGTTAATTAAGTTGTGAACAGCCTCAGATTTTGGTTGTTCAATGATAAAGCTGCTTCGTATATAATCTCAGTTAACTTGTTCTCTAGTTTCATTGGTTGAGAATAAAGAAGCGCTGGGAGAACAAACCCTGAAGGCACACGAAATCTACGCCTTTTTTAATCCCACACGGTTGACATCCTAACCCCACAGGTTGGGAGTTACGTGAAACTTACAAGGTACCCGAATTTTTGTATTCGTAATTAATGTTTCAAAAAAAAAAATCCTGTAATAACTGAGAAAATTGAGCAACTTTCTTGTCCGCTGAGGCTCAACACATATTATTATTATTACCAGTTATTATCATCAAGAGACTACCAACGTTCAGTTTGTGAATCGACCGGGAACATTATGAAATAGTCGAATATTTCCGCCGAAATGTTCGCCGCCAGATGAGAAGGAATGTATTTATTTCTCATTTGAGAATGCGTTTGCCATCATGGAGGTAAATTTCTGCGAAAAAAATGTTTACCCCGTATGCAATAATATTCCACTATTAAGATTGACTGGAAGTAGCACGAATGCCTTGTCTCACTTTGGGTAGAGAAAATATTAATCCATGTTGAAAAAAATGAACGGTTTATGCAATATTGCAAAATGTCCTCGAGTGGGCCAAATGTCCTCAAAGAAAACCGTTCTAATTAGTGTGGTGCCCCGATTATATTCCTCTAATATGGAATCATATAGATAAAACTTAGCACCTTAAATAGTTACCCTTGGTTTTATTCTCAAATTCTTCACGATCTATATATGCACTTTCTATCTACTGAAACATTCTCGGTTCATTAGCATTTCATCTCACTATTTTCGAATCCCCTCTCTTAGACTGTTTTACTACCAGTTCCCTCCAGAAATCCAAAAAAATAATTATTCGATATATTTCCCAGAATAGATACTGCCAGCGGTAGAAGGACTTGTTTTCTTTGTAAAAAATACTGCTTGAACAAAAAAATGCAATCGAAGTATACATAAGCCACGGCTTTGTGTATGCGTACGCTAAGCTTTGAAAAGTGCTATTTCCCACAAATAGTACATATGCCCTGGCACTGCCAAGAGGTGGTCTTTGCACATGTCTATAACTGTCAGTTGGAAAGTCCTAATTTCCACAGCACGTCATGTTGCACAGAACTGGGAACAGTGTCACCTTCAATACTGCGCTTGGTTCCAATGTTTTCGAATAAACTTATTTGCTCTAATCGTTTGCGGCTCAAAGTTCTCAACAACAGTTATAGATCTAATTGTAAGATGCGGCCTATGTAGATTTTGTAAATTTCGAGTGAACATTTCTTCGAACGCTCTTGTTTGATTGTTACAAATTTCTCTAGTGTGGGAGGAATGGCAAACTTACACAGTATGTGGAATATCAATGCAAAGCTCATACAAAGGCGAACGCTGGGCTGGGGTACGACAAACCTTGCTTTGATCTATATTAACTATGCTAACACCCCGATCAGCCTAACCGCCTCAACATCATGCTGGGGTCTATCCTACTTCAACCTATGGTCAACCTCGCGAATGCTCTCGACTATGCTATCGCCCTACGACCTATGTCAGCTATGCTAAAATATCCCAATCCTCGCCATGTTTACGTTCCTGATTAGGCTTACGACCTCGACGAGTACAGAGGTATCTTTGTGCAGTTTATATAACCACCTCATCACCACATGGGTCTGTGGTAGTTACCATGTCCACCGACAACAAAGACATCCTCAAAAAAGTACCCTGATTGTTGTATTGTCGTGCTTGGTGATTCCAACCTGGTCGACATGACCCCATTGTTCAGAGCACATGATTGATGCAGGTGGTAGACACGCCAACTCGTGAAAGCGATTTAATCATACCTGACATGAGAACTGCTATGACTGCCAATGATGCAACCCCTATGGGTACGAGTGATCACAATACTGTTCTTTGGTATCCAAACCAAAGCCGGAGTTGCTAACGCATTATCAAGAAACATCTAGGCCCTGCTCCTGGACGTATGGCTGATTTGATGAGCTCAGTCTTGGGATGAAGTGGATCTCGCAAATGACACCCAGTCAAAGTACAATGCTTTTCACCAGTTGGTTGAGCCTGCAATTGAGCTTTACTTTTCCATCAAACTAGGAAAACTGCATTTTTCGTGACAAACCGGGATTACGCCTGAAATAAAGCGCCCAATCCCCAACGCCAATTGGCATTTGCTGAGGGAAAAATCGAGCGGTTTCGTCACCTACTTGATCTCGTATTCAACTAAGATAGCGCCTGCGAAAAATCACTTCTATGAAAACTCACTCCGAGATCTGAAAGACATCAGAACCATCTAAATGGCACAAGGGGATCCAGCTTCTGGCAAACAAGCTGTGAACGCCCCCTATCATCTCAGTTCCTGAACTCACCGGACGTACCGTGAAGAAAGTTGCGGAACATCAGCAAAACATTTGTCCAATTGCTCAGAGCCGTCCGGCAGTCATCTGACGGACCTGCCATCCTACCATCCCGCTATGGAGCCACCACAGGTAGAGACCTATGAGAAGAGTAACACACGCAAAGCAATCGGTCCGGATAATACCCTAATAAGCGTATTGAAGATTTTGTCTTGTAAATTCAGCATGCCAATAGCTGAAATATTCAATTGCTCTCTGACGGAATGCAAGGTACCACAGATGTGAGGGCTCGACAGTTATTTCCATACCGAAGGCAGACTGAACTTAGGACCACATCTCTCACGTCGCAATTTGCCAAAATCTGCGAAGGCCTTTTCACCGACTGGATTATGGAAGCCACAACCTAACATAGATCGTACCAGTCGGCAGTCCTGCCAGGGTCTTCACCCACGTCATTGTCTAATAGAGCTCCTTGATGTCTTCTATAGAGAGCCCGACACACTAGACAGGGTTGGCAACGTGGTGGTCACAGATTTTTCGAGGCCTTAGACGCATCGACACACTACCTTGATCAACGAACTCATTGCATTAGGATGAAGAAATGAACTCATTCCGTGAATTGTTGACTTTTATATTCTCGTCGGCAGAGGGTCAGTTATCACAATGCATTATCTAATTGGGGAATTTTTCATGTAGGGTACCTCAGGGCACAAGTTCGACCCCAATGGTTTCCTCTGCACGATTACCGATGCCAGTACATCTGCAGACTCCCATTATGCCAAGTAGTTGTTGACATGATTTTGGTGTGACCAGGCATGTTTGAAGCCAGCCGCTGATCCGCAGAAGATTCAAGTCTCGTTGATTGGGCAGAGGAAAACTACCTCCACCTCAACCCTGAAAAATGCAAACAGCTCCAAATACGTTTTAGGCGTGAAAAACCCGACTTGCTCGATCTCTCAATTAACGTGTTTCATTGAAAGCTGTCAACACAACGAAAATACTTAGAGTCTTGGTACAAGATCATCTCAAGTGGGATGAAAACGTCAATGAAATCATGAGTAAGAGCAAACAGCGCTTTCACATGCTTAGTAGGTTGAAAAATGTTCGGATACCACCGAGTGATATACTTACTGTGTATACGCCACTCATGTGCGACCCGCGATTGAATATGTTCCCGTGTGGCATCCTGGACTGACATGCAATAATCGCAAAGCTCCGGAGAATATCCAAAAGCGTGCATTCTGTATCATTCTTGGTGCCGCCTATGAGGGATACCCCCATTGCTATGGAAAACCTATCAGTAAATAGTACTAAGGATCGTAATCGTAGAAACGAAATCTGTGCAAAGTTTGCTTCTTCTTGCCAGAGCGCCGTGCGGTATTCTGCGTGGTTCGACTCTCCACGGGCAGCATGTTATGCAATTACGTAACAATCACGATATGATGAACCTAGGCGCCGGACCATCAAGGCGGTTCGATATTCACAATCCCCCTTCTTACCAGGTGCCTCAACCAAGTGTAATTTGCTCCACTTGCCTCCGCTGCAGGTGTTTAATTGGGGACTCGTCGTTTATATAGTTGTATGTATTTTATGTACTTTGTCAAATGCTAAAGCCCTCTACCATGACAACGGTCCGACTTAGGTTGAGCATACTGTGATATCGCCTTCGACCTGTGTTAACCATGCTAACGTCCTCAGCCATGTTACCAAACAGAGTGCTCTCGCCTGCCTACACACCGCGTCCGCCCCAGTATTGTATGTCAGCCAATAACCTCCTAGAACAGGTAATTCTGATATAATGATAGCGTCTACTGTTAGTGCAAAACGGCTAGCACACGAAGGTGATAACGCGGGCGACTAGTGTCTGACACTTTGCAGCCTCATGGACCCTAATTAGATTTCCGGTCCCGTGGGAACAGCAAAACGTACATCCTGCGAAATTCCCTTCACCGCTCAAAATCCGGAATCAAAGAGAAGTTCGAACACACCTTGACTGCATGTATTATTAATAATTCAATTAACCCGAATTTATCACATTTATAATTCGTTATCACAAGGAAATATAGGACAATATAAATAATCCATATTAATAATCTGAATTTGCTCTGAAATGTAATTGAATCTTTGCAGAGATTCATGACCGGCTTATATTTTTGCATAAGAAGCACTTCGTTCATTTTTCGATGGACGGGCTAAAGCAGATTTTGTCATGAATGGATAATACAAAACATAATATTACTTTCTCCAGATTTTGATCGTATTTGAAACTGTAAGTATGCGCAAGTATGTACTAGGTCGACTTCACCTACCTAAATAAGCATGGTTCACGGTTACCGTTAATTGATATGATAATGGTTTGGGGTCCTGGTAATAAGAGTATATACTCGCATTTCGACGTGGCACGGACCCCTTACTCATAACATAACCGGTAGTAGATATTTTTTGTCGAATAGAGGGGGTTTTTTTTGGGATGGTTTTTTTTATCGGGTCCGCTTAATGCTTCCTCGTTCCTTTAATATGATGCGAAAGCTTTATTGTGCTTTCAGTCGTGTTGTTTAACGATTCATAGACGCCGCACTGTATTATTTTGATGAAAACTACCTACCTTACTTCTTCGAATATCGGTTGTCAACACTAGCGGTTTCCTCAATGATTTTGGACATCCAGGCGGGTCGAGACCTAGACGGAGAGCCAAGTAAAATAAACTAGTGTAACATCAACAATGAAAGTATCACATTGGTAATAGCATCCACAGAAAAAAAAAACAACAACAAGACACAGTCATTCTGAATGCGGAGGTAGGGGGGGGGGGCGGGGTTATGCTCTAAATTCCACTATCATCTCTGACAAACTGTCTAGCAGGGGGAATTTAATTATCTTGCTCATGGCCGGCCTAATTAAAAACCTCGCATACTGGGAATAGTGAACAATCTCTACCTAAAAACGTATAAAATTTGGTATAATCTCAAATGACCAGACTTATTTTCTTTATTATCAGTGTAGGGAGTAAAATTATAACACGTATTGACGAGATGCGCATAGTTATAGTTATTATGGTATGAATAGTTACATTTTAGCCCTGAATCCCCGATTGATGCATGACCAAAAGAATCACCAAACCGGAGTTACTACCTGCAATATTCGACATTCCCTTATAATTCACCCGGATATTCCGTTAAATTGAATAATATCACAGAAACCTATACTCCCGATGTTCGTGATTCCATTCACTAACGAAGGTTATCCAACCGATGGATTAATTCACAGGTAAGCAAAAACACGTAGTCGTGATTTTCCATTTTTGCCGAGAGCTTTCAGCCGCCAACGCGCAGAGATGGAACTCTTGCCAAGAATATTCCGACGTCATTGAAAAATATTCCACGCGTTCACACGCCCTTTGAATAACATGGATACGACTGCTGATATCCGAATGAATACTGCTTCGACACCATCAAGTGGGCTGGAACAAGTGGGTTGGGCGATATATCTATTTATCAGATGAATATGTGGCTACCATTAAATAGGCACTCGCAGCACATTAATTTATTCCACGGATTTTCCTATATAGGTATCGACGAGGTGGAGGAAATATATGATGAATCGATTCACAGGTAAACAAAACACGTAGTCGTGACCGTCTATTTTTGCCGAAAGCTTTTAGCGCGTCGAACAGGGTCAATTGCTAACATTCTGACCATGGGGTGGTCACAGTTGACCGATATTTGGGTAGAAAATTTACCAAACCTTGGTAATTTTTTTAACCAAAAATTTGCCAAAAATTGGTCAAATTGACTAAACCTTGGTTAAATTTAGGCCAAGACTTTTCTACAGTGCAAGAATATTCCGACGATCATTTAAAATATAGATTTCACGCGTTCACACGCCCTTTGAATAACATGGATACGACTGCTGATATCCGAATGAATACTGCTTCGACACCATCAAGTGGGCTGGAACAAGTGGGTTGGGCGATATATCTATTTATCAGATGAATATATGTACATATGGGCCACCACGCAGCACATTGACTTATGCCACGAACTTTTCTATATAGGTACCGAAGACGTGGAGAAATATTGTTTAATAAATTACATTATGAGTTACATGACAACAACGTAACCAAAGCGACCTAACACACGCATAAAACTGCGACTTCGTACGGCAGATGCCTGGAATATAGGTCCTTATTTGGAAATCCACGTAGTAGCTTGACACTATACGAATTGAGCTATGAAGTCAATACATGGTGAGGTCACATTGGTCATGTATCTTATCAAATTTCGAAGAGTGTTTGTTTCATGTCAAAACTTAAGTACACGCTGCCACAGAATATCATGAGGACACATCACCTGAGTCTGGTTTATCTTCACTTAATTGTTGTTCCACCATTTGGGTAGGGACCAGCACGCGCAACCTGAACAAGCTCTAGGCTCTACAAAACGTGCAGTCCGTGCTGTTGCTCTGGCAAATCGGCTTGACAGTCCTTCAACAACTTCTATGTGATTAAACATTGTATCCATAGCTACAAACACGGGACATGCTAATACATTCGCATTACTCAACACAGAGCATCTATTTATAGGCAAAGCCTCAGGCACAGATCCACACAAGTTTAGAATAAGCTACCAATTAATTCAAACTATGGTAACGTTAACTAAATTCAGAAGGCGTGTTCTGAAACACTTGATTACTGATTACAGTTCAGCCCACATAACTACTGTTTGATGTGCTGTTCCATAGGAGAGGGGGATTTCCTTGTTCTTGTATTCTAACAAACATTTTCTATTGCAATATTGACAGGAAATGGCCTACTTGACAAGCCTCCAGGGTTTCTTAATCCATTCCTTTTCACTTTTACATTCGTCTATTTTCATATTCCTGTATACTCGTGTGAAGAAACGAAATATATGAACTGAACTGAAGTGAAGTGCAAAATTATACAGAGAATCTCACGGATTTTCTACGCTAATCAAATGAGGCATCTCTGTATTACTTCATAATCACAACTCACCAGGAGGAGACCTTGTATATCTGCTTCTCGCAATTACTGCTTATGCCCTTGACATGTTTTCGGAGCAGTACGATAATTGGAAATGTGTTGGCAAAACATTCGTTCCGCTAGAAATAGATGTCACTAATTCTGACACTTTCGCTGGCCCCCATACTGCAAAACTTGTTACTAATATTAACCTAATAACACAAATTTATTTAAAAAAGTCAGGAATGGGAGGACTAAAACAATAATTTACAAGGCTGCGAACGTAGTCACCACGACGAGCGTTTGTTAGTGAAACATGTCACATGTCTCATAACTTGAAAGATTACACTCGTTCTTAAAGAAACAATAGTTGCGTGCTTATTTTCGCCCAGCCAGCAATTGCCAAACCTATATTGTGAAAATGTTACTAGGAGTGTGTCGCTAGAATATGGTTATATTTGGGATCTAAAGTTATTGGGGAGCGGTGCAAGATCTTTGGGCGATTGTGTGACAGTCGACTCCAAGTGTATGTTAGAATATCTGTTTTTTTTTTTCCATAAGTCAATCATACCGGGAAGTGGGTGAACCAATGTCAAAATAACAGTGGGCTTTTATTCAACTATAAGATTATAGATGCGTAATGTGGTACATTCCGACTGTACGAGTACCATTTGGAGGTGTACAACGGCGAAGATCCTGTTTTTGTTATTCATACTACCGGTATGTTTCGTTGTTGACCATTTCTCCAGCGATATAATTACCAAATAAGAAAGGGTGAACACTGCTACATTGTCAGCAGACACGCCTCTTAAAAACAGTAAAAACTTATTATGCAAGTAAAATACTGTATTCGAACACGAGAGGCCGTGTAATTAAATATTCTGTTACGACGGAGGTTTAAGACAAGTTCAGGGTTATACATTTCCAGGTATGATACTTTCTGTTTACTTGGTAATTTCATCATTTTCAATGAAAAAAAATACCTTAGACAGGGATATGTACCTACGACAACCAATTTATGCACGTCGTTTGTGATTGTACCTAATTTTAGCACTGCCAGAGGCGATGCAGGTTTTTACGAGACAATAATCATACGAGTAATCTCACAGTCAGTGCATATGAGTTTTCTCGCCTGTACGCACCTGTAGTAAAAATAGAACTAGAATGCTAATATATGAACGATATGATATGGTTATGAACGATACGAACATTAATTGCCTGTAGGTTTTGCGTGAAGGTTCTTTGTATCTGTTCTGGTGTAGAAGACGTGAAAAAAATTTTACGGTGACGAACCCTTAAGTGAATTTCATATTCCTGGCAAAGAAAAAACATCGTTATGTTGTGCAATAACTTTTCGGAGAGTGTTTAATTATAATTAGGGAATTGCTATCATCGGGACAGCGAGCAGAAAAGAATTAGGCGATAGCGTTATATTACCCTCACGTGTAGAATTCGCAGAGCAACGTAGATCCAGAAAATGGAGAAGAACAGTAGCTATGTTGGATAATTATAATCAACTAACGACTTTATCTATAGTTGTTAGCTCAAGATGCCTATACGTAATCCGGCAATAAGTATTCGAAGCCGAGACTATATTCTCTGAATATTGTACAGGTCGTTTAAAAAAAGACTTCGATAATCGTTGATTATTCTGCCAGAATATCCATTATATGTCTTTCTCCCAACTGAAGAAGCGTGAGACTTATAGGACTATATTCCTCATAAGGAATGGTAACATGCAGAGAAGGAGGAACCAGACAACGACATGGCTTGACTGAATTCCCCTTCCGGCGTATAATTTATCACTACAATTATGTTTTATCATTTGTATTGTTATTGTGAATAAATAAATTATCAATAGATCTAGGAAGGTGACGACAAAAAAAAACCTGTGTGCCACTCATTCTCCAGTGGCCATTGGGGCGTTCCTACAAAGAGGGATAAGTCATGAATAGATGAATAAAATACAACCGGAATAGTTTCACAACGATTAGGTTGGCCTACTGATTCTTAAAACCCAATTTTGAATTACCATATCGAAGCAAGTTCTCCTCACAACGAAAACCACGTCGATGTTATGTGAGGGAATCTGGGCACTTGACTGATACACGGTATTCTAGATCTGTAGATAATGAAGTAAATATTACACGAGTTCCCTCGATTTTACTCACTGAACACATGAGTAAGTGCTTTCAAGTAAAATTTGGTAGTCACAGGTATGACCGTTGCCTATCCACGATTGAACTACTCGAATGAAGAAGTAACAAACCGATACCCTTACGCGTATGAAGTTAATATATTTCCGTTTCTAAGGTAATGATAAATCCGTGTTAAATATTAATGCAGGTTTGCATGGCACCGAGGCATTTTATATTCTCAGTCCTGCGTTGAACGTAATTATTAAAATATTATGCCATGAATATTACATTATAACAAATCAGAAATTTTGCTACGAGAATTGCTTGCTCCTAGAACTGCCAGATAGTCCGGATTGACGTAGAGTTTTTGCAATCACGTGACACGAGCGTATTATACGATAAGAATCGTTATATCGCTAAGCTTAATGCTACTCCGTAAATTCGGTATTTGAAAACTGTTGTAATCTTTACTAAGTATGGTAATGACAATAGCGATGCGTTAGAGCGAAACGACACACGTTGTAGATAATGGCAAGTGACAAAATCCATGAAGAGGGCAGAATACCTTAATTTTATTGTATAAATTTATGATCCAAACTGGCAGAAATCAACAGTGCCGGTAGTGATTTTTCTATGTTGTGGGCTCATCTTTTAGCTGACGAAATGAATGGCGAATTTGAAATGGTTGGAGTACTTATCTTTACACTTTAAACTTAAACAGATATAACTGATTGATCGCTCCAATATTTCGTACAAATCTGAGGAAAGCAAGAAAGTGTTTGGAGATACACAGTGTTTGTGATCGGCCGACCGTATGTCCACAGAAAAGAGTAACTGACATGAGTACTTGCACATTGATGACAGGGATTCAATAGAGAACAACGACAGATGATGAAATGTTATCTTCAATAATGATATGCACACCAAACGATCAATTCCTGATTTATCGATAAAGAATAGTAGTCATATAGCAGATGCAGTATCCATAGTGTCTTATTTTCAACACTCTCTGAATCCGACCACCCATGGTATTTGATTTTTTCTCTTCTTTTTTTGTGATTGTCGAATCCCACAATTTGTTATGATAGCCTAAATTGTAATAAAATTTCCCCGCGGTCGGAGTAAATAAAAATCATGACCACTGCTCGCTAAGGAACTGCGTTTAAAACACCTAATTCTAAACTTTTGCTTCTGAATACAAGAAGATACTAACTGCCATAGTCTTTAGAGGCCTCACATTGACAGTCTCACGTTTATTGGGTTGCCTTTGTTTATTATGTTATCTATGCTAGCCAATTTCCACGACGCATTACTTTAAACGAATATGAGCATTCCCATTCTTTCGAACTGTTGTTTATTTAACTCATCCAGTTTTCATTGCGGAGTGTCTGTATTTAGATCTTGATGGCATATATAGTAGGGCTATATGCAAACTGGTTGTGCGGAGTTAGGGTCTAACTTTCCGGTCACTAGAAGAAAAGTGATGTTTCTCAACATCTTCCTCCACAGGAGACATCACCCCCCGCGTGGTACTCTGTGGATTCCTATTAAGTATGCTGTGTTCGGGACTGAGGTCCTTGTTAAATACCCAGGCTAGGCTGGTCAAAACCTTCATACAACTTTTTGCAGTGGGTAATCGGGCCGGAGGGTTATAGTCTGATATAGAATATAACCATAATCATTAGATTTTGAACCGTTCGCCTTGTGGGAACCCCTGGGATTGGGAACGATTACTGGAGTGAGCTTGGAAAAATGAGAAAAAATCCAAACTATTGGTGTTCCTACAACTACAACAGGTTATGTACCTATAAGCCCTTGGGTTCGTTGATATGGTTATTCTTGTCAACTGACAGCACTTGATCTTCTGTTGGCCAGGCCAGGACCAGCTAACAAAATTACGTTTTTTGCGACATCGCAAGTTGGTCACGATCATTCTAACTAACGTCTGGGAATGTGGAAAAGGTTAACTCTCAACGCGGTACCAATGGCGCAACTTTGGTGTCTCATTCCGAGGAATAGCTAAAACAGTTAGTGAACATGTTTATTAAAACCTGCAAAGCATTAGGTCCAATATCCGCGCTACTCATTCTGCCTCTCCACTTTGACAGCGAACACGGTAATTTTGCTCAGAACAAACACGGAATTGTATGGCAATTAGGTATTGTCTAACTTTATACTGCACCATGTTATATAACATATTGTTGTGAGGTCGGATATACCCAAATTGTCGCATTGCTGAAATATACGCGTCAGCAAGCTGTTCCGCTTCGATGACAACCTATTGGCTATCCATTGGCTTTTCTGCTGCCTACTTACGCACATGCTCTTACTAATCATTAACCTATTTGGGGTCTCAGGACCATCCAAACTCTTAGCAATATACCGATACGTTAAATCGGAACAACTCCCCCTCCTTATCCTGTGACTGTTGGTACATTTTTGCAGTCTGCGTTCGCACATTTTCAACTGAGGGCTCTGCCTCGTATTTGAAGTATCTATATTATACCTTTTGCATCCCATTACGTATTTGGGCCGACAATAATCCGATGAGCGGTCTTCGTATTTTATTGTCAATGACATCCAAAGCTTTCAGCTCTTTCTCAACTTTTATCGATAGCGATTACTTGCGTCACGAGTGGAACGTTTCTAGTTCAACAAATGTCAACGATCGATGACAGGGAAACATTGAAGAAGTTTATTATCCGGGAATTTGAACGCAGGTGTTAAGACGCTATAGTCCAATCTGCCGACCGACTTGGGAATAACAATTGAGAATGGAGTACTCAAGTAAGTATATCAATAAATAATCCCTTTTTTTGCCTGTTACATTTATAGATTTTATCAGATGAATGTACACCTGGAATGTTGCCTACCCAGACAACCATAAAATTCCCATATCAAAATGTAAGGCACGGACGAACACACCTTGATACACCATTAAATTGTTATCTTTAAAGCTTCATGCAATAAGTTTTCGAATCGAACCAATCATATATGTTAGAAAACTTCAGTCATAATTAACTAATTACTCTGAACGAACCAACCTTTACAATTTAGGAGGACCACCAAGTTATTTAACTGAGAAATTTGTTATTCGTTCTAACTTCGATCCGAATTTCAATTGATATTCTGGTCACAATTGTCTTGAGCTTGGTTAATCATACACAAATTTCGTTTCAGGAAAAAAATCGAGGAATCCCGTTCATGCGACGATTCTTCATTGCCACACCAACTATTCAATATCAACGCATTCGGTCACCTCTGAAGTATATTGGACTAGATCAATACTGTAGCCATAATTTCATTTGATCTAATTATAGTTACTCACGAGCGCATCAGTAAGGAATGTGTGTTCAGCGGAAAATTGTTTTTGATAGTCTCTGATCTCTTGCCTAATTAAATCAGGCGGGGGGTGAAAGAATTTTATTTCCCGAAAAATGTACAACTATTGCGGTCGCTAGCTTTTCCAACGTGGTGATGAAGCAACAGCGGCGATTGTGATTCTGAGTTCCTGTCAAGGTACACTGATAAGTTTGTTTGCCAGTCATTTCAATTATCCTTGCTCATTCTTTTCGTGCAACTACTCGCTGTAAATTTGAAGGCCCCTAAGTAAAAGGAAAAAGACAGATAGCTATTCAGTTTGAACCAGGAGGACGCGAGGTCACGTGATAGATTCCCTGAAAACTGATACTGGTGAAAAGAAGGCAAGTGAAAGCTTCTCATTCCCAATTCAGAGGTTCTAGTACGTTGCCATTGTCGAAGTACTTCAATTTTACTGAATTTGAGGGATTGCTGACGTCACACGGGAACAACGGGAAGGTCGCTATAGTTTTTATAACCGCAGTTAATGTAGCAGTGTGGCTCCTTAATAATGTAATTCTAGTATAATCTTTCACCATGGCTGAACAGAAAGGACTGTGCAAGAACGAAGAAATATATAGTGTGGGCTTCAGGTCACTTGTGGAGAACACTTCACGATCAAATCTGGTTTAACAGGTCATCACGGGGAATTATAATCTTCAGAATCATCGGCAAACCATGGGTCGAACAATGACAGTGACCTGCCCGAATGTGTGAAGGAAAATGAAACCACTGTTCACTATATAGGCAGGTGTTTCTCTTATCAAAGTATTCGGAGCGGATATTTAAAAGTCACAACTACCGCAATTCGGAATGTAATAGAGCTATGTAATATTAACAAACTGGCTTCATATTTGGCACAGACGGGACGTCTCACAGAGTATGACCTGTGGAAGCTTTCAACTTTGGAGGTGTCATTTGCAGTGGGCTACTTGTGGCCTGCGCCAATGTGTCAGTTATGGTTGAGTGTCTGACACCAACTTTTCTTCAATGAAACAAATACTAGTAATAGAGAGGCCGGAAGTAGAATTCACATAAAAATGATTGAAAGTATTTACATATATCCTGTGTACAGTCTTTTTCTTTCTTGTTCCACGTTGAATTTGTTTTACAGAGGATCTCCTGAGAACTCTGTGGCGCCACAAGGGGCATTTGGTAACAACCCAGTTCAGAATTACATCATTGGCATCGCGCATTACTATCCATTTCTACATGCATACTACTGATTAAGCCAGTGACTCTGTCCGGAAGTTACACTATACGGTTTTCAATCTCGGTTGAGTTAACAAAAAGAAAGGTGAATTTCAAAACCAATAAGTATGTATATTTGAGGTGCTGAGAACCAGAGTGGGCTAAGCCACATTTGTATAGTTTGAGGAAATTGAGAATGAAGTTTGCAGGTGTTGTGGCTGAACTTCGACTCGTGAGGTTTACAGTGTGTCACACATGGTGTATTAGTTGTGGGTTAGCCCTCTTTGGCACAACCTGCTAAGGGAGGCATTTCAGAGCCAGAGAAATGGCATTGAATAGAGGGGGCTGTACGAGTTAGCTCAGATATTTCATCATACGGATAGTCCTTCAAATATGAACACATAGAAGAACTAATTTTGAGCAGAATGTGGGTTAGCCCACTCTGGTTCTCCGCACCTTGTTTTTCAAGTTTGATATTATGAGGTAAACTTCTGAGCTCTCAGTAAGAGCCACGATAATGAACATGTTTTCTAATCGTGAGGCCGTTTTGATGCAATTTTAACAGGACGATGGCGCATACACAGAACTAACTCCGAACAGGTCGTCACTATGTCTCTTGAGGGATAAAAAGTTTGCAGGTAGACACCTGTTGCTGAGCACGTTACAGCTGGGTTACCTCCGGATTCACTTGATATGCTGACATTTTTTGCTGACCTATCTCGCGATATATCGTCAAAATGTCGTCAGGCTCTAGTATCCACCTGTCCTTCTAAACAGAAAAATGGTGTTTGGGATAGATGTATGTTCGTGATAACGTACAACGCACTTGATATACTGACATTTTCCTAACACAGAGAGAAAGAGACACGCCATCTCTTATTTGTAAGATAAGTAGGTCGGTATCGCGGATCCGTGGTCTCAAACATCAATAAAAAAAAAAAAAAATGTCAGACCCTTAATGAGTTCTTCAAGGCTCAGTTAAAGTTCAGCAGGTACAACAATACTCATGGCAATAACAGAAATATTTGCGTCATCTCGAAATATTCAAATTAGTTGAAGGAATTAACGACAGGAAGAAGAATGTCGTTACGCAACTACATGTTATGTAATTCTTCGTTTAAACTGTGGTGTGTCGATTTCATTATGTCGAACAAGTTGTGCTCTGAAACCTTACATAATTACATATTCATCTACAAATAACATTTGAATGACACCTGATTGCAACTTGGAAATAATTGCAACAAATACGTGACACAATACACGAGCGCTAGTTCCGGATTACCAGTTATATCACATGTCGGTAAGTGCTAAGAGATAGCAGTCACTGATTACTGTTTTGTGTTTCGCCTAAAATTTACCTAAATATGAAATAACGAACCTCTTATCGCACGTGCATGGGCACTTAGTTAAGTAAAATGTCCTACATGCGTGTCGTTTGATGACGTCATAGACAAAATTTTGAACAAAGGCATGTATACTTTGGGCCGGGAAAGTTTTCGAGATTTGTCAAGAGGAGCCTTGGATAGGAGGAATAGAGCCATGCCCTTATAAATTCATTTTGAATCACTTTGGATCATTACTAGGAATTGAAGGAAATATCACAAGACCACAACAATTGAATTCATGCGGGAGAAGCACTGCGGATACTACAGTTAGTGAACAATCCCACTTTTGACGATTGCTATAATCGTCCATTCTAACGAATTTGCATGCCAATGGCAACGCCTTCTTGTAAATATCACGCACAATGCAGATCACGACTGCTAATTATGTCTATTCAAACACCCTAGAAAACTAGATATTGCCTTCGTACTTGGGTAGGCCTACTTTCACAATTGGATGTCCTCAGCTGTTTCATTCAGTTAAGATTTTCATTCCGTAATGTAGCACATATGCTATACGTGATCATATAGCGTGAACAGTGTTATGAGCTATGACTGAAATATAGACTAGTTTTAAAAGTCCGTTTGTGTATATACCCAGTCTCGTTAGCTCATATACATATAGAATGCATTACATAATGAGTGGATATATTTCTCATTTCATGACAGTGTTCGTTCCAACGATGAATCCTGGACACAGCAATGTGAAGTCTTTTAATATACCTCCCAATTAGCTCTACACACGTATCGACGCAGCGAATCTGAGGTATAAGAGTCAGCCATGTGAAAAGTGTAGAACGTGGAAAGAAGGTATACTACAGTTGGTAGTCTGTCGGAAGAGACCGTATCACAAAACGGTTTTGCCTGACAATTTTGCTAAGCATAAACTCCTTCATGGCATGCTCATCACATGGAAAGACGATCAATCCCACATTGATGGATGAAGTTTATATTTGGTATGTGTTCCCCATACAGACTACATGCTCATTTTTGTTTTGGGATCAAGTCAAATGTCATCTAAGGTCAACAGAGGTCAAAGCCTGGAATTTAATGACACGTGAGTCCATGATGAGTCGAGAATACCTGTTCCGATCCCGTAGAAAATTTGGGTGCAGGCACCCCCATGTCAATACGAATTATACGACGCCTAGTTGCCTTTCTGTGGGGGCAACGGGCACATTGTGAATAATAATATACATGGGCAATTTTATTTTGTCAATAGGATAACAAACCCTCACCTGGATGGATGAAGGCTCATGCTTGGTACGTGGGTCCCTCATAGTGAGTACATGTAGTTGACAGTGCTTAGCTTGGTTTGGTTGAGAATCAGTCGAGAGATCACTTAGCCAGTATTCACGGCTTTCTAGTCTCTCACATATTTCTTCCGGCTTTGACCTCATGCTCGATAGACCGCAGTCGATGCAATCATGGACAAATTTTGATATATTTTTTTTAATAACGTGCAATCGTATAATTTTTTTAGCTACATTTTAGGTTTTGAATACTGCGACAATCCATCACATGGTGGCGTGCGAATGCACCACAATTACAAGCTACATCCAACGATAGAGAACATCTGGGCTTGCTCTGATACGTTTGGAAAATGTGCGCAAACAACCTCAAGACTACCCAGAACGATTTACGATGATGATGAAAAACAAAAACAAAATAATTACTCACATGAAGCCAAATATGATCATGCATAAGTTTGTTTATTCATTTTGCCTGCTCAGTAGCCCACATAATGGGTAGAGCCCAGTGGAGCGAATCGTTCAATGACGTAGGCCTAATAAGCAACTGACCTTCCGTTATTATCATCGGTATATGTGCAGAGTAAGAAAGGTTATTATTTCTGTATTAAAACTAACATTTACTGAATTGAGAATACCAGCCAACAGAACACACGTGTTTCTGTCTGTTGCGATCAAAAACGAATAATATTTCGGCACAAATGTTCAAAGCATCTTTACGATCTTCACACACACCTGTCAGGTGTCGAGTGATTCGTAGAACTGATGTTCAATGTGTGACAGTTCTTGGGGAATTCAGATTCCAGATTTCCACCCAATGAATGACAACTTCAACAAGGGCATGAACGCCATGCTGGCTAGCGGATACATTTTTTTACTACAAATTCGCCATGACGAGAGTATAATCGGGTATTCTCTCTTGTGACCGAAATCATACTGTCAGAATGAAGGTGTTGACATTGTTATTTGTAGGTGGCTCAGGAGAAATGATTTGCATATCTACGTGAATACTAACACATGCAAAAGCACACGGATGAAAATTCGAAGACAAATGTTAAACGCCTCATTTGTTCACACCTGCATAGATTGTTCTTACAACTACAGAATATTATTCATCATCATTTTTTTCATTCGATATGGTTCCAAGGTTTTGCGTATTGGATTTACGGTCGACAAACATCACAGATTACATTCTACTAGTTCTGTTCTGTACTTGGCTGACTAACAGGCGCCGTGATACATCAGCTTACGTTATGTCAAGCATAAAGTAAACTTCTGTCCAAATAATTAGTGTTGTATGCTAATCGTTATTTATTGTTCATATCGCCAAGTGTTCATTTGAAGTGCGATAAGGCAACGTGCATTCTTCTCCTCTACAGTGTAATTGAAGATCAGAAAGGGTACGTAGATGGAAACTTATTTTAAATAGTAATTACATTTCATTAGACCATCAGTGTGTCGGTATCAATATTATAGAGATGTTCTCTACGTCGAACCCCAGTTGACATAAACAGGAATTATCATTCGACCTTGAAAAGTCTTGGGATTCCCGTGTAATCCTGTACGTGAGGAAATATATGTGTACGCTTATTCGTTTGACTTGTTCAATTTCTAGTGAGTGACCCGTTGTGTCTTTCGTTTGTTTTCAGTCATCCAGGATCAACATTTACTGCCAAAGACTGCTAAAATGAATATTGCACGAATAGTAGTAATACTTTCTACTTCTTGCTCTGTTTTTAAATAATACCAAGTCAAATCGAACTTATTTGCGTGTGAGAGATGATTCCAATTTTACCTGATATCAGAGCGAGTTTGACAATGGGATGTAGTCCCTGAACACTGCTGAATAAACATTATTGAATTCACAGACATCAGGGACCTGTATGCACATAACGAGTTCAAGTTATACCCAGAGTAAAACCCACCTGTCATCCAGGGAGCCGCTCAACCAATTCAGGTGTAACCCGGAGCTCAATCGGTCGATATGGACAAAGCGATGCTACGTTGAATTATGTTGAACTTTAGAGTAAGGTGTTATTTTGAAAGGGGAGTTAAGTCGGTTGTGAGGTTGTTGAAATGTATGTAGGAAATTGTAGGTACTACACCACATTTGTGTGGGAATTTTCCCAGCTATCCACCCACATACCACTGGCAACGGGTGCCTCACAGCCGGTTCATAGGGCGATCCGGGGACTCGTACCTTGGCTCTTGTGCAATGCCCAGCTGTCGAGGCAGATGGCGGCAAGAGCTTGACCGATGAATCCGATGTGTGGGGTCCGCTTGACTGGGTATCATGAGGAGAGAGCCCCAAGCTCGGGATTCCAGATGAATGGCGGTGCAACCCTGGTTATTGATGGAGTCGCCTGTATATTGTGACATGCGTACTTTCAAGGGAGTTCGGGAGGTATTGGGGCAGTTGGAGGGAGGTAAGGTTCATTGGGTCCGTGACATACAACTAGATATGCGAGGGCTAGTGCTAGTAATCAGGGCGACTTCGAGTTGCTGCATGGTCTATACTGCTTTGTTCGAGGCTCTGGTGTAATCCTGACTGACTGGAAAAGGGGACATATGGTACGATCTGGTGAAGGAAGAGTGGTACGTGGTACTGTAATAGCCAGTTTCAGGAATTGTGAAGAATTCTTCGAATTCTTTTCCTCTTTTCCTTGAGTTTTTGTGGTTTCAAGGTCGTTCATGAGGACTCAGTTCCTTTCTAACCCCTTCATACTGAACTAAAGTAAGCGGTAGCAGGCAAATTGGAGGTTGGGAAACTGTATCATGTTGCAACTATCTTTGTATGACCTACTCTACGACATACATTCATGGATTCTATATTTTGCTGTGTCTGCTGTGTAATTCCAAGAAAGGTCGCTTTCATACATTCATTGATTCTGTATTCTATACTGTTTCAGTTGTATCACTCCAAGAAGGATCTTTTTCATACACTCATCTTTCTGTATTTTGTCGTATTCAACTATGTAACCTCCAGAAAAATCCCGTTTACACATTTTTTGATCCTGTATTTTACTGCTCCAGCTTGATAACCCCAAGAGAGGCCCATTTCATACATTCAGTGTTTCTGTATTTCGTCGTTTCAGCTGGGTAGCCAAAAGTTCCTTTCGTATATTCCATGATCATGTATATTTTACTGTTTCACCTGTTTGACCCCAAAGGAAGGCCCCTTTCATGCATTCATTGATTCTGTGTTTTACTGTTTTCCGTTGTATGAGTATGAGAATGGCCTCTTTGCGGCAGGAAAAATTAATGAAAATGATCTGATTAATAGTTATGCTTTGAAGGACTTCCAAATTTGTCTTTAGTGTTGATATACCGATACTGCACCACATTTAATCGCCCTTTTATGCTTTCCAATCAGGATATCCTATAGTACAAGTGTACGTCCTAGACGAATTAAATTACGTGGATATGGAAGGTTAAAAAACGAAACCGCCATAACAATGCATTCAGCTCACTTTCAGTTGACTTAAAAACATTTAGCCTGTTTCCGAGGTGAAATTATGGGATATGTAGGCTATTTCGTCAGTTAGAGAGTTTAATGTAACCCATTACGTCTACCCGAAAGTGGCTTCCCTCTCTTACAACAATATAACTACAGTAACATTAAGTATATAAAATGAAAGGAAGGAAAAGATGGGTCACAGTGTCACAGAGTCATATTGCCCCTCTCGTATTGCCTAGAATGAATTGACCTCTCTTTCAGTGATAGGCAGATGGTAAGGCACATGACCTCATTGAACACGCGGGCAGGAACAGAAATATTTGCCCGCGATGCTAGCGTCCAGTTGAGAATGATGTTCACCGTTTGAATAAATCACTTGAAATTCTGGGTACATATACGATTTATGTGGAAAAAAGTCATAATATAATGGATATATACCTATTTATACGTTCGTATTTTGCTTATGGAACAGGAAAGAAATCCAAGTTTTGATGCTCACGCGTTAATGCTCTAGTCGCTAACACTCCAAACGCATTTGATGTAAAAGCACCTAGCTGTTAAGGATTTTTTCTTCAAATTCCATTGTACAGCGGAACGCATATTAGATACACGGCAGAACATTATCACCGACCAGCCCTATGTTTATCAGAGATATAGTAGGATGAAATTATTTAGCTGATCAGTGCAGGTAAAATGGGTCAGGTTGGTAAATCACGAAATATAGAGCATGTTTTTTTTTAATCACACATAATTTTTATTGAGTTTCTCTCGCTGGGGGACAGACCAATTCTGGGCTGCAATTGTATTGTAGAAACGTGGAATGCACTCTTATATATTGGGTCCAGCTCAGTAGATGTGCATTGGACTGTTAAGGTACATACAATCCTAATCTTTTAAGTAAACATCTAGCATCTTGTCAGGCTACGAACTATTTGAAAGAAATAATGTTTCACATTGGCAGTATCCATAATTGTTTTTACAGTCTTTACAGTTTGCTCGATGACCTGAGGAAAACCCGAAATTTCGCAAGGCAAAAAGGATACTTTTTCCTTCAAACGCCTGACGTGTTGCGTTATTGTTAACCGGGAATAAACTGGAAGAGCGCACTCAGTAACATTCATTTCCCCACATTTTATTTAACAATTATTCGCCCTCCTTCAAAGAAGACTTAACGTGCAAATGATGAATTGGCGTTACCTACATTAAACATTGCATTTGGTTCACTATTTGAATGAGGCATGTATGAGGAATATTGCGGAATGTTCTTGAGGTATCCTCGCCAAGAAAAAAAAAACTGGCATTGTGTGATGTAACGAGGCACCAGTAAGTAGAAAACAATATATATCACTCGAATTTTGACTAACAATATCCACGCGAACAGTCGGGACGAGTTCAAGGAGGAGAGGATTTTCAATTGGCTTCTGGATGTATAGCAATTACTCCGAATTATGTGCCTCGTGTGTCAATGTTCGCTTCTACAATGAATTAGGCTATTTGTAATCGGAAGCAGTCACTACCATATGCATGTCTCGGAGTAAGGCTAATTGAAAGAAACCTACCCAAAATAACAACTGCTGAAATTGGAGTTGAGCAAAATACTTGTCCGAGTCCGAGTCAACATACATGGAGAGAAACTGGGTACGAACGGTCTCACTCACTTGTGCTTACCTTGCTCTGAGCTGAGCTGTCGTACTCCCACAGGTAGAGGCCAGTCAACAGTGATGTCGGTCAGTGAATATCACTGTAAGCAGCTTTCTCCGAGAACGTCACCAACTGGAAACTCGGCGATATGCAATAACAAATGTAAGGTTGGCTCATCGGCATATACGATATAACTGAGTCTTATCAGGGTTAGAAGCCTAAGTATTAGTACCCTGCCCTCTTGAACTATCGGCGAACACTTGAAAATGTACAAACATACAATTTTCATCTGGCGTGCGAGTCACAATTTAGGTCCATGAAAAAAAAAAAAAAAAAAAAAAACAAAAAAAAAACAAGTAGAGTAACCATAGGCACCTCACACTCTTCCCCCAGGGGAAGACGCACGCGAAGCATGGTACGGTCAGAAACAATGGAGACATTAGGCTAAGGCTGGGATTCATAGATGCGTAGCGTATCCGAGCTGGATGTGAAAATCACATATTTACGAAAACGAACGTTTGTTTCATAAGAAAACACTATAATGTATGCAAAAGACCAATAAAATGCAGCAGCCCATGCATTTTGTCGTTACTTGGCTTTTTAAGGGAGATATTCCATAGAATTCATTCGCGGTGATCGGCATTCCGCATCCGCGGGCATTGGGAAACTGTGGGGTGGGGGGCGGGTGCATTTTCCCTATTCAGCGTTGGTTTCTTTATTTATGAATTTTTTCTTCTGTGAAACCAATATCTACCTTTGCCAACTAAATAGAACATATTCAAACACTAGCCCCCGCTCAGTTCACGTAAATTGGCGATTTTCCACATACCCATACGCATCTATGGAATCCTAGCTAACGCTAACGACAGTCCTGCTAGTCAACACCGCATCACGTTCTTTGGCCTGAATTGCATGCCTTATACAGATCATAGAAAAACACTGTTTTTTTTTATTTATCAAAACTTAGCTATATGCCATTGTGTCCCAAGTGGATCATGTCTCAGGTAGTTTGATAGCAATCGCCTAATTATATCAGATTGATATAGGTTAAGGTGGTCGTCGTTAGAAAGTCACGTGACGATACATGTGATTTTGATAACTTTTGTTACACTTGATTATTAATTACACGTCCACACATTATCCTAAGTGCTCTGATGGAATTAACTCCAGTACGGATAATCGATGAATGAGGCTACGCTTCCCCACATTAGAAAGTTGGGTCAAACTCGCGAATATCTTGATAGGTCTGCTCCGCGGAATCAAGGCTTCAAAAAAGTCAAAGCACATCGCCCCCATAATGCCAAACGTTTGAACTGCGCCCGTTACCTGTCCGGCTGCTCGTGTTGGCCTTCTGGGCAATTGCCCATAACAAGAGCATCCTACCTCACCAACGCCTGAGGGTTAAGTAACAGAGGCCCTTTCAGTTTAGAAGCAGTCTCGGATTTTTTTCTTTTCTCACAATGTTGTTTGGATACAGTTTTATATCTCTTTTCTTGCCCTCATCCATGAAACGCAATGATACGGTATTACTGCGGGTAGTGGAATTAGGTGTTTCAAGTAAAATCGCATGGTAAACATTGTTTAATGTCACTGACTTGTGACCTCATTGTTAGGCATGAGGTTTATGTAATGTGTACTTTAACAAATTGTTGCCGGATTATCAAATGGCTAGTCTATTTTGAATATGCGTGCGTCCCACGGGTAGTGAACTATTCTCTATGACTATTTCACTTTACTTCAGCCAGATTTCATGGAGCAATTTCATGGATGCGCCAACTGCGGGACTACCCGGCAATCCCAAAAGTAACGTAAAACTATAAAAGAGAATGCATCGTTTGGATGTGCTCGTTTGATGTCACTGAATATTCAGATTCTTCGGCGAATATATTCTCTCAGAAAGGAAACCATTATCGCAGAATTGAGAATGACATTCCTGTCTCATCCATAACACTTTTCACATTTTACTAGCCTTGAATGCCCGATAATTCGGGAACGTCGTGATTAGTTGTTTTGTATTGTATCAAGATGCATGAATTATTGTCAGGATTGATAGATATCAGAGTGGGCAGTCGCGGTCAATCAACAGGAATTTGATTTTGTGAAAATGCGTTTTTGCGCGTGAAAGGCCCTTGTAGATCTCCCCGCTTGCGATATCTGGTTCCAAGACCAAAGAACAATACGGACACATATGCGACATTGACATTCGATGAATATTGATGTGTGAACTCATTCATATGCAACGATATACTCTTGCGCACATACAGTCTGGTGCAACAATGTTGTTGTTGAATTCCAAAATACATTGGAGATTTCACTATACTACCTTGCCGATTGCAAATCTAAACTCGCATTGAGCATGAAAAAAAGCGATCCACATACCTTTTTCAGCCTTCAGGTGGCTTACATCTGGGATCTATGTTCACTAACAATACTCCATCTTCAACGAGAACTATAACAAGAGTTGCCCGAATCTAGTTTGGATTTGACATCCCGAGCAGAGTATCGTCTTGGAAGTTGGTCAATTGGGACAGAAGTGGTAATGAAATGTACCTAAATACGTCTCTCCAAGGGCGATTCCGGGAATTCATATATCACATACAGGGATTCTTCTGCTTCCGCATACGGACTGCATTAGGGTAGATCATCAGCGAGAGTGTATGCAAAGACGAGGATTGCATTCTTGTGAGACCTTTCGAAGTTTTGATAATAGAGGACCGGAACACAGTTTTTCGTGTCTTCAAATTAACGTCATAACATAAATTGCTCTGTGAGTAAGCACTAAGTATTTCAATGGAACACTCTCGACATATATTTACCATCTCATCCGCTTATCAACCATCTCATTATCTTATTCATTTCCCCATTATATGCTGGCACAATGTGATGATTCATTGGGCTCTTGGCGGTTGGGTAATTCCATTCCTTGTCAATTTTTGGCCGATCGGGGTGGTAGTTGTAGTTTGTTGTCCTGTCTGTTAATGAGTGTGGACCAGGTACAATACGGACCGACTGTTCTTCATTAAACCATATTCAGCGAAGTTGGGAAGAAGAGATAGCTAGGCATGGTAGAATCAATCAGATAATACTGGAATAAATGTGTAGTAATCACTGTGACAAGAGCCTATTCTTTTTGCAATCCACACATAAGCTGGCACGTGAGCAGGAATCCAGAGAGGAATTCTCTAAACGGTTGCCCGTGACAGCACCCCCAATTGAAGTTAGATGCTACAGATAACCTTCTGCTCTTCTATTATAACCTAAGAGTTGCAGCCTACAAGCATTGTGTTGTTCGAATACTATATTACCACGTCCACACGAAGAAAAGTGGACTTCCTATTTTCCAACCCATACACCATATTACTCGCAGAAGCTAACGATTGATGTTTATGAGTAGATAAACAAAAAAAAAAAAACAGAAACATTAACAGAAAGTAATAACCGTTAATTCATTGGCTTATTGCCATAGTGACGGTTATTAGATAAACACTTTCCACATTTGGTAGATACACTGTGGTGTGAACTTACCGCCTGAAAAACTGTAAGTTACATAAAAAATCATGCATGTTTATCCAGGTTGCGGTAATTGCAGTTGTATACGAATGGCATCGGCATATATGTGCAGTCGATATCATCTTTCGGTCAATAAACACAAATATTCATTGTTAAAAAGTCTAATATATTATTCATGCATGACTATAATAATGGTTGCACATCATAAATAGAGAAATATCTGGCAGGAATCACTGTCAGGAAATTGGGCTATAAATTGTGATTAGCTGACCAGCGGGTAAGTATTCACTGACATGAACTGAACTTTCTGTTCACCTCCGAAGAGCTAACAAACATAATTAATCAAGTATCGACGGTGGAATAACCTTGGCCCTTGGTTCAATAGCAAGTCATAAAGCAAGGTGCCCTCTATTTCATGCGGAGGTAATGAGTATAAAACGTACACCTTTTTCCACTGGTATGAGTCATGTGTTCGAGTTTGACTGTTGGCATGGTAGGTGAGTTGGTCAGTTGTATATCAGATGCTATGGAGATCTGTTTGGAATTCATGGCGGAACCCGTGGCAACAATGCAATTGTCCTCAACAACCATACTTGGGCGTTGTCTCCCTTATGAGCTTCAGAACAAAATGGTTAATTACCAGCGTTCCTTTTCATGCGAGGCTTATATTATTTCCTTATTCTATGGATTACAATGAGCGTTATTGCAAACAAAACGTTGTTACTCTTGTATCACTTTACGTAGTCGTATACGTTCTACAATATTCTATTGGTAGTGATGATTGTTAATTATGGCAATTATAATCTCTGTTAAGACTGACAATTAGGATTAAGGATAAGGGTTAGGGTAACAATTGGATACCAAACGACGAGCTCTATGGACGTGACCAATCAAATCCCTTGGTCTTCCGTAGTAGCACATAGACGTTTGAGATTTTTTGGTCACGTTCGCGAGATTCCAAGAAGAAGCTCCAGCGAAGATCGCTCTGAGAGAAGCATTGAGACATACTACTAAGCCAGGTGGGAGAACTGTGACTACTTTGCTCGGAAAAATCAATTCGCAATTCAGGGACATCAACATTAACAGTTTCGAGGAAGCAATAAACTTGCGAAAGATCGTGATACGTGGCGGATGTTGATCAGTGAGCATGTCGGATAGACGAGACCAACTACAATACTTACTACTATAAGAGTTAGTATAGCCAACCACAGATGTTCTTCCAAGACAATGCACCGGACCTCTCACTGTAAAAACAAAAAATATGTAAACGTTAACTAGAAAAATGGCTGAAAGTGCGGCAAACGAAATTCGTGTTTTTTTGATTAACCGTGTTACAGGTTGAACGTTAACTATCAGATTAAACCGTGGTCTGAGTTGAAGGTTACACCTAATTCTCGTGTTTCCACAGAGTGGAGTTGCTGCAACCATGTTATGGGGTTTTCTTCAAAAAAAAACTCATAGAGTTTTTGCAAGGAAAAGCCACTTCCGCGTTATGTTAACCGAGATTCTGCGGAAACCACTTCAAAGGTTCTACCTTCAACCCACTTGGTGTAATCTTGGGTGCACAGTGTTATTAAATGATAACCTACAAGATATACAAGATCACATTGGAACACGAATATTTGTAGTGTATAAGAGTAGTGGCACTACGGGGGACTGGGGGCATGGGCATTTGCCACCCCTCCCCATTTTGGTCCTCCCAGTTTTGAAAGGCACTATTGTGGGACAAATCCCATGGGACAAAGCTGCATAGGTGGATTTGAGACCGATCGAGTTAGTGTGAGTGTGAATAACAATAATGATATAGGCCTACGCTACCTAACACTCATTTTAGCCAAACGTCACTACACAGCCTGACCTATGGACCTAACCTATCGCATTAGGCTATGCATAGTCAGACGATCTGCACTTCGTGACAATTCCACTCGAAGAAAACCTCAGAGAATTGACCTATAAAGTCGACATTTCACTACAAAAATACATTCCAGTTATCAGTGCTACCTAACACGTATTGCAAGTAATTTAGTAGTATATGGCACGAGTGCAATATTGTTAAAATGTTATTAAAACTCACCCAATTTACCAGGTTTTGGTTAACGCGACCAACACTGCCGTACGCACGCGCCTATATTACCAGGTATACCCGAATCTACAGATTTTGGTACTCCAATTTCCGGAGTGGAATTTCTGTGTCGTTGGATGAACGGTAGGGCTCTTTAATTGCCGCGGTTAACGTTACCTGATTGAGCTAATAAATGAGAGGAAACCCGACATATTGGTATTTTCAATTGCTAACTCAAGTTCAATGCATCCGGGAAGTTATTATCAAGACGGCTTATTGATAAATGTTAATACATGTCTATTTACGACGAAACTAACCAAAACACCGGGATTCATTCAACTACGTTTGAATGGTAGATTAGCTTCATTAAGGGATTATCGCCATGAAAACTAAGATTACCATATAGGTAAACACGGGGTTGAGAGAGAATGTTTACATATTTTTTTTTACAGTATAGTTACAGATCATGCCCGACTCTATAGGTTTCCCGATATTCTTACAAGGGAACCAGTAGCTAATCAGAATATGGGGCTGCAACTACTTCTACATAAACTTATCACTTTTCACTCAGATCACTGTGACAGTGAATAGCAAAATACTTATTACTATTAGAATCGGAAAATACAAACCAGTACACCCTAATTGCGAAACCTTAATTTGTTGTCTTATCACAACGAACTAGCAATTACAATATTCATTGGAATTTTACTTTACTCCGCTATGCTCGTCACAGAAATCTGATTTACACGTCCAATCTTCGAACTCAACGATGAAACAATCACATGGGACTGGCGTCAGTTTACTCTTCTGATTGAGGAACACAATCTTGACAGGTTCTCATGGCAAGAAAATCAAACATTTGCATTGTTGGTAACCGGAGTGATATCCGTTCGCAAGCAATGAACTCTTTCGATACCCACTTATTCAATAATTACTGTCACCTGCATGGGGCGATTCGTATATTTTTTAGTTGATTGGATTCACCAACGAGGTTCATTATATTTTTTCTCAAGCGCTACCACAGTAGAAACATAAAAAGGCACTCAAAACAAAATGTGGAGAATGGGTTATTGTACGGCTCTTCAAATGATATCATATTATGGAGTTGTGTTAGTGTGATCGCTGCATAACAGCGTCTGGACAATCTCTTACGACCTAACCGGGTCAGGTCGCGAGAGATTTGCTTTTGAATTGAAAATACGGACTTTTCAAAGTTGAAACTAGGCTATGTAGGATTTTATTGAGAATGCTACTTCCATACTTTTCTTCAACGTTGCAGCTGTGCTCTATTTACTGACATGCCTGAATTGGGCTTGTATAACCTTCAATCTAGTATCATGGCTCTGAAATCTAAGTGTGAAATTTTGCCCAACGGTCCATATGCACAAAGCAGGCTCAGTTGAACCGTGGCTTGCTGAACCTTGAGTTAGTTATTACCGATTTCAAGCTTCAGGGACAAATCAGTATGTACACGAGTGCAGGTAGGTATAGATTAATACACGTTAACTAGGTTAACTAACTGTGATAAATAAAACAGGAGTCAATTTCCATTTAAGGAACGATGAACAAATGCGAGGGCCTTCTTTGCAGAAAAAACCCGGAGTGACGTCATATTAGGAGATTAGGAATTCCGGGGGTATACAAAGGCCCGAGTATTTGTTTATTATTTCCAATTCATACATACCAAAGGGTGACAGAATGTTTTGTATTTTAGCCATCTTTCCATGGATGGATTTATAAACGAAACGATAGCCTAGTGATGACATCGACTAATGGAAAAATAACTGGCCACACACAGTGGACTCACATTGTCTTTTGTCAATGCGACACAGTTCTCGTAGTATATACGTTTAGCCTATGGGCTGGCGCGAGCTGGGTACACACAGTTGTAGCTAGTTAGATCAATCGAGTCTAAACCAGTCTAGCCAAGTGCAGTGAATTAGTTTAAATTACCCCGATGCAACTGTCCGGGTAGTATCACGGTATATTAAATAAAAAGAGAATTCAAGTCTGTCATTCAGCCCCTACCATGGCCCTTGGAGTACTTAAATGCAGCTAAGACACAGGGCTTCAGAGTGAAACGAAATCAATGGAGGGAGGTATGATGCCAGGCCTAGCCTAGCTTGACGTCAGACCCTATACTATAGGGCACAGGCCATATGATTAATATGTATGCAATTTGTGAATGTATGTATCTGTGTTTAACTCTATGATTATAAATGTTGGCCTCATTAGAAAGAGACTCTTCGGAGATTTTTTTCCATCTTTTGGAGCCAAGTTGACAGATTTGGGTGAGTGATTAGGGATTTTCCAAGACGACGGAAATGCGAAATAGCAGCCTAATTTGCATAATTTATGCATGAAATCATATTACGTTATGTAATAGAACAATGTGTTCCCTTAAGTGTTGTAAAATAGCTGTATCTGAGGAGCACCCCTATAATCTTAACTATTTGTGATTACTACGGGATATTTCAGGAAGAGAAAAACAGTCGACGTATATACTTTGTGGAGAGCACGTATTTAGGTCTATTATATCTGTAATATTTTCGACAATCACCGATCTTGGCCCAATAATAATATTACGAATTTGGATACGTAACAATTGTTACGCAATGGCGTTTGTTCACATTTGTAATGACTTCATTCTTCTCCAAAAATTGCCTAAAAGTGCCTCTTGGTCACGAAAACAAAAATCTGTATCATCTATGAAAACTGCTTGAGTGGCTCCACAATTCTTCTGGACGTTGCTATTTTAGTATCTACCACTCTCTGGGTTATATGCAATTTCCTTCTGGGGAAAAAAGTGAAAAACCTTGGAAAAAGCAGCAATTTCAATGAAAAAGTGGCCATCTTTCTGGAGATCGTTCTCGATAACGCTTTCACCTACACTCTTCATTTTCCCCCAAAACAATTCACACAATTTGTGTGCTGATCCTACACAAACAGCCCGCAACTATTGTGAATAACAAAAGGAGTACAGATCAACAAACTAGTACTGACGACGGGAAATTATAAGAGAATTATAGTTTTAGTGTGGATTTACAGGGGGTAAGGTGAAGATGTAGGTGGTTTTGTATATGCTTTAGACAGTCACATTCAATGATCCCTGTATCGGTGCAACAGCCTCGGTAAGTGGGACCGCTGTACTAAAGTGTCGTGTCGTAAAGTGTCGTTGAGGTCGTTGTTAATTTGCATTTTTCACGTCAAATAAATTGTCGCATCAGCATCTCATAAATATTTTGTTGATACTCCAATATCTCCCGACTTCACTGATATGAAGTAATAATCAACAATTTCCTCGGAGTTTCGAGCAATTTTGACTTATTTTCAATAATTCATTGCAGCCTGTAACATCTTGCACAAACCATCATTGGTGAAGGGTTAATTATCCTACATGCTAGCTCCTAGTAATTCTTGCAAGACTCAATCAAACTATAAGGATACTTATCTAACCGGACAATGGGCTCTGTGGCAATGATGCTATGAATATCACTTGAATGCATACTCTATATCAGAACAGTCATAACAAGCTACACCGGAGTGCGTGTGGGGATGTTCGATCACACAGAGCATGAAGCCTGTGCATGTAGGTTATGAAGAGCATTGGACTCATTAATATGTACTCCACATTATGAAGATAGGCCAGAGTATCATGGTGTGAGTATTCCACTTTATATGAGAGTATATGGATAGCCAGTGAAACTGTTTATAGATAGGAGGCCCAGATTTTCAGATTACGACAAGGTGGAACTGGTAATTGCAGTTTCATATGCTGAACCATGAACATATTATTCATCTCCATTTAGAGGTAAGGAATCGTATTTTAACGCAAGCGAGAAGCTACTGCTAACGAGTAATTGAAACAAAATCAATTTTCAGCTGCGGCTGCCGGCGGTTTCGGCAGTTGAAGAATGGAGAGGTGGGTATGACTGGTGACCGAGTAGCCAATTCAAGCGACGATGAGGCTTTAGTGGGAATTTTTTTAGTGTCACGTCTAATGCCATCATGCTGCCATGCATGATAGGCGGATAATCATTAAACCATGACGGCAAATAATATCACTGTTAACAATAACAAATCAATTGTACATAATGCCCCATATATAATTTAATTGATACATCATAATGTGTACTGCACATAATAGCTGAAGGCCATATGGATAAACTGTACATGGCTGGAGGAGGGATTAGCTCAGTCGGCAAAGCTACGGATGAAAACGAATGATGTTCGAATCCCACAAAGAACAGATTAGCTTAACCGATGTCTTGAGTATATAAGCTCAATAAACCCCCCTAAATGAATACTGGGACTAACTTCACATTAATATCGTCAGTGTGTGAAGATATACCGCATCGATATCGGACGTCATGATAACGCCTCTCTAATTACTGCTACATTCGCAACAGTTCAAATCGGCGTCATAACAGTTAACAGTATGGTAATCTCATATTTCGCACTCAACTCCTTCGTTTAATTTCACATGCCCGCTGTAAAATCATTACTTTAGCTCTACATAGTCAGGTTGACAGGTTGCCACCACCAAATATATACCAACAAGGTCCTGCAATCGATAATTTCACAGCCATAGTCATAGTTAGTATTATGTTATCTTTTTGGCGAAGTCTGCATATATTATGTGTCAAGACAGTATGTTTGTGTGTGTGTGTGTTGCGTATGTATGCGTGTGAAGCCCGACTTGTGAACACGAATACGTGATCAGGTCTAAGTGATGAACCTCATACTTGGTATGTGTGGTTTAAAAAACGGTACAAGATGTGTATTTTCCGGGGTCAAATCGGGGATTTTCCGGGGTCAAAATTTTGCATCCTTGTAAACACGATGAATCTAGGACAATTGGGCTGATTTGGTATGGCAGTATGGAAGTCCACGAACCCTGCTGGTTTGGATCGAGGTCAGTGAGCTATTTCCGCCTGTAAATTCACCTGCCAATGATGCCGTAGTCGAGGACGTTAATACTTAGTGGAAGGTATTGTTTCATTGACTTCTATTGTTTTGGTCATGTCAGGGTTCATCTGAGGTCTACCAAGGGTAAAGTTGAAAATTCCTGTATGACCAATAAGTTCAGAATGGTTTGTTTGACTAAGACTTCGTGCACAGCTTCATAATGTAAAGTACATGGGTCTTTTCCAGTCAATCATACCTGGTTGCATGTTCATTATGACCGGACAATGAAATTTTCAGTTCAGGTCAGAAGTCATATGGAGTCAACAACAGTCAAAGTCTTGCATGATTAGTTCAGAATAGTTGGCCTGATCAAGGTGATTTTTGTGCAGCTTCTGATTAGGAATTGGAGTTTTATTGTTGTTGGAAGATATCAGGATCATTCGGGGAATCACTGGAAAGTATGGAAGTTGCAACTGAGCACTATAATCAGTCATGATTTCTTGGATGAAGCCCATATTTATCGTATAATTCCCATAATCGTCCATGAACCCTATTGTTTTTGGTTTGGGTCGCACGTCATCTGAGGTCAACAGAGATAAAGATCTGAAATCTCTGTGAAAACGAATAGTTAAAAAAATAGTCTGATCATAAATAACATTTGTGTACAGCTTTGTCACAGGAACTACAGGAACCCTTGATTTGGTGGATATTTTCTAGGTGAAAATAAAAATGTTTCAGTATTTGAAACCTCAAGCGAACTCATATTATAGGATATTATTATAGGCTTATAGAGCTTACACTCGGTGTGTATGTTTCCTACGGTTTGTGCATAAACCCGTCTAGTTTAGGTCATGTTAAACGTCATTTGATTACTTTGTTAGCAAGATAAATCAAGAATGTTCAGTCAAATAGAATCAAGGAGGTATAATAAATTATTATCTATATCTGTTGATCTATATGTATTTTTCCAAAAGTATGCATTCTTCATGCTATGCTATGTACAGGAAACCTATTTCTGTTCATAACATAACGTCTTCTCTCTGTGAAAATGATAGATATGTAAAACAAAAGTTATGTCATACCTATAATGAGCTAGTACTTTTTCCCCTTCTTTCTTGTGTCTGGTCATGGGTTATTGGGAAAGAGTCAAGGGAATACTAGCCCTCTGCTATCTTGCATATATTGGTTTTGTGTGAATGAACCGTGGCATTATGTGAAAATGTGATTAGCTTAGACACGAAGAGTGACATTATCACTGGATCACTGGGGGATATTTATACTTCCCCAGTTTGCGACCGAACGTGATTCTTAATATATGAAAGGGCAATTACGCATGGAAACGTTGGCTCATAGATTTGTTGGATCGAGTAACAGACAATGTTGATGCCTTGAGAAATAAGAACCCCCCCCCCCCCCCAATACCTTGTCATTGGATACTTGCGCCTCTAGATCTCTAGTCATTGATAATTTACTACTTCATCCAATTTGTTTGTTCAATTATACTATCGCAACGCCACATTAACAAACGATTTATTAAATAGATAGAGAAATGAAATATCGAATAACAAAAGTAAAGAAAGTGAACGGAAATGTATCAAATAACGATGGTGAAGGGAAAAATACAAGAAAAGATGGAGGAGATTGAACAAGGTAGTATAGTGGTACTATAAGAATCCGATAAATTATCCTGAGGATTAATACTCATTATTAAAATTAGACCTTAGATGTGATGCCACAATTTGCAACAATTCTTCAGCAAAGTCCAGACATATATTTGCGTGTTTTTTTTTTTCATTCAAGTAAAAACCCATCCTCGCAAGCATATTCAATAACAACATTGTAGGATGAGAATGACGCGGTTCATCACGTGCTGTACCGATCGCAATGAAGTCATACGGGTACTGGGTACATTGTGATGGGGGAAAAATGGATTGTGTATATTCATGTAGATAATTCACGCTCCATCGTTGAATGATCCCGAGCTATTGAAAAATGTTTCATAGATGTACATCGCATATTTACTACTTCAGTCCTTGAGTATATATATGAACTTGACGAATTTCTGGTAATTGGGTGTTTCATACCAATTTATCGAGGTATGTTTATTTTATTTTTAATAACGCGTACAGTGCATCCATGCGATCGAATAATAGGACTAAGCCATGCGATCGAACAATAGGACTAAGCCATGCAATTGTGTATAAAACACATTTGTTGTATCATTATAGCCTGCGTCTTATCAACGTCATTCGGAACTAATGTTATCGGGGTAACTCTGAAAGTATGTATATTACACCACTGATCTATATAACAAGGGAATTATTTTCTAACGTCATTGAACAGTTATGAGACACGACAATGCTGAATCATGATAATTACCACTATTGTCGCTTACATGAGTTCCAATGAATGATCGCAGTAAGTAATATTGGGAAATCGAGTGCCTGTTACGGTTGCTCGCCGAAGTAATTACGCCGGATTACTTTCGTCATCAGCTGATTGTTACTACACGGTCCATTGACCTCAGTAGGAAAATATGACTTCACAATATATTCTAACCTCACATCAATTGTCAGTGTATATGTGTTTGCAGCACGGTCATAGCTGGCAATATTAAAATATTTTTGAAGGCTGTATTTAAGAACCACTTATTTTAACAACGGTCTGTTCCAAGGAGTGTGTTCATATCTCAATTGTAGGGCGCCATAAGCTTCTCATCACCTT
Source organism: Sclerodactyla briareus (assembly GCA_026419785.1). Lineage (NCBI taxonomy): Eukaryota > Metazoa > Echinodermata > Holothuroidea > Dendrochirotida > Sclerodactylidae > Sclerodactyla > Sclerodactyla briareus. The sequence goes on along the minus strand of JAODTK010000632.1, from coordinate 295,321 downwards.
CCAATTTCCGACCTTCCTGTTTCTCTCATATCCACAATTCACTACAGTTCTAACACAGTTTCCTTACGCTGGAAATACATTTTACAAAATAATAGCGCTCGCCCCTCCTTACAGTGGGTACCAATTTGTGCTTAGGTCGGTATGTACAAACCTGATCTCTGAGGGGGGATAGTACTTCAACAATAGAACTAGCTTATCGAGTATGGATGCGGATCCCACTGGTTGAATATTATTTATGTCGTTTTTCGGTTCACTATGCCTAGATGATCGTGACTTCTTCCATTGGTTATTGGAATTCCTTGCTCTATGGTATTAATTCATGTATGACTCATAGGCTGATCCAAAAAAGAGTGCCGCTGACTGACTGCTGTGATGAGTGAAAGCTATCACACAGCGATGATACTCGAATGCCTTCACTGGCTGTCCGTTGTACAGCACATAGTCTTCTGGATACTGGCTGCTTACCTATCGGTGCGTTTCACGGGATCGCGCCCACTTACTAACGTGATCTAGTCGGGACATACTTTGATGTTCGTACTCTGTGTCAATCACATTCACTGAATCTGCGCCATCCAGTAAGTAGATCTTGCGCGGTGACATACACTAATCGTTCTCAGGAGCGTCGCCAAAGCTCTGGGAGTAGCCCTTCCCTGGAAATAAGACTGTTTCCTCTGTCGGATTTTCGAGCGTAATGAAAGGACCGGCCAATTTCTTTCCTACTTCAATTGTGAAGCCGTTGGACAGTCTTTTCTGGAAATTTGTGCTATATATGTTTTTTTACTCCCAGTCTTAAATCTAATTTTATAAATATTTATGAAGTGTTCAGGAAAAAACGGGTTCCCTGGGATTAATGTTGGCATATTACCCTGTATTGTTGGATATATTCAATGCCATTTCGGTACCAAAGTTTACATGGTCTATAGGTTTTTTAATGACGATCGGATATTTGGTTTTCGAAAAGGGCACTTGGAAATCAAAAATATATTTCTCAATCCTCTAGAAGTACGAAGGTCTTGGCCCCAACAGGGACACAACGCGGCCCCTAGATCCCTCATATTTCCCATTTTTATTAACTTACAATTATTTCTTCCTGTCGGTTCCGGCAGATGTTCTTCGGATAAATTTCAGTTCGCCTGTTTTGTTATTTCTAAGATTTATTGTTCTGATATACATTTTTACAATTTCTCACCCTCCTCGACGTTTTCGTATCTTCCCTTGATCGGACTTGCTTTTTTCTAAATTGATAAGTGATACGGCATGTCCATTTGACACCTTTGGATAAATACCCTTCAAGAATGATTGAATGTATTAAAACTGGATTTCCGTGAATCTACAACCAACCAGAATCGTTCCTAAAAGGCCTAGATGGCCTATAGGCTATAAAAGCGATCAAGAATTCGAAGTATCTTCCATATGGAAGTTTACGTATAGCGTACTCCACGTTGAAATAGAGCTGGATCCTACAATTCGGATATCTCATGCATGCACATTCCTGGAGTATAGTACGGTTATCTCGCTAGCCTAGGGCAGGGTCCTCTACGTATCGACAATTTTGAGAATTGTTCAGCTATTAATAGTTATTATTTTCATGCAGTAAATCGGGCAAAATCAATTGATAGTCAGGCAATCAGTTTATTCACGTGATATACTTGAAGAGACGAGGCAAGATACTGTAGATCATACATTGGCACAGTATAACCACTCCCTCTCTCTATTGTGTAGTTCTTGGAGGTGAAGAGTTACAAATTTTCCTCCTTAGTCGCCCACTCTCGGGGATAGAATGCTAACTAAATTCTTTGCTAGATAATATGCGTGCTCAAGTATTTATTATATAAGTATTCCTGACTGTAGGCAGTCTCTCTCCTCTCTTCCTCTTCTATCGATTCGTCTCGACTGTCTTCACTCAACAACGTTGACTATTCTGTACTATGATAATCTTGGTGGAGTACCCATTTGATATAATTAATCATCAGAGTTGAATTGTTTGAATGTTGAATCGTTGACTCATCATTGTATAATGTTTCCTGGAACTATTTTCTTGAGTGTAGAATATCACTGGGAAAGCGTGTCGATTGCGTTGGGTAAAGTGACATCCTAACCCTCAAAAGTCCTCCTAATACGACGATGCCGAGTGTTTGTTTTTCCTACCAGTTGTGGAACTTAGTGTGTCGTTTTCTGTCACAAAAATCAACAATTCTCAGAGACTTGCACCTGTCACAGCAGCCTCTCTGAAACTGAATTAACCTTAGAAGTGCTTTACCAGACCAAACCCCGGATCTCTGAATACGGATGATGTGTCACTGGTCAAGCAATTTTTCTCGGTAAAATTTCGGTGAGTCTACTCTAGCTGCCATTGCGTTTCTGGTGGACTACTGACATGGGTTACTTCGACTTTGCCAAGAAAGATAAGCATACTAAATTGCTACCATTGGGAGTCAAAGTTTGACCATTCCCAGATAAATTCATTACTATTCATCTTCAAACGAGTCATTTTGAATGGGAAAATATCCTTATCCGATATGTGCGATACAACCAAACGCGTTTTTCTGGGGATTTTTCACATTTGTTACATTGTGGGAAATTGTCGACTGGTCTAAGCAATCGCTTAAAGATGCAATTATCATACGCGCATAGCATTCGGAATTACTGTGTCCCCCGCATATGTCACAAAATCCACACGACCGTAAAAAAAATCACCAAATTTATGTCTATATTCATATCTACATACTGTACTTCGTCAGCATTATATCACTCAGTGATAAAGTATTGGTATAGTCTTCACACTGAACACTTTTAGATTATTCCATGGATATTTATCTTGAAAACAATTTTGAAGAGGGTACTCTTCTGGATCCGGAATATGTTTTGATTCTTAGAAAAAACACGAGTGCGCGAAGCGTAATATAACTCCCTGTAATGCAACATGCGCAACATTCAAGTTTAAAAAACCCAAACGAAACAACATCGCTGTGTCCATCTAAGGTTCCATCAGTATAAAAATAACTATATACTGCATGTGCTATTGAAACTGAACTATCACGACAATGCATGACTAATCAATCTAAAACGAGTCATTTTGGAAAGAAAAAGAAATTGTTGTATTTTTCCTCGATCCACAATATGTACGATAAGAGCCTTTCCGAAGGTGTTCAACTTTTAAATTTTTTGGGAGTGTGCAAGCGACACTGGTTTCGAAGCAGTCGCCGCTTACATGCAATAGCAAAGCACACGCAATATTGAATTTGCTGTGTCGGTATAAGTCAAAATATACACATTTCTGATATACCTAAAAACTTTTTTCAAAACCTCACTCATCGTTAGATTATATATATATATATATATATAATATATATATATATATTATATATATATATATATATATATATCTATATATATATATATATATATATATATATATATATATCTATATATATATATATATATCTATATATATATATATAATATATATATTCAGTTCTCCAGTGAATCTCAAATCATACATTATTCATATGTCAGTATTTCAGTTCTTTACCCCTTGTTGACGTGGACACAGATATGCATATTCTGGTCATATCTGCACCTGACCTTGAGACCCATACCGTGAATATTTTCCGATTGGCGGCAATAGATAGTTTTTAGTATTACTGATATTTTGTCTTTCCACAAGGCATTAGTTCAAGTGGAGTGGTAAGATTAATCCCAATGTGCGAAACAAGATAAAAATGTGACTCTGATTCCCCGAATCTGAACTCCCAACCAAAACTGTCAAATCAGCACAGGCCGGTATTGCATAAAGAATCAAGTTCAATACCCTAATACCAGAATACGAACATTCCCAGAAGTCTCACGGACTACTTAACCTGTCAGGTCATCATCCTAAAGGTCAGGTTCCATCTGAGAGAAGCTGATAGTGAAGGGTCTAACCATATATGTGCTTCCCAAATACTTTTTCTTTTCCAAAGACAGGAGGTTCACTTGCAACGTGGAAAATTCGATTAGTTGGCCACGTGGCGACGAACAGGCGCATAGTGCTGCTAAACATAATATTATGAGATTTGAGGCTACAGTTTTACTCACGAATTGGTCCATAGAAGGACAAATAAAAATGTGATCTTCTACCTGTCTATGGGCCTTAAATGAGGAGAAAATCATTGATTGTGTTTTTTATTTTTGTATCCCACACTATATGTAATTATTACAGCTATATCATTAGGGTAAAGGCCAAATCCGTTTATATGCGTTTCGCTCTCCGTAGGCAAGCCGAGAAGGAGAAGGAGGTTTTTCATTGTCATCCATCGTGGTCAAGACCGGAATCAATTCAATTAATTTTGGAAATCACTCAAGGTTACTAGCATGCCAGTTTCCGCGAGTGTGAAAGATCAAAGGAATGTGTATCCGTTTGCTTCCTTAGTTAAGAAGGTACCATTCGTTGATGTGCAAGGTTGCTCATCGGAGCCTTCCCGTTGAGGGTAGATATTGAGTTGTGTATTTACCACTGAGCTACGGTCCTATGAAAGACTTACGGTACGAGCTAAATGGCGACAGCCGATGAGAAATACTAATAACTATATAAATTATACGGACATAACCAATTGAATTTATCGAAAAAATTAGCGAAGGCATTGGTGGGTCGCTTCACTTTACTACATAAATGTGAGAGTGTGGCGGGGAGCAATTGGCGAGAAGTGATTGGTAGGTAAGCTGTTAGGAGACCCCAGTTGCATCAACGAAATTTCAGGCATACCGCGTTTTTTCGTGGGTATTACTTTGATATGTTAACCTCCACACCTTTTAACCCTCCCTGTTGATGAATGGTGACTATGTGTCTATTTAGGATAGCCCATTCAAATAAGAAGCCAGGCCATGGAGCTTGAGGTATATTTAGTCCAACATTTAATCAGTGAATCGGGCTTGCTTCCCCGGCATTTGTGGTAAAAGATGGGTGTCTTCAGCCGTCCTGACTAGCTGCAGGATAAAGGATAGCGTGCAAGGCAAAGTTTGTACCATACCATTGTCAATTGTAATGCTCCTAAAACACACGAAAATATCGCGTTCATTTTTTCTCTCTGTGGAACAGCAAACAGGTGGTCATGTTACACTGGAGCCTTTGTCAGAGTTGCGATACCAACGAATACAAAGTCATGATATCCCCGAGGTGGTATAAAACAAATAAATTATTCGGTCATAACTGTCTTTTTTTTTCATGTAGAAGACTGAGTGGCATCTATTCTAATGGTTGTTTTTGGTGATTTGCCTTCAAAGATTCCGTAACTAACAAATGTCGATTATGTTTTATACAGATCTGAAGCTGCACGGAAACCACGGGTGCTTGTAGGTAATTCGCCACGCGTTTGATCTTGTCTTGCCTTAATCCACTTTCACTGCATGTATGGTCCGTGTTACCGTTTAGGTTGTTTCATATTTGCTGCTGCATTAACTTTTACTACCTCCGGATGGAATCCCCCCCTCCCCCCCCACTCCTCGATTGGTCTCTGATTTAATGCATTGTTTTTATTTTACCTTTGTCCCCGGTTTCCATTAAGGCTCAGGTTCTCGAAAAATCTATAATTTCTCTTCTAAATACGTTGTCCGTAATCTTTTTAAACAACAGCTACCGGAGCTCTTTTAAAATGCAAATCAACCTCAACGCTCAAAAAGGGTGTAACTAGCACCCTAACCCGGTTGTTGTTTCAGAAATGGCACACAATCTTGTGTATATCTGCACACCGTTTTCAAAATTATTTTTTCATTACAAAATCTGTACGAAATTATGGGTAATTTTCCCCTACACACATCGATAGTGGTGCTAGTTTACACATGTTGTGTAAATTCTACACACAATTAAAGTGCATTGAGGTTTATTTATTTTTTTCGTAATAATCAACAGTAACTAATGTTTCGTTGGCGTCTGTAGGCAAAGCTCACAATTCAGACTTTGCTGGGGGGGGGGGGGAGGGGGGCGATTGTTTGGGGCAATAGTAAGTGTGGGGTCCCACTCACCCAACGACTAGGTGAAGCAACGAAGTCTTTTGTTAGGAAGCGTCGTAGTTAAAACCGGCTTTCTTCCCGTGAGACCACTGGACACTGAGCAGCCGTAAGTTTGTTCTGCATTTATAGTTTCATATAATAGTGCATGTAGTGGTGACGGATTATCTGCGTAAATATCAGTTCAGTGTGTTTGGTGCCAGGGAAAGGTGTTATCCGTATTATTGGTTGTTACGTAGTAGATGAGGTAATTAATGATTCTCTATCACACCCGAGGAATGCGGTGATTGCGTCGACATAATACCGGTTTAATATCCAGGCTTGCGACAATGAATTGTGCGCGATGCTCTATATCAGCATTCTATGGTTAACCTATTTTCAGGTTTTTCTTTATGTTTGAGTATAAGTCGTCCTCAGAAGCTATGCATGTGATTAAGGAGATTCTTCTTAGTTGTCTCGGCTCTTTCCTAATAATTCGTCAAACGCCTTTTCAAAATAAATCAGGGCCACTATTATAGCGACAAATTCTTCTTTATGAACGCGTCTCCGGTGGTTTCTCATTGTATCTTCGAGGCAACGAATGGCGACTACTATATGGATACCAGTTATACGTTAGACGAAGACGTATAGATTCTAATGAAAACTGCATCAGTAAAAGTCATCAAAGTAGGGGTTCTACAATATTTCTTCGTAAAACGTTCAGCTGTGAACATATATTTTGCTAAATGTTCGGAGTTTACCCAAGCCATACTCAATAGAATATAAAAGACTATTCGATACCCATTACTTCATTACCAAACATCAGTAAGTAGAATTCTGATTCTCTGAAGATAGCAACGATCTCGAAGCTCCGATTTGCATCATGATATTCCTAAATGATACAAGGTAAAGAGTTCAAATTATGTATCTTGTGAGTGTTTTTTTCTGTGCTGGTCTGACTCTTGAGGGCCTGTGTGGTTTTAGATTAAACTGTATTTTATGAAACCGTCCTGCCCAATCCAGTTTTCCGGTGGCTTATTCCGTCAATGAGGTGTCTTATCGCCTCCGGAAAATTTCCATTTGCGATCAGCCTGCCATGTTGATGATTTCAAGGGTTGACAAACACAGCACAGGTCTCGTGAGTACTATTACCGAATCAAAAAACTTGTCCCAACTTTATCAGATAAGGAAATTGAACTATGACATCATCGTTGTTGTACAACGTGGTGATTAAACTTTAAGATAACTTGGATATTGTCACTGCTGTAGCTGTGTCGAAATGCAATCACCTGGATTTTCAGAATGAATTTGCCACAAAATTGCTCTAATCACGGGTAATATTTGTTCAAATGTCGATGACAAATGTTGAAGCCTGCACGCGCCATGGACCAAACAAAAACAAATACCAAACAGCCCTGTTTTATTTGATGCATTTGATCATGCGTTTTCGTTATTTGAGTGCAGTATGTTAATCAAATCACGGATGCTACGAAGTGTTTCAGTTTTACATCGTGTTTCAGTTTTACACTGCTTCCATCTGTTCAATCTTAATGTATTCTTGAGAACTGCATGAAACAGTGATATGTAGGACTATTATTCACTATTTCGGTCTTGAAGTATGGGCAAATAATGTCGTTCTCATAGCTCAACAATGACACCAAGATCCTAAAAACTGTGCCTAAAAACATAGGCGGGAGAACATGGGTAGCATGTGTGATCATCCACTGCTGGGAACTGAGACCTTAGTTGCCGTTCTTTAATGCCTGATCCATTAGCTGATTCGCGCATGTGTCCCGTCTATTTGCGTCACAAGAAGATTGATATTCTTTTCTTTCGATAAGCCTTGGGCTAACGATCCACTGCGAGCAATCAACTTCAGTTGAACATTTGTTGCCGGCTCTTAATTGAAAGAAATCAAAGCATCAGTAGTGTTTATATGTAATTAAATGCATATACCGAACGAACAGGTTTTGGGAGAAAATATGATATTTCAATATGGGCCAACAGGTTTATAGCATACACAATTATTTGTATCAATATTGTTACACAAAGTCAGGATGAAAATAGTAGTACCAATAACCGATTGCAAGATATCATTTGGTTTATTATTAGTGATTCAGTTGAAATGTTGGGCTAAAACGTTATGCTGACTATTCAACACATTATATTAATTGATATATTATCCACTCACTTAACCACTTACTCAGACACACACACACACACACACACACACACACATACACACACACACTCACTCACTCATGGGAGCACATGTCTGCTGTCGGTCACGAATCGGGCAACTTACATTCACCATCGCCGCATCCTCGAGAACCATGAGCAGTATCCAAGGATTCGGCGAAGTTAGGTAGTCAAATGAGGATCATAATCTCACCCCAACCCCATTTTATAACCGGACAGGAAGCACGATTAAAAATTGTTACATTTTGTTGCTCTGAAGGTGTTGTAAGGTGTTCTAGTTAGTGTACGCCCCTGCCTCACATATGAGACGACCATGTGAGATGCCATTCTCTTCTAAACCGTCAGCCAGAACCGACTTCCCTGAATAGGGATCCCCATGGATGAACAAAAGGAACAAACCTTCCCCATTATCTGGCCACAGAGCAAGACTATAAATGCAATGCATTCACGATTTCAAGTTCAAAGCCCCTCACAATTGGCAGTATTCTACTACGCCAATTACGCCAACCAATACCCTAACATACCATGTTCCCTGTAAGGAATATGTGCCCTATAGTACCCATTTAAACACCATAAGTTGGGACACGCAAATGGGGAATGAAAGGCATAGGGACCGCCCCCCCCCCCATTCTCATCAACCTACTAATATGGGCCCACCAATTGAACAGCATTCATATAAATGTACCTAATGCACATTTTTTCCACTTTCCTCAAAGACAAACCCTCTTCGAATTTACCAGCCTGCCAACATATCCCATTTTGTGCTTTGAGGGACGGGTTTCACAACAAAGTAATTATTGCTAACACGACATGCTGCAAGGGAAGCCAAATTGAGGGAATTTCAGTTAATTTGAAATTTCTCTAACAGCTACCCCCACATAATATGGAGAAAATACGATCATTGCAGAAAAACCGGGTTACCGGGTGTTTCTCCGTCAACCAAACAACGAGCTCCAAGCAGAAACATTCCAAAACAAATTATAGGACCTCAATATCCTCAGATGCAAATCAGACCTCATTATCTAAATATACGAAGAGATGATGCCCTTACTCTCAATAGCAATAGCTATGCTGTTGCGATCTTAATAAAAAAAAAAAGAAAATCAAAGCATCAGTAGTGTTTATATTGGTAATTAAATGCATTATACCGAAGAAATGTTTTGAAGAAAAAATGATTTTATATATGGGCCAACAGGTTTTATTGCCCTACAAAAATTATTTAAGCAATTGTACACAAAAGTCAGGTGAAAATATTAGTACCAATAACCGATTGCAAGATATCACATACATTTCAACTCAGGATTTCAAATCATTTGGTTTATTATTAGTGATCCAGTTGAAATGTTGAGATGAAAAATCGTTAACTGATATTCAAACATTATTTTCAATATTAATTGATATATTATCCACTCACTCAATCACTTATTCACACACACATACACACACACACACACACACACACACACACACACACACACTCACTCACTCATGGGAGTACTTGTCTGCTGTCGGTCACGAATCGGGCAACTTACATTCACCATCGCCGCATCCCCGAGAACCATGGAATTGGACATGTGTTTCACCAGCAGTATCCAAGGATTCGGCGAAGTTAGGTAGTCAAATGAGGATCATAATCTCACCCCAACCCCATTTTATTACCGGACAGGAAGCACGATTAAAAATTGTTACATTTTGTTGCTCTGAAGGTGTTGCAAGGTGTTCTAGTTAGTGTACGCCCCTGCCTCACATATGAGACGACCATGTGAGATGCCATTCTCTTCTAAACCGTCAGCCAGAACCGACTCACTTAAATAGGGATCCCCATGGATGGACAAAAGGAACAAACTTTCCCCATTATCTGGCCACCAGAGCAAGACTACAAATGCCAATGCATTCACGCTTTTAAGTTCAAAGCCCCTCACAATTGGCAGTATTCGACTACGCCAATTACGCCAACCAATACCCTAACCATACCATATTCCCTGTCAGGAATATGTGCCTATAGTACCAATTAAACACCGTTAAGTTGGGACACTAAATGAGACTGAGCGTGCATAGGGACGCCTCCCCCCCCCCCCCCTCCCCCAATTCTCATCAACCTACTAATATGAGCCCACCAATGAACAGCATTCATATGCAATGTACCTCATGCACATTTTTTCCCACTTTCCTCAAAGACAAACCGTCGTCGAATTTACCAGCCTGCCAACAATATCCCATTTTGTGCTTGAGACGGGTTTTAACACACTAATTATTGCTAAAAAGGATATGCTGCACAAGGAAGCCAAATTGAGAAATTCTCTGTAATTTGAAATTTCTCTAACAGCTACCCCCACATAATATGGAGAAAATACGATCACTTGCAGAAAACAGGCGTAAACGGGATTTCTCCGTCAACCAAACAACGAGCTCCAAGCAGAAACATTCCAAAACAAATTATAGGACCTCATTATCCTCAAGATGCAACTCAGACTCATTATCTAAATATACGAAGAGATGATGCTCTTACTCTCAATAGCAATGGCTCTGCTGCCTCCACAGTTCCGTGGCAACGTGGTTGCGGGATAGTGAGTATCCAACGGCAAAACATGCTCGAGCCTAGCGCAGCAATGCGATTACGTAATCGAGCATACAATGTCTATTCAAGCTCTTGAATAGCAGGTCGTATTAAACAAGTCTCGTAGGCGAACGCTCGGAACTCGAGAATTTCTGTAGATAGCCCCTTCTATGTGATACACACATACACACACACACACACACACATACATACATACATACATACATACATACATACATTATCAGGCGTGTTAAAACAATCTATCGGTATTTATTTTACACTATCGGGCGTTTTACAATTTTCAGTTGTACCAGTACTGTATTGTAGAAACTATTACTTTGTCAGAGTTGGAGATTAGGATTAACATGGAACGAGTTCCACACTCTACGGGATATAAATGGATCGACAAATCAAGAACAATTAACAATCTCGTCATCACTTTCAACAGGCTTACTTGTGCACTCGATCAGTGCACTACTTAAAATACAATATTCATTTGCATTGAGTGAAGAAATACTCCGGGGGAACGTTAAATAAGACAAATCTATGAACACCACTACTGATATCAAGATATTGGATTATTGAAATCACGTATTATGATTGTTCTCCTGTAGAAAACTTCAAAGACATTCGAGAAAAGGAAGGCGAAAGCAAGTTAGGGTGAAAAGAGTTATTTACGCATCAGAGCTCTCAGGAGAAACGGTTAGAGAATTGGACGAAACACACGGACTGATGCCCCTGATATCATATGGGCGTTCAGTGTAAATTCACGATGGTTCTTCTTTACCTTTACAGTATATGACGACATTCTCTCCATTAATTTACTGGATATTCAAACTGGTAATAAGCATGTTACAGGAACATACAGGAAAATGGTTAAAAACAATTATAACGGATCTAAGATCGTAGACGCTAAAGGAAGTCGCCGAATGCGATCATTGACCTGTAAATGAGTAAGCCCATTATATTCTCGATTCCAACCATCTCATTACCAATCTCAGTAGTCTTACCACTGGGATTTGAAATATCATTACCGGATTCGGTCATCGCACTAACATTTACTCCATGGAAGGCCGTGCCGTCTCTCAAGCCTTTCCTAAGACGTTTCATCTTTTTGCCGTGAAGCGATTCCCCCGACGCTACACCTCAGTCCCATTTGTATATTTTTCCTCGCCGAATTAGATGTCCTCCGCTGCACCTGAGCAATCGTGGATCTTCATTGCCTTGAGGTCAGGAATAGGTATCGTGTGAAAAATGAAAATACCAAAAAATACCCTCACTAGCTGGTAATGATCTTTGACATAATAAGATAGTTACGTACTATCTCGCTAGCCTGGAATACTATGGCGAGTGGCTGAGTGGCTAGAACAATCAGTCAACCATGCCCTTCTCACGGAATGTTTTTGTATTAGCTTAATTGGATCGTATTGGAAACGCTTGAATAATCGGTGAGATAAAACGGGGAATGCTGCGTTCCACGCTGCCAGTTATATACTGTTATTTGTGTTATTCCTGAATCGCCTTAATTATTGAAAAAACCACAACATGGACGTTGGATGTCTCTACATGTCTTAAAAATTGAAACGCACAAAGCCCGTTGCCAATATGTGTGCGCACGCTGAAAACACTTATACCATGTCTGCGGAAACCGTGTTGGGGGGGGGGGGGCTTGGAGGGGCTCAGTCCCCCCATTGAATAAAATGATGGGGCCAAACGCTTGTTTAGGTCCCCCCCCCACCGAATTTTGCAGAGTGTTTAGAAAACATTCAATATATGTATTTAATTGTTCCCCACTAATTGTTTAAATTAATATTTCGAGATTTCTAGGAATACTCAGGGGATACTGACAATCAATCATATAAGCACTCGGAGGCTATATATAGAATATGAGTCACACATCATGTAGCCTATGTAACACTAATAGTTAATATAGTTAACGAGTTAGCTCATAATTACTAGTAGTCGTTATCACTCATGAGCCATGGGGCAGGGTCCCCGACCGGCCCGTCCGCAACCGAGGGACGCAACCAGAACCACCATGGTGTCAAGATACACATACACACCACACTAAAAACAAGCGACTTGAAGAAAGCATTTAAACAAACAATGGCCCTCATAAGTGCCAAACAGGAATGATCCAAACTATTCCGAGGAGCCCTCTAATTGCCTATAAAAGGGCAGGGAATCTCAGAGATTTACTAGTTAAAATCCCAGGTTCCACCTGAGCCAGCCTCCGAGGAAATTAGAGGTTGATGACTAATATCAAGTCAACGAATTAATCGCGGCATTGTAGAACTAAAAGTCAAGTTATTCAAAACAATGAAACACCCCGCCATTTACAACGGCATACTAATGATGACCGCTCTTCAGAGAAGACACTGACAGTCTAGTACCTAGTCTCAGCTACAAAAAGGTGCACAACCCAGTTCACAAAAGTCCGATTGGTGTCCTACCCAACAGTGGTTAGCCCAACCCATGAAACCAAGTCCAAGCTTAAACAAATACGCTCAACAAACTTTCTTGCTCGGAGCATTTTTCTGCACGGGACAAACCACCCCCCTCAGGCACGGAGTTGGTAGCTACCCCACAGTGGTAGCCCAACCCTTTAACCAACTCCAAGATTAAAACCAAATCGCCGTCAACCACTTGGAGCGGAACATTTTTCCCCCCCCATGCACGGGAAAACCCCCCCCCCCTCAAGCACGGAGTTTTAAGCACCAATTAAATCCCCGTTCGGCATTCAAATAATGCCACCACGCCACGGAATACTAAAGTGTTTTTGCCTATAGTCATTGCCCACAATCGAAGGATCGATGTCAGGTCTCGGGCTACTCCCATAACAATCAACTAACCTGCCTCACCGGTTCCAGTGCAACACTAGTGGGGACCCAGCGCAACCCTCAATACCGTCAACACGTAGCATATTCGAAAAGGGTGTTTAAATGTAATGGCTAGAGATCAAATGAATATCTTGTACGAGTGACATTTTTTAGTCAATTATACTCAAAAACCTTATATTCAAATTGCATTGTTTTCTCTGATTGGTCCTGGATATTCATGCATTTCACACAGGAGACTGTATTTTATGCCTTAAAATCATTTGTAGCACAGGCATCGGCAAAAGCCGTTCCGGACTCAAGGGGCTGGAAACCCCAAAAATTCTTTCCGCTTCAAGCCAACCAATGGTGGCGCTTACGCTTAGATAGTACACATGGACATTACCACCCCCCCCCCCCAATACAAATGACATTTCGCGCGCTGACTTATACACGCAATTCGAATGAGCAATACGCACAATGGGACATCAAAAGCATATGTCATACGCACGCACGTTGCTCCCGTGTACCGAATGCGCACGTGATGTGTCAATTTTTGGGTGAATTGTCTAACATGTTTCTTGCGCACACGACACTTTCTAGATACTGGAGAGTAACACTTGCACCGGGACACGCGGGATAGCCGATAACTCTCAATGCTGTGTTTTTCGTTTATGAATGCTTCTATGCTCGTCAACACAGAATGTTTGAAACAAAAAAGAATAGGAAATCCGATCTAGACTTTACTGGAACATTATCAATTTTGTTACACCACCGCATGAAGCCGTACGATAATGCTCCAGGGAATGGAAAGCAGTTCGCGCATCAGGTTCAATTGCGTTCTGATAACATAGAGGACTGTAATATCATCGTTTATAGACGTGCCTCTTTGATGATACACAGCCGCCAGTGATTTGCATCTCCGCATAATCCATAGGTTTATGCATTACCAGTGCTGAGGTGAATCGACCAATCATATTCCAGACTTACTTCAAGTTGGATGAATCAGGTTGGCAGATACCTTCTATAAACTACATTATGGTTGGAATTCAGCTCTCATGCGTTATCGGTTCAGGAACGATGCCAGAATTTGGAATGGCCCAATCAGAGTGCTCACTTTGTTTTCAGTATGGTCAAATCTGAAGTTTTGCTGCATATGGAAACCTCTGAGTTAAAAAAGGGCAGCAATATATTACATTCTTTCACAGTTTGAAGTTTCTTTCACAGGTAGATTGAACACGTTATATTAAAACTGTCAACGGGATTCACCTAGTCAAGCCTGGTGACAGCCGCCCGTGATAAGTCCAATGTGCTTTCAGAAATTCGAGTATGCTGAAATGTCAGCTGAAATTACAACACTTAGAAACCTCTTAGTGATTCCACATGTGTTGGCTTGCTGTTGTCAGCGCGTCGAAGTGAATTTAGGATGCGCGTTTTCTGCTCAATGATCAAAAAATCAACCATTGCAACATTAACTTTCATGACAGCTCAAGCAAGGCCCTCGTCATAACTGCTTTGATTACCATTAATCACGAATCAGTTTGAACATATGCCCAGTCCGAAAAATCAAATGCCAAACGCCGGTATGCTCTGAAATGTTTTTACGCCTTACAAGCCAACGATGAACGATGAACCCAAAAAGGTGAATAGTTACGTGGTGCATTTGCGCTGGTATGTATAAGGATCAGATACGCATTTTTTCTTTCGAATAATGCATAAAATGTTCTCATTTACTGGTTCCTATGTTGATGAAATTCTCAATCTCGACGCACAGGATAAAGACTTCCCGCGGTACATAACCCACACTATTACTAATGTACATAACCTAAACATCCACCCACAGCACTTTAGGTCGAGCATAGGTTACTGATTTTGGCAGATTAGATTTTAGATCCCAGTACAATACACAAAATCGACCAACCACAACAGCAATGTTTTGTTGGTAGTTCATCATGGTTTTTTTTTATTGTTATTTTTGTCATTTTTGTTAATTTTGTCTTGTTTACAAGAACACTTTGGGTCCAAATGTTGTTCATTAGGTACATTGTTGATTTATGCGTTCTACAATTGGTTTTTGCACAAAACGCGTGGGGGGGTGACCGGACAATTCCCACCGGACAATTCCCACCAAAACAATTCCCACCGGACAAATTCCCACCGGACAATTAGGGTTAGGGTCTAAACTTAGGGTCACGTTTGGGTGGGATTGTACGGGGGTGGGAATTGTCCAGGTGGGCGTTGTCCGGCACACAACAAAATCTCTGTGGCAAACTGTTATATCATAGTAACGGACAGTGTCACCAATGGTAAAATTGAAATATTCTATGGTTAACTGCGCGAATTGAAGCGATACACGGACACATGAGTGCGCACCCAGATACTGAACTGAAGACCCATGTCCCCACGTGGTGAGCCGTGCCTCACCAATTAATGGGCGGACGCTTCACATTGTGGGTAAATATTTTCCTTGACGTCCGTAGAGACTAGTAATAATAATATACATATCGCCCAGAATCGCCCCCAGGGCAACAGACCTACCATTAACGATACCCATTGCGTTATATAAGTCGGTTGAATTGTTTGACTAAAACTGGTTTCAAAAAGGGACAAAAATGGTCCGTGTTCAAAAGTAGTATACTGATATCTTTGGAGAACTTCCCATCTTCAGATCACTTTCGATTTCAGTCAATATGCCTGCAATGATTGTGCTAAAATGAATCAAGCACACAACAACGAGCACGAAGATACTGCTTTCGCATTCTTATCTATTGAGAAGGCCCCATCAGTTGATAATTACAATTATTCTTACATTCCTTCAGCCATCCGTTAATGCAAATCTTTGATGCAGACAGATCGCGATTGCGATTACAGGGGGGGGGCCAGTTTGCCTTTAATTGGTATACACCCAAAACTTACGTAGCTCATCACTATTACCATTTGTTGTATATGAAAGAGTGCTAGGAAGGATGTCAGTTGTCAGTGTGCTATGGGTGTTAGTCCAATTGGAAGACTGTGTGAGAGTGACTGTTCGGTTCACTTCATTGTGAACTTTCTGCTGTGGGGGGGCTTCTGACAATGGCTGAAAAACCTATGCTGACACCAAACATATGCATGGTTCCAAACTTGTTTTAACTTAAGCTCCAGGTTCGGCGTAATTCTTCCCAAATTCCATGAAAATACCATAAAACAATACTTTCTTAGTTTTGAACCGTCCTTCCTTCCTGGGAATTTCAGCCAAATGATTATAGGAACACGACCATGTGCAGGCCGAGTGTGTGTCATGTGATGTAGGACTAGATCGTTTAGTTGAAGTTATGAACAAATGCTATGGAAGGGGCTCCCTTAAGTCCTAGCTTAGTGCCAGAAAATTAATCTACACAGCGCTCTATAACAGATTCGACCACTCGTTGATGAACACAAAGATGAACTGAGCACGTAATATGTAACACTTACAACCCATACAGTCAAAAGGAAACCACTTCACTCCTTGTATCATCCTCCCACCAGTATCATCGGTTGTCGCAAGTCATTTCAAGCAACAATAGTCAGAATAACACAGGCGGTTGTGTTCCATAGAATATTGCAGTTACCTCTGAGCAACAGGAGTCATCGCTGGACTAAGAAACCGTCACGGTGTCGATTTCTCCACTGAATGTAAACAAATATTTCGTTTTTCGCCTCTCCGCTCTACAGAATTCTTTAATTTCTTGCTGAGTTTGTCATGCTCCATCATTCGTGGACATACAGATAAACCGCAACTGTCAAATTTTACCATGGAATTAACAGCCGATAACTCAGCGGATCATCGGACAAGGTGAACGTGCCCGTTATTCGCCAGAGTTTGAGTTGAGTGTCACGAGAGAGGTCCATCGCCTAAATGATATGCCGATATGTGGTTATGAAATACGAATGCAAAGGGTTCAACGTTCCATCATTATTTCTGGCGCTGACTGCAATAGAAATTGATGAATTTAATTTCTTTCCTTCCCATATGTTTTGCAATGGTGTTCCCCATTACCTCATAGCAGACTAAGTGACCACCCCTCATACCACCTTCATGGATTCTATTGCATTTCTGATCTTCATTGAAGTACTCCAGTGGGGATACATAACGCTGAGAGAGTTTTCCTCCTCCGAATAGGGAAACCGTTGGTATGTACCAGCGGCAGCAGGAAGCCGCTCAGCGGTAATGCGGGATCTAATAATATTACAAGGAAGAGGTGGAGCAATATATAATATATATATATATAATATTATATATCTTATCTGTATATATATATATATA